>OZ024706.1:25495269-25636173 GCA_964016945.1 Microplitis deprimator | reverse complement strand
CCTTTTCTTTTTTTATTTTATTTTTTGTTTTATTCTTTTTATATATAACGTTAAAAGGACGAATCGTGGGTAAAAGTTAGAAGCAAAGAGTGTGCTGCGAAATTCAACGACGGTAGATCTTATCGTGGTAACGCGGCTTCTAACTTTGTTCCTTCTTATACTCATCCACAACCACCACCCCCTTAGTCGTCCTTATCCACCTCCAGTGTGCCCTACCGTTTTAAGCCCAGCTTTTATTTTTATTTTCTTTACATACATTCTGTATACGTATTTCGATAAGTCTATTTTTTTTTTTTTTATTTATTTATTTTGTTGTTTATAAAACAATCTTACGAATTTTATACTTTTGTTTTTATTATTTAATAAAAATTATTAATTAATTTAATACTTACAGATTTTAAAAATATTTATTGCTCATAAATATAAGTTATGATTTACAAAGATTAATATGAGTAGTTGGATTTGTTTTTATGACAAATTGATAAAAATTTAATGAGTCTATCGGGATATGAGTGAAATAAGAGATAAGCGAGTGATAAAAGAGAGAAGAAAAACACCCTTTGGACACCTAAATCGTATATAAGATTTATTGGACGTTAAAATGTCTGTAAGATACATGAATTTTAAAAACTCTTATTCGACATCAGTGTAAAAGAGACCGATAAACCACATTGACGACCCGAGGGAGCATTTAAATATTTATTAATCGTAAACGACAACACTGCTGTAATATTTTTCACATTAAATATACGATAAATATTATTTTATATATTAATTTAGTATTACTTTATTTAATACAGCCATATAAACTTAATTTACTAATTATCTATTCCATTTAGTGAAGGAAATAAAGAAAAATCTGCTCACCCTATAATAAAATTAATTAAATAGGTGGAGGGGTGGGGGGGAGATATCGTTTTTCAGACGAAAATTTTTTTTTCGTTACAAAAATGCTTGGTTGCGATTTGTAGTACAAGATGGGGCAAGTTGATCAGCTAATTGACAGCCGCCAAATAAAATTACTGATACTGAAGTTAGCCGACGTCTAATAATTTTTGGATTATTTTTCAAAATTGTAAATTAAAAAAAAAAAAATACTAAAAATATGCACATTTAGAAAATTCAAAAAACTATTGGTGCATTTTTTTCAAATATTTTTTTTTTTATAACTTACCATTTTGAAAAATAATCAAAAGTTATTAGACGTCGGTTAACTTCAGTATCATTAATTTTAATTAGCGGCTCTGTCAATTAACTGATCAACTTACCCCATCTTGTACTACAAATTGTAACTAAGCATTTTTGTAACAAAAAAAAAAATTTTTTTTGTCTGAAAAACGATGTCTCATTTTACTCGATGTATAATTATGATACTGAAATTAACTGAAGTCTAAAAATTTTTGGATTCTTTTTCAAAACGATTAATTATAAAAAAAAAATATTTGGGAAAATTGCACTTATAGTTTTTTAAATTTCCTACATGCGCATATTTTTGGTTTTTTTTTTCTTGTAATCAATTTGTTGAAAAAAAATTTGAAAATTTTTTATTGTCTACTAACTTCAGTCATAAATAATTTGAGTAATGATACTCTGGCTGATTACTAAGTGTGAAAAACTTAGGGCAAAATGGCCAGCCCGAAATTTTTAGCAAATTTTTGTGTTATTAATTTTGTGTTGGCCTTTTTACCCCAGGTTTCCTTAAATTAGTAAGAAAAAAATGTAAAAATACGATAGTCATGTAGGATAAACACGAGCATGTAATATTTTACGGGTGAGAAAAATTGATTAACGTGAGAGTATAAAAGTATAATAAAAGCTGAAAGACAAGTGGAAGAAATGAGAATGAGTATATAGGATTCTGGGATATAATAGACGACGTAACAGTGAAGAGACTAATCATAAAGGACGCGGAAGAGAAGTGAATTAATCAATGGATTAAATACGACACATTAGGGTAGTTTGGTCAAACTTTTTGAGGGGATGGAGGTAGTCGATCTAGACTCGACGCACTGACATCTCTCGTTTGTCACACAAATAGCCCAACATTTTACTTCTACATTCTCCTACGTTAGTTTTCCTTTTTTCGTTATTTTTATAGTGCAAGTATGGACTCTACTCAGTTTCACTGGTTTTCTTTATTTCGTCAATGGACTTTGCTGATGAGGAATTCCGTCGGGTAACATTTATAGTCTCTTGTGGCATTAAACTACTGTACTATTCTTATGACGATCATGATAAAAATTAACTTACTTTGATAACTTCAATCTAGATACATCAAAATATATTTTGCAATTTTACTTTATTTTTTTTTTTATTATTTTTCGATTCTTAAAATTATCAGCATTTTTTTTTTCATAGTCACCTCAAAAAAAAAAAAAAAATATTCATAAGAAGTAAAAAAAAAATTTCCATCAATTTTGGGGTGACCACTTAACCCCAATAAAATAAAAAAAAAATCTACTAATCTTTAAAAAAAAATTCACATAAGCTCTCGTAACTTTACTCACTTGAAAAAAAATAATAACTAGGTCAATAAAAAGTGAAAAATAAATATTCAATTCATTAAAAACTTTTTACTTACAAGCTCAAGTACGTAATTTATTTTAATAAAAATAGTATGGTACCAAAAAAAAAAAAAAGATTAATTTTTCTAAAAAAAAAAAAAATTCCATCATGAAATATAACTAAACGAAAATCAGAACCTCAGAAGCTTGTCGTTTCTTGTGAGGGTATTAAAACTCTGAGAAAGTTTGACGATGCGAGCCAGATGGCGTCATTATCGACTCATACATTTTAGCAGCCATCTTTCTTGTAGCGTCCAAGCTTCCAAGTTCCCAGAGAAACTGAATTGGTTAAAGAGTGTCCCAACCATTCAATATTATATACATATATATGACATTAAACGAATATCAGCCAAGCTTTAATACTGACATTAAAGAACATGTTTAGTACCGGTCATTAGCATCCAATTGATTCGACATTTATTAGCCATTACTCAAAGATCTTTTAGTCACCGGTTAGCCAGCAGTAATCAGTTACGAATTACCAGTTACTGTTTACCAGCAATAATAACAACAGTAACAGCTAATAAGTCTTAGCCAGCAGCAACTAGATGGTACTAAAACTGAAAGCATGGTAGCTGTTCTCAACCCTGGATGTCGTTTCGGGACAGACGTCGCCGTGGCGGCGCGCAACGTTGGACGTCGTCGGACGCGACGGACCGACGACAAAAGTTTGCCGGATGTGCACAGCCGAGCGAGACGTCGGGACGCCCTTCTGCATTATCGAATTTCAAACTTTATGCCCGGCTAATCGAAACGGAAACTCTCCTTGTGCGGTAAACAATTTATTTAATACGTTACTTCTCTCTCTGCTCGTGAAAACATCTGAGTTTATTATCATTTTTGACAGCCATTTCGTGTACACATATATTATCATTCATATTTATTTATTTATCCAACTACTCGTAACTCAAACCGATACTCAAAATAAATTTTTATCCGCATTTGTTGTCAAATGCTCCGCTAACTTACTTACGCGATTTGATATATCTAATATATATTTAATTTGACAACGCTTTAAATATTTATCAATTTTATTGTATGTAATTTATTTTTTTTTTAAGTTATTCCAGTCATAAAAATCGATAAAATGAAATTATATACAATACTGTTAAAGTACCCCTATTACACGAATTATTCAATTCGAGTGGAAATACAAAAAAAAAAACATCCCCTTAAATTCAATACAAGAAAAAAAAACTAACGAAGGAACGAACGAAATAAAATACAAATGTTGATACTTAAGGAAAAAAAAAATCGAGTCATAGTGACGTTTGATTTCTGATATATAATGAGAAAAATTTTCTACCAGTTTATTTTTAAACGGCTAAAGAATTTTTTTTTATTTTAATATTTTTTAAGGACCTGCAGAAGAGGTGACGTTCTGTCAAACGAGGCGAAACAGACGAGAGAAATTATTGGGCTAATTGCGATAAGTTGGACATCCGACGAAATACTCGAGCAGAGTTTTCAGAGGTTACAAGAGGGCGTGGGGTGGTTTTTTTTTTTTTTTTTTTTTAAGGGTACTGAGGAAGAGAGGAAAAGAGAGCTGAGAGTACCGAGTACTGAAATGGTTGAGTTTAGTTTTTCGCCTCTTTCGTCATTTCTCCACTCGTTTCAGCTCTCCAGACATAAATATATGCGAAACAGTTTCGCGCGTGGCTCCAAAAGCTGGACGCTTAATTGGACAAAGCTCATCCCCCTTTACCTCAACTCTCCGCTTCTTCTATTAACCCCCACCGATTGCAACTCTCTTGCAACTCTCCTTACTTGCCGAGCACTCTGCTTTGCAATATACCGAAAAAAAATGAATCTGCTGGCGGAGTTTGAGTAGAAATTTAGTGGAAAGGGGCCTCGGGTGCTTATGGGAAGGAGGGTTAAAGGGGAACGAGTAAAAATAGAGGAACTGGGCTGAGGGTGGAGACGACAGTGAACAGAAAGTTGGTCTTGCCATTAGGATCCTCTGTTTGAACTGTCGACGTCGTTTGGTATTAATGTTTTTCTTGCGATATCGCGACGGTAATTACCACGGCAAATAGCCATCTTCTTTAACCAAGATATAACTACTACTCTGTCACTGTATATATTTATATATATCTATATATATGTGCTATTTAAAGCATCATTTCTTATTACTGAAATATACTCGTATTTATTTAAGTCATTTATTCTATTTGTTCATTAAGATATTTCCACGCAATTAAATGTACTTTTTTTTAAATTATTATTATTATTGTGCTTTAATTAACTCAAGTTTAAATTTAATTTTTTTTAAATTTAATAAAATTACGGAAATGATAAAAATTTAGTCATTTAAGGCAAGTGTGCGCAAACCCATTCATTTCGGACTGAAATTCATGAGTTTGCGCTCACTTACCCACTGCGCACATTTGCCCCACATGACTTTAGATCCTAGCGAAGCTGAATGTGTGAGGAAGAGGAGGTGGGGAGACAAAATAGATTCAGAGAATTTTTTTTTTAAAGCACAGAGACAATATAAACGAATTGGGGTAATTTGGGCCATTTGAAAAATTCTAAATCTGAAGTCAGCCCCGCAAATTTTATTTAAATTTTTGGCAGTCAAATTACGACGACAAATAATTAAAGGGTTCATTCTACCCCCCTACATAAAAATATATCTCATATATAAAATTTTACCTGATATATAAAAAATAAGTAAATTTAATTTAAAATAAATTATTAGGACAATATCCAAGTCTGAGAAATGAAATATATATTTACTGGACATATTTTAGTACTTAGGTCCCGAGAGATATGACAAAGAAAAGAAAAGCATCATCTCAATTTCTCAGTTGTTTCAGAATGACGAGGCGGGGGAGGATAAAAAGGGCGTGAGAATGATTTTCTATAGCGTGTTGTTATTTCCGACGGGCCGGAGATTCTTCCGGCCAGCCGGCGCGTCTCGCAATGCCCGCTCATTTGTCTCAGCAGCCGCTAATGAAATTATAGCCAACGGGGAACCCCCTGGGTCATCTTTTCCTCCACCATACAACAACTATCCTTTATTCTCTGTTACTCTCTACTCATCTAAACTAAACTCTACTCCACTCTACTCTCTACTACTTTACTCGTCTCTACACACTACTCTACTCTTCTCTTCATTCCACTCGACGCGGTGATGGTTATCACGCTCCGAGGAAAATTGCGGGAAAACTTGTTTCGCGGATATCTCTTTGAGCACTTCCACCAGATGACGGCGGATATTGCGACACTCATACTAACACTACACTTCCAACAAGAGGAAAACTATTTTTTCAAATGTTTTTTTATTTTCATAAAAAAAAAAAAAAAAACAAATGCACTTTTAAATTGCTTACTTATTTTTTCGTATTTATAAATTAAGACACAAAATATTATTTTTATTTTAAAGCAAATATTTATAAAAAGCAACGCGTAAGTGGCAAATGAGAATCGAGCTGAATGAGCTTAGGGTATAGAGTAAAAGTGGCGAAGAAGTCGCAGTTATCGGCTAATGAAAAAACTCGAGGCTCAATCCGGGGTTCATAAAGACCTCGAAAAGTCTTGGGCTTGGGGGTTGACGGTGGAGTGGGCGGCTTATCTCATGATTTTTTTTTTCTTTTTTTAAGATTGCCCTCGTGTGTCGTATTAAGGGTAACTTGGTGCTCCGAGTGAGTCTCCGCGAATAGAAGCTCGTTTGGTTGTGCTTGGTGGCGGGCCTCCGACGACCCTTAACGCATCCCCGAGGCGGTGGTGCACGTAAATAGCTACTTGTCGCTTCATTCCCGAGCTACCGGAGTTTAAATTTTCAGCGTTAAGATAATAGCGTAATGCTGCCAAGATTAAATCGATCAGTTACTTTTTTTTTTTTTTTTTGCATAATCAGAGTAAATTTATTTTTCTAGTCACGAGTTCATTTACATACTCTCTATTTTTTAATTTGTTTAAATAAAATATTGCCATTAAAAAAATTTATATTTATAAATTTCGCGCTAAAATTAATTTTTTTAATTTTGCGCTTAATTTAATTCTTTAAATTTCGCGCTAAAATTAATTTTTCAAATTTCGCGCTTAATTTAATTTTTTTAATTTCGCGCTTAATTTAATTTTTTTAATTTCGCGCGAAAATCAATTTTTCAAATTTCGCGGTAAAATTAATTTTTTTAATTTCGCACTTAATTTAATTTTTTTAATTTCGCGCTAAGTTTAATTTTTTAAATTTTGCGCTTAATTTAATTTTTTAAATTTGAAATAAAAAAAAAAAAATATTAAATATTTACTTTGTCAATTTCATCCAACTTGATCGCACATCATTTGTTTTCATTACGACAAAGTATAAGGTAGTTAAAAAAGCATGGACAAAGAGAACATCCAGTCCATCCCTATCCTGACTTGAGCTCTGGCTCTGGCCCCGAGTACTTTTTCCCGCAATTTCACCCGAACTGCTTGTTACGCAAGTTTTCCATCCCAATTGACTCCTCAAACCCGTTGAGCTTCACAACCCTACCTCTTGATTATTTTAATAATTTTTCTCCTCAACTTCCTGTCTCAGCTCCCCCTGAGTTTATTTTCCTCACAGAACCTCGCACCTGAAAAGCTTTTTTAATTTTTATTGCCCATCAACCGGCAAAAAAAAAGTCTTTGTCTGTTAGTCTCAAGCAATATAAACTCAGTTTGTGCGGTAAGAAAAAGGGTCGCCACAAAAATCCGTAACTAAAATCTGTAAAAACAATTCCGTAAATCAGTAAGCCATTACTACTTCCCTCAAACCTAACTTGTAAGCAAAAAGACAAGCATCAGAGGAATGCCGTACGATTGAACGCGAGTTTGAGAAAGAATTTTAATATTCCTATTTTCAGAAGCACAAATAACCACCCATGAAAAATAACCAAAAAAATCCAATAAACCACATCAAGGAACAAACTGCAATGCTAAATCTCAAACTCTTACGGTGTCCAATCAAAATATATATCTATATAACCAGGATTTTATAATTCAAAATTTTTCAAAGGACCTGCACATCCTTCCCCGGCAGAATTTCCCACACCAAGAATCCTATTCCGAATTAAATCCATCTAGCAGGTATATAGCAAAAGTTTTCTCCAAGGTTTCCGTAGTGGAGCTTACGAGTAAATCTATTACACCCGTGGGTCTCAACAAAATTCACCGTCACGGCAGCCAGCCAGCCAGCCAATCCAGAGTAAGAGTTTCTGTAGCCCCCCCGTAACATTCATCCAGAAATTTAGCTTTCCAGCACTAGTTGCCCCGAAAGAGCCAAAAGCTGGTACAAAAGCTGACCAAGCCTTCCCCAATTGCACAACGCCGGAATAACCACGGCCTCCATTTCCCACTGCAGTCATCCGTACATTGGACAAACCCAACTCCAGCATCATCCAACAATCCGTTTTCTCAAGCGGCCACTGTACGCTCACCTCTCGAGTTACCTTAAGCAGAAACCCTTTTGCAAGGAAATTCTGGCCACACAACTAAATGTCGGGTGAAAATGTCCTATCCAGACGTTGGCGAGAGTGAGTTTAATTCAACCGGCTAAGAAATTAAACGTTGGTCACATTCCTCAAGACAACTTTCTGATTGTTGAGTTTGTTCCTGGTTCCAGCTTACAGTCAGTTAACAGTTTCCAGCATATCGTTTTCACTGATAGGGGGAAAATAGCTTTCGGGTAATGTTTATACATCTGACCACCAGTATTTATGTCTCGGACACTCGTGAGTAGTTTAATGAAAACGAAAAGGAAGACCCGTTGGTACACTATTATAAGATAGCAGCTTTCTGGAACCGACTGATTTTAACTCGGTTGGCTTCATTCTGCAGAGCAAAGTCGACTCGAGTCAACTCCTCTAGTCACTACACTGCTATACCATGTCTACAATGTTACCCACGTCGTCCACTGGACCCGCTAATGGTTATGGTAATTACCGGTCCTAATTGCGAGCAATGAAATTATACGAAATATCAAAGTTTGTACGAAGCCGAGCCGGCGTAAGAGCAAGAATTTCAAACTTAACTAAAATCAATGCACGTGATTGATATAATAATGATTATTACTACTACTATTATTATTATTATTATCGTCATTACGAGTATAATAGAAATAAAATAGTAAATTAAAATTCAAGATGAAAAATTTTAAGTAATGATTATATTGTACATTTATATCACGAATGGAATTAATTAAGTGACTGGTTGCTGGAGAGTTGGGAATTGAATTAGTTGGCGTGGCGAGTGAGAAATATCCAATTTTGAGAATGGAAAAGCACATTAGCTGAATGTTTAATTGCTGCTCGGTAGCCAACGAGACCAGTGGCTAACTCATTCCCGGCATCTCAATTTTCTGGGTATCTCTATATTTTTTTTTTGTTTTTATTACCATACGCTCGTATTAATCGCGCCAACTTTTAGTGTATCAATTTATTTAATGAGTTGAGAACAAGCTATTATATAATTTTTTAATTATCAACAATTTAGGATTTGCTCTTTCAGTTTTATCTAAATAATAAATTTATTGAGCCGGTTAACAGGAGAAGACACTTGAGTTTATGAAATTAAAATCATCAGAACACAGCAGTTTCTGTGTTCATTTGTCGTTTAATTTAAAGTGAGATGAAGTCCGTTTGATATTAACCAAAGTTTACGTCTTAATAATAACAAACAAGAGTTAGTGGTATGGTAGTATTGCACTCGGCCGGGCCTTATGTACCAGTGAGACAGGTATATACAATCTGCTGGGAGCTAAGGGTGGACAAGGGTGCCAGTGGGTGGGCTAGAGAGAGCCATTGGAGCCCGGGAAATGAGAAAACGAGACGTATAGAGAGATCTACTGTCTCTCTTACTCTTACTCAGCAGAGTAGTCAACGGGTCTGAGTCGATAGTGATTAAAACTTTGAGTTCGAGCTTATTCAACGTCCGGATTTTACTCTGAGTTGAGATTTAACATTCCAAATACACCAACTTGCCTATCCACGTGCTATCGACGTCTACCTTTTATATGTATATATATTAGGGTGTTTCAAAAAAAACTTTTTTTTTTTCGTCTCGGAAACAGGTTCAGAAGTTCAGATATAAAAATACGCCTGTGAAAATTAGAGCTTTCAAAATCGTCAAGAGGTTCCGCGTCGCACTTTTTTATTTTCTATTAGAATAACATGGAAACATTTTTTTTGCGCCTTTTGATTTTTATAACTAACTAACGATGCGTTGTAGGAAAAATCTGCCAACACAATTCTGTAGGGAATTGAATGCTGTACAAAAAAAGTCTCTTATCATTTTTTGATAAATCTGTCTGTTTAAAAGTTATTTGAGCTTGAAGCTAATTTATAGGAAATTTTGAGATCTTGTTACTTTTCCGGGGAAACTATCAGGATTATCACAAAATGTCACAGGACCTTTTTTGTAGACAATTTCATTCCCTATAAATTATCTTTGATAACGTTTTTTGAAAATTTTGTATTGTTTCCTAGTTATGCTCATTTATTTGCAAGCTTTTAAAATTGATCAAAACACTATTTTTTAAGGAGCTTGACATTAAAATTAAAATAAGTAGAAAATAATTTGGAATTATAAAAAATTTTATGAATGATAAATAAGAGCTCTAATTTTTACAGACGTATTTTTATATATAAATCATTTATATATTAAAAAAAATTATTGAATACTTTTTTTAAATCTTTTCAAAAGAATTTTGTAAAATTAAAATTAGAAGGGGCAAAATGAACCCTTTCGAATTTTTTAAAAAATTGTGTCAAGTTGTATCTGGGGCAATTTGGGCCATCGAAAATTTCTGGTAACAAAAAATTGAAAATTTGAAATCAGATTAAAAAATTTATTTAAGAATAATTAAATTAAAATTTTGATAATTAGTAATCACGAATTAATTCTAGATCAATAAAATTGAACTGAATTAAAACAAAATTTTGTAAAATAAATTAGAATCTAAATTTTTTAAGGGGAGTCAATTTCGCTTTAGACTGTGAAATTTTTTTTATGGCTGGGTCAGAAAGAAAGAAGTGATTTTAAATCGATTGGAATATTGAATAATAAAAGAAGAAATAAGACAACAATTGTTATCCAGGCGCCACGAAGGAGCTTCTGGGATTTATAACGCAGTAAACTTGACGATGCGTGTGATCTACGTCACACACGTTACCACCCCCTGTGACAGCGAAACGCACCCCCATGGATAGGACTCCGTATCCTTCTCTACATACACAATAACCATCAACTCTATGAAATGAAAATAAAACATAAAATATTAATAATTCAAAGTTTTTAAAATAAAAAGTGCAAACTTTTATTTTATAAACTTTATAAATATTTTCACTGTTATAATTGTGTACAATTTATTTCAGTGGAAATTTCTCACGTCAGTTTTAGTATAAATAAAAAAATTTAAATAAAGAAACGAAAAAAAAACATTTCAGAGAAATCCAAACAAGTTTGGAATGTATGCGAATTGCTCGGATGTTTAATGCCCCGTGATTTCTCGACGATTCGTTAACGCTAGAAATAGTTTCCCTGTTGGAGGCAAATAAAATTGTGGTTTTGCAGAACAAGCTGATGGGGATGTGGGAGTGCTATTTGGGAGAGGGTAAACTGAAGAGAAATAGGGGGGTTGGGCGGGGGGCAGAGGCATTTATCAATTCCCCCAGTTTACGAAACGAAAAGTTTTAAACAATCAACGTATGCTTGTTTGTCTATCTAACTTTTTAATTAATTCTACCGTTGACTTTTACATATAAATAAATAATAAATATAGATACACTGTAAAAAATCGGGAGTGAATACGGATTTTATTTCAATCCGAATTCACTCCCCTCGGAGTTCCGGATTTTAAAAAAAATCACTCCGCATATAGGGTGAATAGGAAGTCTTTTATGGGCGGAGTGACGCGGATTTTATTTCAATCCGCATTCACTCCGGTCCGGAGTTTTAATATTTAAATAAATTAATATTTAATGGAAACAGCTGTTGATTAGAAACATAATTATTTCAATAAATAATTCATTCAGATATTAATAATTAAACTTAAAATATTATGTTTTTAATTTATAAAATGTTTTAGTAACTCACTAAATTATAATTTCATATATATAATACATAGTGAAAATATTAAATTATTGAATAGCTATAGTGAGATAGTTTTTATGGGAATATTTGATATTTCGGTACAATATGAAATGTTCTCATGGTATGGTTGATGTAAGTCATACGACAGTTTGTGAGTCAGTGAAAGTTTTCTTATCAGCTGGTTATAATTTTTAAAAATCATTTCGCGTGAATATATGGAAAGGGAGCTCGTAATTATTTCCGTCCTCAATATAAATGTCAAAATATCAAAGACCTAAGCTCACTATGTATTAGTAATTTTTTTTATAATTAATATTTTCTGATACTTCCCTTCGGAGTGAAATTCACTCCGAGGAAATTAAATAAATAAAAAATCATCTACTCCGCGTTCACTCCGCAAATTTTTTACAGTGTAAATAAATTAATAAAGAATATTTTTTTTTATTTACCAATTACTGCTATCAGCATACCTGAAACATAAAGAGTATATTTATATAAATATATATATATATATATATATTTTTTTTTTTTTTCAAATGAAGTAAAAAAATTTTTCTGTATATATTTAATGTATTCAAATGAAAGAAAAGTATGTGTAAAGACGTTTCTATTCTTATTCTTTATGAAATAACTGTAAATTTTGTTTGCAAGTCCTTTTTACACAAAGGACGATATGTTGAACGAATTGTAGTTGGTATGAAAAGCTAATATCGTACATGAACGTGACCTGAGTTCATGCAAGACGTCTTCGGGTGTACGAATAAATAAAAATGTATTTTTATTTTATCAATCATCGAAGTAAAAATTATTATGTATTCTATACGCAAAATATTTATGGAGAATCTCTTTGAACATGCAGGTGAATAAAGGGAAGGAACGGAGGGACGTGAAAGTTTGATATTTTATATTTCAGTAAATGCGCGGTGTTAATGAAGAAAATGGGTAATGTTATTATATTAAGGCTGATAATGCCGAAAAGATTGATCGACAATACGAGAGTTTATTAGAAGGTAAAACGAGGGTGGAAACAGAGTTGGAATGGTTCGTTCGCAATTCGTTAGACGAGTATTGGGTAGAAATCTAATCCAGAGGCGTTCACGACGTGCTAGTGGCAAAATGTCCTGGCCAGAGACTGTGCATGTACGATACAGTTTGTTTAACGACTAAAGGAAATTTAAGTGAAAAATAAATTTTTTAAAACCGAATTCTAAATTTAATTGACTGAATAATTTTACTTATTTTACCCGAGTCGAAAAATTTGATCAGTTTTAAATAAAATAAAAATTTAAGTTATTTCTATTCAATTTTACTTTTTATTTTTGTTTAATTAACATGGGAAATTTTATCGAGTTTTGCCCGAACGATATTCCTTATTTAGACTATTTTCAGACTTGTATTAAATAATTTTTCGTCTAGGTTTGATCACCTGTAGATCAAAATCAAACTTTTTTCTCAAAATATTTTGCCTTCTTTTGTTTTTATTCAGACCAAAAGTAGATTTTTCTGCGTATTATTTTTTTTTTTCTGTTTTCGATTGTCTTTAGACCAAAAACAGTTTAGAATTTTTATAAAAATTTAAAAATAGATCAACTAGTTCAAATACAAACCAATTAGTCCAAATGCAGTTTAGTTATATTAAAATCAGATCCAACTTTTCGACCCGGATAATTTATTATAAATTAATTTTTAGTTTTATTTTGTGGAAAAATAATTTTTGAAGAAATAACTTTTAAAATTTCAAAAAAAAAATTTTTTTCGTTTTTGGGAAAAATACATCAGCCTAGAAATTAAATTCCTAATTTCTAATTATAAAAAATTGATTTTTGAATAA
The DNA here is from genome assembly GCA_964016945.1 of Microplitis deprimator. Classification (NCBI taxonomy): domain Eukaryota; kingdom Metazoa; phylum Arthropoda; class Insecta; order Hymenoptera; family Braconidae; genus Microplitis; species Microplitis deprimator. The sequence goes on along the minus strand of OZ024706.1, from coordinate 25,622,718 downwards.
TTTTGAATAAAACTAATATTGAGAGAAAAATGAAAATTATTTTTATTCAGTTGATAAATAAAAAAATTCAAAAATTCAAAAGGTAGAAAAAGATTTTTTTTTTTTCTTATGATACTGAGTCATAAATATTTAAAAGTGGAAATCTTTTAGTCATTTGGCTGTTTATTCGAAACGTGTCACGCAGTAACATTTCGATGATATAAAAAAAATGATACAGACTCAAAAATAAGGAAAAAAAAACAAATAGAAGTAACTTTTTTTTATCCCCCCTTAGTGCTGCCTCCCTTCGGCGTTGAAAATTCCACGGCGGATCGTAAAGCTTCGGTCTTTCGTGTTCATAAATTCAGTGAGAATCCTGTGAAATGAAATTTACTGTTGAGGTGAAAAGAGAGCAAAGAGAAAGAGAATATAAGCGCGTGAGCTAAAGCAAAACTCACTTTTGCTAGATCGTAAAAGTGTTGACATGCGAAAAGTTATATGTACTATCATATCGATATCTTTATTTCATTGCGGTTAAAAAAAAAAATAATCATCAAACATATTTGTTTAACCCATACCCCGTTTTTTTTATTCCACTTTTCTCAAGTCCGTGGCGCCAGATCGACTCTTTTAAATTAAATACACCCGCCCTTTGATAAATAAATTATTACAAAATATAACATTCAATTTTTTTTTTTTTTATTTTATTTCAAACTTTTCAAAGTCAATAGTAATTATTAGATTTATTTGACTTATGTTATATTTAATAGCTTTCCAAACTTTAAATTATATATAAAAAATTTTAAAATTTATCTTCATGTATTTTCATGTGTGTTTTATTAAAAAAAAATATAATCATCAAATTTTTAGCAGTAACAAAAAATGAAATTTTTTTTAATTAATAATAATAATTATAAAGATAAAAAATAATAAATATTTTTTTTATCTCAAACAAAAATCTTGCAGTTCAATAGTTTTTTTTTACATTGAAAAAGGCCACTTTTTTTTCTTTAAAATTTTTCAATGACATTCCTAGTATTCTATATTTACTATACATCCTAGCAACACCTATAGGTGTTGGTATTGAGTACTATCCTGGACAGTAGTGGATATAATCTAGACAGCGTACAGTACTGTCTGAAATTTTTTTTTTACAGAAAGTACTCAGTACCAGTGCTGCCAGAACGTGCGATATTTTTACCCCTTCCAGAGGGCCGTGCGCGCGATGCACACACGCAATTATGTCTATCGGTGTGTCGGGAAACCGAAAGAAGCCGAGAGAAACCGAGCGCTGTAAACAAGCGGAGGAGAAATGTTGCTCCCACCATGCGTCGTTTCGTACCCGCTTTGAGTTGCGTGTTCAAATCCACACTCGAATTTGATTTTTTTTTTTTTTTATTATTTTTTAACGTAATAAATTTTTAAATATTTATTTGTTCAAATTTTTTAATTAATTGATAATTAAAAATTTTTTGAACTAATTTAAATGGCTGTAAAATAGATAAATAAATATTAAAACATAATCCTCTCATTGTACTTTTATTTAATAATAAATTTTAGATTATTAATTGTAATTTTAATAAATAATTATTATTAAAAGTCATTTATTATTAATATTAGTTATTAGTTTTAAATGTTACTTAGAGTTTAAAATACAATTTTTATAAAAGCTGTTGCATTTAATCGTTGTTCTGATTCTGTGGACGTGCGACAATGTTTTTGTTTCAGGAGCTTCAAGTCGTGTGTTCACAACCGCGACTGAGTCGAATTTTTTTTTTTAAACTACTTAATAATTAATTATTTTCTAATTATCTTTAACTAATTTTTACAAAAAAACTTATCAATATTATTTAAATAAATAACAAAACGCAATTTTTAGACATTATTTATCGTTTTTTATCATTTGTATACTACTATCCGTAGTTCTAATGGTTAATTTATTATTATTAATAATTTAATTATATATAATAATATAATTATATATTATTTATAATAAATATTAGACTTAATTCTTACTTGAAGTCTAAAATACGACTTTTATATTACTTCACGTCTTATAATTCTAAGTCGGATCAATGGACGCGTGCTATCGTTTTGGCATCACGTTCGCAGATTCGCGTGTTCGATTCCGCGACCAAAAATCAGTTTTTTTTTTTTTAATTCGAATTTTTTTTTCTTTAATTTGATAATTTTAATGACATAGGTTTCCACATCACCCATAAGGTACTGTATATCATGATGCGTTCCCGTCTTTTTTTTATGGTGGGTCCCCCAGAGGCCTATCAACCATAATATAAACCCGAAAACTCAAAGAACGTTAACAATTTTTTAAATGATAATAAAATTAATATTAAATTGCAAAGCTTAAAGCTGTTGCATTCTTATTAAATAAATAAAATGATTAAAGCTTCAAACAGCAGACTAGAATCAGGTGGAAGCAGAGCTGAAGGCTTTACCTTCTTCTTAAAATAAATAAATTCATTAAAGTTTCAAATATTGCACAATACTTATGATACATCGGAGCTTAAAGCTCTAACTTTATAATTGAATATTTAATAATTTTAGTTTTATTAATGGACGAATAATAATCAAAATAATAATTTTTAATAAAAGTTTTCCACAGGGAAAAAGCTGAAAAAAAGTTGACGATTAATATGAAAATTAAATAATTTAAATTTGATTAATATACGCGAATAAATAATTACAATAATAGTTGTCTAGAGTGGAAAAAGCTGAAAAAAAGTCGATGATTTTCACGATTTGTTGGATTCTCTGTACAAAAATCAATCTTTATTCTTATATATACTTTATTTAATTATTCCTCTTTTCTAAATATTCTGTTCGAAATAATATTTCGAACAGTGTTGTATTTAAGTCGTAGTATATATATTTAAGTTGAGTTCAAAATATGTATATGTTTACTTAAGGAAAAGAAAGCTAGCATGGATCAAATTTTATGACCTTAGGTACTTGGGTCGACGAGAGATTGAGGCCCATGTTCCAAGTAAATGCAAGGCAATATGTTTTTCTTCATTTGCACTCATATATATATATATTTTGAACTTAGAGATCTTTGTTATACAAAAAGAGGAGAGGTTGTTGGACCTCAGTGTTAAATAATATTAAAAGAATAAGTTAGTCTAAGCTAAATCTCTTACGAGTGAAGACATACCCTAGAGCGCGTATTTTAATAAAAAGAAATACTTTTCATTTGTTCAATAAATTGATTTGTTTCATTCACGATTACCATACCTAAATTCCCAACAGGTTATGGGCCCAGAATACGCCGTGTATTAATATCGTGAAAAATTAATTTATTGAATAAATTAAAAACTATTAAAATTATAAAATCACCTAACTTAAACTATACTATTAAAATTTTTGAATTTTAATTTTTAAGTGTATGTGATTTTGAATAGTCAAAATAATTAAATTAAAATAAACTATAAATAATTATTTTCAAAATAAAAAAAAAAAAAATTAAATTAAATAATAACTTTTTAATACGCTAAATAGTTATAAGCCTTAAATTTAAGTGTTACCTATCAAACTTGTGACGTGTTTTTAAATAGTGATTAGTGCTGTGTTTAAATAAATTCATAATGGAAGGAAGAAGAAGCATTCCTCAATTTAATGGTGATAAATATAATATTTGGAAAGCTAGAGCTCGTGCGGTATTGCGTGAACAAAATATATTGCACGTTGTGGAGGATCAGGTTCCTGAAAAACCTGACGATTCCTGGAAAAAGGCTGAAAGAACAGCTCAAGGCATCGTATGTGAATACCTTGGAGATAAATTTATCAATCTTATAAGTTCTACTAAAACCGCCCGGGAAATACTTGAAGAACTAGATGCAACATATGAGAGAACTAGTACAGCAACTCAAGTGACAACATTTAAAATGTTTGCTTCACTAAAATTAAAAGATAATGCATCACTTGCTGAACATTTTGAAAAGTTTGATACATTATATGATAAGCTAGTTTTATCGGGAGGACCGAAACTACCTGAACCAAGTCGGGTAGGATTATTATTGGCATCTCTTCCATCAGCCTACCGAGCAGTATCAACAGCGATTGAAACAATGGCCGATGCCAACATCTCCTATTCACATGTGAAATTGACACTTTTGGAAGAAGAAATAAGGATCAATGAACAATATAATGATACAAGTACAAAAGTGTAAGTTGCAGAAGGGAATGATAGTGGTGTCAGGAAACATTTTCTTCCAAATAACTTTAGTCATCACAATAAAAAGAAATTTAAATACAGTCGCGTACCAATGAACTATAAGAAGTCATACGAATCACATAAAGTTACGTCTAGTGTTAAGTGCCATCATTGCGGTCGTAAAGGTCACCTCAAGAAAAACTGTTATTTTAATAAGTAGAACAATCAAGGCTATAATGAACGACAGAGAACAGTTCAAACTGTTCAAGTTATGAATCCTCAACAAACTTCAAGGATTGCATTTATGGCTGGGGATTCTTATTTAAATAATAGTGATGGAAATAAAATTATGTTTTTGTTGGACTCTGGAGCGTCTGACCATCTAACAAATAGAGCGGGCATTGCTCAGAGTTTTAACGATCTTCAGAGACCAATAAAAATATCCGTAGCAAAAAGCGGAGAATTTATTTCAGCTACAAAAAGGGGTTCCATCCAGGTAACAACCAATATGGGCATTCAAGGAACTATTGAAGAGGTCCTGTACAGCCCTGAGGTCCCGTACAATCTACTTTCAGTGACAAAACTACGTAATTCAGGCATGACAATTGTGTTTGATCAGCAAGGCGTCACAATAAATAAAGGTGGTAAGACCTTAATGAAAGGTAAGCCCTCAAACAATTTAATTTATATTGACTTCATAATTGATAAATCGGAAGTAAATTCAGTTGCTCAAGTTTATAGTAGCAATAAATTAAATTATGAAATATGGCATGAAAGGTTAGGTCATATAAGTAAGAATAAATTTATAAAATTAAAAAGTCAAAATATGATTGAAGATTTAGGGCAGATAATAGGAATCACACCTAATAATAATATATGTGAAGCATGTATAAAAGGGAAACAAGCTCGATTACCGTTTAACGGTGGTAAAAATCGAGATCACGTTAAACGACCGTTATATATCGTACATTCGGATGTATGTGGTCCAATCACTCCGACGGCTTTAAATAATAAAAATTATTATGTCTTATTCGTTGACCAACACACTCATTATTGTGTTGTTTATTTACTTAAAAATAAATCAGACGTATTTTCAGTATTTAAAGAATTCGTTGCAAAAAGTGAAGCTCATTTTAACGTAAAGTTAGTAAATTTATATATTGATAATGGTAGAGAGTATTTATCTAACGATATGAAAGACTATTGTGTGGAAAAAGGTATTAGCTATCATTTGACAGTACCATATACCCCACAATTAAATGGTGTAGCTGAACGGATGGTTCGAACAATAACAGAAAAAGCTCGATCAATGGTTGCCGGTGCTAGGTTAGATAAAGTTTTCTGGGGTGATGCAGTTCTTACTGCAACATATTTAATTAATATTGTTCCTAGTAGGGCTTTGAAAGAATCTAAAACACCATATGAATTGTGGCATGGTAAAAAGCCTCAAATAAAATATTTAAAAATATTTGGTTCAACTGTGTATGTCCATAATAAAACCAGTAAAACAAAATTTGATGAGAAATCGTGGAAAGGAATACTGGTAGGATATGAACCAAATGGTTATAGGGTGTGGGATGTAGAAACTGAAAAATATGTAGTTGTCAGGGATGTTATTGTAGATGAAGTAAATTACTTGGTATCTAGACCAGGTACGAATCCGGGAGGAGTTATAAGTGAAAACTCCATAAGCGAAACTGATCTTTCTGAAATATCAAAATCAGTGCTAGATAATGATAATTTTGATACATTATCGATCGATAACGTTCCGGATAAATCTGATATGAATAAATCAGATAGTGTGAGTAAATCTGATAATGATAAATCAGATAGCTCAAAGAAATCTGATAGTAGTAAATCAGATAGTTTAAATAAATCTGGTAGTAGTAAATCAGATAGTATCAGTAAATCTGGTAATGATAAACCAGATAGTTTAAGTAAATCTGATAATGGTAAATCAGATATAATAAATGGTCATAAAGATAATAAAATTCCTAAGTTACATAATAGGAATATATCGGAAGCCGGTTGTAGGAGGAGTGATAGGATCAGAGGCCGTCCTCAGATTTCGTATAATGAAAATAGTTTACCTGACGATTGTATGCTATCCGCTCAATCAATAATGCACAAAATTCCTAGTTCGTATTATGAAATTAAAAATAGGAATGATAGGGTTAAGTGGGAACGAGCCGTTAAAAGTGAACTCGATTCACTTCGTATTAATAATACTTGGACATTGGTACCAAGACCTAAAGATAAAAATATTGTAGACTGTAAGTGGATATTTACAATTAAAAATGACGAATTTGGAAATCCACATAAATATAAAGCTCGATTAGTGGCTAGAGGTTTTAGTCAAGAATATATGGTAGACTATGATGAAACTTTTGCGCCAGTTGCTAGGATTGCTAGTTTTAGATTTATAGTTGCATTTGCCAATCAAAATAATCTGTTGCTGCATCATATGGATGTGAAGACAGCCTTTTTGAATGGCAAATTGAAAGAAGAAATTTATATGAAAATACCAGAGGGAGTCAAATGCGATAAAAATCAGGTGTGCAAATTGAACAAAGCTCTGTATGGTTTAAAACAGGCTGCACGCTGCTGGTTTGAAGCATTTGAATCTACATTAAAAGAATTAAATTTCCAAAATTCTCCGGTAGATCGTTGTATTTACGTCTTAGACTTAGGAGATGTCTTAAAGAACATTTATGTAGTATTATATGTTGATGATCTTGTTGTAGCAACTTCAGATATAAATACTATGAATAGTTTTAAAGAATATTTAATGAATAAATTTCAGATGGTCGATTTAAAAGAAATTAGATTATTTTTAGGCATAAAAGTTACAAGAACAGATAATGTAATAACATTAGATCAAAATGCATACATCAATTCAGCCTTGAATAAATTTAATATGCATGATTGTAAGCCTGTAACTACGCCACTAGAAATTAAAATTGACTATGAAGGTTTAAATTCAGATGAAAATTATGATGCGCCATGTAGAAGTGTTATTGGTTGTATAATGTACTTAATGGTTTGTACACGGCCAGATTTAAGTATATCAGTAAATATCGTAAGTAGATATTTGAATAAAAACAACAAAACACTGTGGCAGTATCTGAAAAGAATATTAAGATATTTAAAAGGTTCTAGTAATATTAAATTAACATATACTCGTAATAATTATAAAGAAATAATTAGCGGTTATGTAGACGCAGATTGGGCAGATGATAAAATTGATAGAAAAAGTACAACCGGTTATTTATTTAAGTTATTCGATCATTGTACTGTTTGCTGGGCATCTAAACGACAGGCATCTGTGGCAGGTCCAACATCAGAAGCTGAATATATGGCTCTGTATGAAGCTGCACGAGAGGCACTGTGGTTGCGATCTTTAGCGGAAAGTATAAAGATAGTTATATCAGGGCCAATAGTAATTTATGAAGATAACAATGGTTGTATTAGTATCGCGAACAATCCATCAAGCCATAAAAGATCGAAAAATATCGATACAAAATATCATTTCTCTCGTGACAAAGTAGAGCAAGGTTTAATAAAACTAATCTATATGTCTACAGATCAACAGATTGCTGATGCACTGACCAAGTCTTTAGCTGGCCCAAAATTTGTGTTCAGAACACAAATGGGCTTGGAATAATTTTAAGAATATATTTATGTTGTATATAATGTGTATATATATTATAGACTGTATAATTTAAATATTTAAGATAAATGGTCGGATTAGGTTTTTCTGGGTTTTCCTAATCCCTTTGCAAATTAGTTGGGCCATAATGTTCGCACCCCCAGATTGCGTGAAAGGATATGTCTTTACAATTTTAAATTAGAAGTTAATTGATATAATAAGTTTATTGTAAAGGTATCATTTATAATTAGTATTATGATTATGTAAGCTAATTTAATTTTATTTTGATTTTATTTAAAGATTAATTTTTGAGGGGGCGTGTTGGATTCTCTGTACAAAAATCAATCTTTATTCTTATATATACTTTATTTAATTATTTCTCTTTACTAAATATTCTGTTCGAAATAATATTTCGAACAGTGTTGTATTTAAGTCGTAGTATATATATTTAAGTTGAGTTCAAAATATGTATATGTTTACTTAAGGAAAAGAAAGCTAGCATGGATCAAATTTTATGACCTTAGGTACTTGGGTCGACGAGAGATTGAGGCCCATGTTCCAAGTAAATGCAAGGCAATATGTTTTTCTTCATTTGCACTCATATATATATATATATATTTTGAACTTAGAGATCTTTGTTATACAAAAAGAGGAGAGGTTGTTGGACCTCAGTGTTAAATAATATTAAAAGAATAAGTTAGTCTAAGCTAAATCTCTTACGAGTGAAGACATACCCTAGAGCGCGTATTTTAATAAAAAGAAATACTTTTCATTTGTTCAATAAATTGATTTGTTTCATTCACGATTACCATACCTAAATTCCCAACACGATTCATCCATTTCCCAATCGTCACCACTATCATATGCCTGTACATTCATTTGTTGAGACTGGGGCTTCTTCTTTTCGGTATACAATTTGGAAGGTTCCATCATTTCCACTAAATTTTTGTCAATTGGCATTCCTTTCGCACTTAATTTTTTCGATTTCAAGGTCGATCTTATAACGCAAAGCGAATTCAGACCTTGTGAATTTAAACTGTTCCTTTTTTTGGTTTTAACGTCAGGTATCATTGATATCAACAGCTTTGCAATTTAATATTAATTTTATTATCATTTAAAAAATTGTTAACGTTCTTTGAGTTTTCGGGTTTATATTATGGTTGATAGGCCTCTGGGGGACCCACCATAAAAAAAAGACGGGAACGCATCATGATATACAGTACCTTATGGGTGATGTGGAAACCTATGTCATTAAAATTATCAAATTAAAGAAAAAAAAATTCGAATTAAAAAAAAAAAAACTGATTTTTGGTCGCGGAATCGAACACGCGAATCTGCGAACGTGATGCCAAAACGATAGCACGCGTCCATTGATCCGACTTAGAATTATAAGACGTGAAGTAATATAAAAGTCGTATTTTAGACTTCAAGTAAGAATTAAGTCTAATATTTATTATAAATAATATATAATTATATTATTATATATAATTAAATTATTAATAATAATAAATTAACCATTAGAACTACGGATAGTAGTATACAAATGATAAAAAACGATAAATAATGTCTAAAAATTGCGTTTTGTTATTTATTTAAATAATATTGATAAGTTTTTTTGTAAAAATTAGTTAAAGATAATTAGAAAATAATTAATTATTAAGTAGTTTAAAAAAAAAAATTCGACTCAGTCGCGGTTGTGAACACACGACTTGAAGCTCCTGAAACAAAAACATTGTCGCACGTCCACAGAATCAGAACAACGATTAAATGCAACAGCTTTTATAAAAATTGTATTTTAAACTCTAAGTAACATTTAAAACTAATAACTAATATTAATAATAAATGACTTTTAATAATAATTATTTATTAAAATTACAATTAATAATCTAAAATTTATTATTAAATAAAAGTACAATGAGAGGATTATGTTTTAATATTTATTTATCTATTTTACAGCCATTTAAATTAGTTCAAAAAATTTTTAATTATCAATTAATTAAAAAATTTGAACAAATAAATATTTAAAAATTTATTACGTTAAAAAATAATAAAAAAAAAAAAAAATCAAATTCGAGTGTGGATTTGAACACGCAACTCAAAGCGGGTACGAAACGACGCATGGTGGGAGCAACATTTCTCCTCCGCTTGTTTACAGCGCTCGGTTTCTCTCGGCTTCTTTCGGTTTCCCGACACACCGATAGACATAATTGCGTGTGTGCATCGCGCGCACGGCCCTCTGGAAGGGGTAAAAATATCGCACGTTCTGGCAGCACTGCTCAGTACTATCCTAGAGTTGTTACTACTGTATTGTTTTTTCCGTATAGTAGGTCCTTCTATATGCTATATAGTAATTTTTACCACTAGGATAGTATTCTTTACTGTCTTATAGTTGGTATTAAAAACTACTAGTCGCAACTGCGTCAAATCGTTACACGCAGAGAATTTCACAGTATTTTTTACATCAAAAATTGATGTAAAAAATACCGTAAAATTCTCTGAGTATATTATTACTGACGCAAGATGGTAATGTTTACCATCTCACATAATAAGAATCACTATACGTATTGTAATTGTTAATATATTAACATAGTTACACGGAGAAAAAATTATGGTAACAGTTCCAAGTACGTTTATGAAATATCATCCCATACCGTTATGGTAATGATTACTTGGGATTATGGGATATAGACCCATACTTTCTGGGGAAAGTTCCCATAAGTATGGGAACAATTGCTATCATTATGGTAACAGTTCCCATACCGCATGGGAAAGAATCATGGTAATGATTACCATACTCATAGGAATAGTTCCCATAAGCAAATAGGAACCAATCCTATAACCACATTGTAATGGTTCCTATGCGTACATGGGAATAAACCCTATATATTATGGTAATAGTTACCATAATATTATGGGAATGGTTACTATAATATTATGGGAATGGTTACCATAATATTATGGGAATGGTTACCATGATATTATGGGAATCGTTACCATAATATTTAGAAATTATAATAATTTTTTTTTGTACATTTAATCTTTTTGTTAAACTATATTACAATAAAATATTATTGTTGGTCAAAAAACTGCAAAATTCTAAGTATAAAAAAATCGTTTTTATTTTTAAGTACTTTATGAGCCTTGAAATAGCAAACATTTTAGATATTTTTTTATTTTCTATTGACATCGTACGAAGTATCAGGTAAAATTTATTTTAAAATCTCCACATCTAAATTTTTAGAGTTTTTGTAAGAATGAAAATTATTTTTGTAAAAATGAATTCAATTTGTTGATTCAGTATAAGTTTAAGATTAATGTATTATAGAGAAACTAATAAAATTGAAGCCTATCAAAATTTTAAATTTGGTTCTCGACACGAAAAATATTTGGGCTTGCATTTCAATAGAATATTTTAAAATTTGTAAGCTAAGTAATTTAGTAACTTTAAATAATAAGCGTTATATCCCTAAAAGATGGATTTAATAAAGTTTAAATTGAATTAAAAATTTTTGTATTAACTTATACTAGATATATATCTTGAATAAATAATAAAATATTCATACTTTAACTATATTTATTAATCATTTTTATATCATACAGCAAAAGCTGTTTCGTTAGTCATACGAAGACAGGATTGACTTCCATTCCTATAATATTATGGGAGTTATTCCCATAATATTATGGTAACCATTACCATAATATTATGGTAACCATTCCAATACCATATAGGAATGATTACCATAATATTATAGTAACCATTCCAATACCATATAGGAATTATACTAGTAATTATAGGAATGATTACCATAATATACATGGGTGCCGTTCCTATAATCAATATTTCAAAAAAACCGGTTACCATGTATTATGGGAACCATTTCCATAATATATTGTAACTGTTACCATAATTTTCTCTCCGTATACACACTCAGAAAATTGAATAATAAGAGTTACTATCTAGTTATGGTAAAAATTTCTACCATCAATCAGATAGTAGCAAATATTATCTAGATGATTGTAGAAATCATCTAGATTGTAATATTTACCTAGATTGTAATATTTATTGTTCATTATTATAATTATTCTAAATAGTTATATTCATAATCCAGATGGTAACAGTTGCCATCAGAAATAATAATTTTTACCATCCTGATAGTAACTGATTCGAAATTTATTGCAGAAGTAAATATTATCATCCTGATAGTAACTGTTATCATCCTGATGGTAACTGTTACGATCCTGATAGAAACTGTTGCGAAATTTATTGCAGAAGTTATCATCCAATAATTATTAATCCTAATAAAAAAAATGATAACACTAACTATTTTTGCATTGAAAAACGTTCCAATCATTCTAGATGATTGGAATTAAAAATTTTGCATAATAAACACAATTACTTAATTTTCTGAGTGCAGTTGAAATTTTTTTGATTGTAATAATTACGATTCAGACATAGTAAAAATTACAATATTTTTCTCTGCGTGATAGAGGTTACTATCCTAATAGTAAAAATTACTATATAGCGTGAGAGAGTCTACTATGTATTTACACAATGGTTTTTATTACATTAACATAATAGTAGACACTACACTGCGATAGTGAATATTATAATTTTTTCCTCTCCGTGCAAGAGATTGAAGGTTAAAGTCGTACACAATATGAGGAATATCAAAGTAGTGGTAAAGTTTATCAAGTTTGGATTTCCCTGACCGTACAAGTGGTATTCCAATCTCATAGATATCCTCTGAGAATGGTAACCCCCAAATAGTACAAGCTATACAATTTCTAGATCATCTCAACCTTAGCCAATATAAAACTTTTAATATCACCACTGACACATAACAAACCGCTGTAATTTTTATTTAACTGTCAAAACTCCAATTCGATTTCACTGTAAAATTAACCGTATGATTTTATAAAAATTCTTCGAATTACTATCGGAAAAAAAAATATATATATATAACGGTCGTTCGTAAAAGAACAGTCGAGTGATATTATTTGTTGCAGATTAAAGTTAAGGGTCAAACAGAGCATAAGTAAAGAATTTTGTGTGATAGGGTCGCCGGTGATATTTGCGGATAATGTTAAATGTTTACTGAGTCTTGTCGCACCCTAAAATTTAATATTTCCAAAGCAACCGGCAAATAATAATAATAACTTGTGGTTACACAAGATCGAGGATACTTTTTCGGGTGTCCCTCGGACATAGATACTCGGATATATAAGACTATATAGGACTATTTCTCGTCACACTTAGTGGGTTATACAAGACATCAAGTCATAAGGAAGTTAAGATATAAGGATGAAAAAAGGTCAAGTGCCAAAAGTCAGAATAACATGAGTTATAACATAAGATTAATAAAATATCTTATTTATACGTATATCCCTAACCTAAACATCCTTTTAACTTTTTTCATCCCTTTAATTTATCACACTGTTTTATTACACTCATTTACACTTCATTTCTTAAATTGATCTCAATAATTATTAAGATAAATAAAATAACTAAGCAAATGAAATATTCTTTTTTTTTTTTTTAAGTAAATTATTAATTATTATAAAAGGGTAATATTTTTATATGTATATTAGTTGCTATATATTCTAAGTGTCCTACTAAATCAAGAAAGGTGTCAAATTTACTACAATTGGGGATGCATATTTTTAAAAAGTGATTTTTTTTTTCATTTTTTATTCTAATGAGGTTTTTTATAAATATTTTGTGAAAATTTCATTTTTTTTATAGAGACGTTCATTTTGTTAGTTAGTGCATTTGGTATGGATCCGGGTCAAAAATAAAACTTGATTCAGGCTCGCTGCATCTTATTTTTTTTTTTTTTTAAGTTATCGATTTGCCGACGATTTTCCGATAAGATCTCGACTTTTTCGACTCAAATTAAATTTTTGTTCACCTTACTTTTGATTTACTTGACCAAGTAAAAAAAAAGCAATATTTTCTAGTGTAAAATGTGTTTTTCGCGTTTCACCTTAGTTTTGACTTTTTCGTTGTATAATTTGTCGAATAAATCGAAATCAAGTCAATTCTGACTTGATTTAGACTTTTTGGTCTCAAAATTTAAGTCGAATAAGTCTATACCAAGTCAATTTCGACTTAATATAGACTTTTTGGTCTTAAATCGTGACTAAGTAATCCAGTTAAATCTAAACCAAGGCAAAAACTCAATGTATTACATATCTCGGTAAAAAAAAGTCGAGTTTGTCTTGTGAAAAACAGCTCTAAATTTCGACTTGGTATAAACCAAGTTTTATTTTTGATCTGGGGATAAAAAGTGAAATATATTTTATTGATTTTCTGACAAATTTTATTTTTGTCACATGGATTATGAAAGTGGACAGCCGTAGAATGTAATTTGCATGGATGTATTTACACTCAGAGAATTTTATAGTATTTTTTACATAAAAAATTGATGTAAAAATTACTATATTATAGTAACATAAGGACAGTATGGAATTTATTGAACAAATTACCGGTCACGTAGAAATTTTTAAAATACATAGAACAGAATTTACAAGGTGCATTGTAATTTTGACAAAGCCACAGATTAAATTTTACCCAAGAAATTTGAATTTCTTAATCTGTTGCTTTGTCAAAATTACAATGCACCTTTGTAAATTCTGCTCGATGTATTTTAAAAATTTCTACGTTACCGGTAATTTGTTCAATAAATTCCATACTGTCCTCTTATTACTATAACATAGTAATTTTTCTATAAATTTTTGATGTAAAAAATACCGTAAAATTCTCTGCGTGTACATGATTGCTTACTAGACATTGAGTTTTTTTTTTTATTAAGTTTTCTTTCTGGATATTATTAAAGTTCAAAGTACGACAATGTTTAAACAATTTATAACCTAGTTGGTATCAAAATCACTGCATGTCACTAATTTTCGTCATGTGCCAAAGTATGAGTAGTAAATTTTGCTTTTACTACTTTTATTTAAAAGCTCAGTAATGAAATTTAATAATAATTTTCTCAATTACTTTTAAATACCATAAATTCAAATTAAAAAAAAAAATTACTTTTGTTTATTTATTTGTTTTAACTTCCCGCTAAGACAATTGCAAATTTTCAAAAATTCGGGAAGTTATTGGTTTCAGTCCGATTTTCAAAAATCGAATTTCTAAGAGATATTGACGTTTTGAGGTTCTAGGAAGCTATTCTGACTAATTTCACGATGATGTCCGAGTGTATGTATGTATGTATGTAAATATCTATAACTTTTGAACGGATGAACCGATTTTGATTATCAAGATGTCATTCGACGCAGTTTGCGAATATCTTGAAGCTGAAAAAAAATTGAGCTCGATCGGTAGGGTTCGTTCAGAGATATTCCAAAAATAAACTTTTTTTAAAAATGTTTTTTTCATATAACTTTTTATGTTCTTGATGGATCGATTCCAAAATCAACTGGGCTCTGAAGCTTTATAAGCCGCGTCGAATGCCACCTCAACCATCAAAATCGGTTAATTCTTTCAAGAGAAACCGTTGTCGAAAGAATTAAAAAAAAAATTTTTTTTAGTATTTTGGAAATTTCTCAAAAACGACTCGATAAATCAATTTTAAAATTTGATCAGCTCTAGAACTCAATAAAACGCGTCGATCGCCACCTCAATCGTTGCAATCGATGAATTCGTTCGAGAGATATCGTTGGAGAAAAAAAGGTAAAAAACGTTATTTTTCAAAAACAAAAGCATACAAAAGTATTTTCGAGCTCGGAGAGCTCGAAAATGTATTCTCGACAATGTTTTCGAGCTCAAGGAACCCGAAAACTGCGGGAAGTTTTGGGACTGGCCCGCAGGGTCAACTGACAGACCGATTTTTTCTCCTGTACTTCATTAACGTAAAAAAAAATAGATCATCGAAGTAAAATAAATTTTTAATAAATTTTCCAGTCACCAGGAAAACGATATTCTAAGAAAAATATCAAATAATTTTCTATATACATGTTTATAACAATAATAATGGTTTTTTTTTATATTTAATAAATTTAAAGTCTCATTAACACAATCGAAAAAGTCTTTCGTGTTGAAAGATTTTTCAGCTCATTCCCCTCGATTAACGGTATTCGTTTGCGTACCGACGTCTCTAATCCTCAAGAAGGGTGGTTTGACAATTAGAATCACTAAGGACTAGGAAGGAAAGAAGTGACGCAGGAGGTTGGTAAAAAAAAGTTTAATTATAAACACCGTGGCATTGGTAAAACGACAACGACAACGACAACGACTACGATGAGGATCCTCTACTATCGTAAACTCCAACGGCCAAATGGTCACGGCTCGAGAAAACTCTTTCAGCCAAACGAAGGGAATCCGTCTGGAGATTATCCCCAGCGAGAAAAAGTTGTTAATTACTTGAATTTTTTCTTTCCTATTCTTCTACAACCGCCCGCACTCGTAACATTTTTCTTGCTCTCTCATTTTAACACTTGACTTTTCGTAACCCAAGACACTATTTTTTAAATCCGCTCACTTGTCATCAACAATTAGCGAGGATTAACTTAATAAATATCCTAGTATTATATTTTATATTTTAAAATTTAATTATATGAAATATTTAATTATAAAACTTCTTAAATAATAAAATATTCGATTACTTTGCGGTGGAGACTTGGCCATTAGAAGGCCTGAGGAAGCGGTGGCAGTGCCTTTGCCATGGGAAAATAAGGGTCGGGGATATGGCGGTAGACGGCCAAGAGGAAATATACCAAGCGAGAAACTTAGTTCGCGGTACCCTACAAATATCGTTAACGTACGAGTATACACATCGGCAGCAGGCCTTTAGGGGTAGTTGGACTAGCTGGTACCTACTGGTTACTGCTTGCTATATATAGCTGGTTACACAGCAGAAGAGAGTATCAGAGTATAGAGAAGGTTCTGCTGGTAATTTTGCGGCAGTTTGACCAACAAGAACAACCAACAACAACACCGGACTCTCAACTGTACTCTGGCCGCCCTCGCATGTTGCGTCCGGTCAAAGTCCAGCTAATATCGAGTGTGCGAAGGCGGAAGATTCAACTGCAAACTTGTCAAACCCTTTGCCAACTTTCAATTTATTTACTTCAAATTATTTTATCCGCTCAATGTTATTTTGTCTGATTTTATATTTATTTTGTTTGGTTTCCAATCAATCAGATTTTTATTTTTAAAATTTATAATACGTTTTAAAAAAATTCTACTTCATAACTGGCCATGGAAATGAAATTTCATGAATTTGTTTAAAAAGAAATTTTTTATGCGAAATCGCGTTAATTAAAAATTTCAATCAATTTTCAAATTCTGAAAATTTACAAACAATTAAATTTTGAGTTCAACAAAAAAAATTAAAACTGATAAAAAAAATTTTTTTTTAAGACATGAAAATTCTAAAAATAATCATAATTTCAAGAAATGATAAAAATGTAATTTTGACTTTCTTAGTCAGGCTGATCTCTAGATAATTAATAAACTCGTCAAAAAATATTAATTAAAATTTTTCTAAAAATCAAAAATCTGAAAATTTTTTATGATACTGAAATTAGCCAGCATCTAATAATTTATTGATTTTTTAAAAAATGATGAATTTTTAAAAATTGCACTTATAGTTTTTTAAATTTTCTATATGTGCATATTTTTATTTAATTTTTTTTTTTAAATTAAATTGCTGAAAAAAAAAATCAAAAATTTTTAATTATCTGTTAACTTCAGGATCAACTTTTTTTTGTTTAAAAATGTCAAGCAAAAATTTTATAAAAATTATCAACATACAATAGGAGCATACACAAGCATGTGTTGATGAATAGAGAGTTGTTCCTTTCCGGACGAGAGTAAACATCCACAGCAACACCCGTCATGATATGATTCACAAGCAACGACGAATGGTTCTTCCATTGTCGCAGCCCTGTTAATTAGATATCTAGTCTCGCCGCTCAAATTCACCTCACACGCTGTACCAGTTTTCCATTGTATTAAACCTCCCCAGTAGCTCTTGACACCCCCTAACACTCGACTCACCACCGCCTCCTAACGCCCCAAAACTCCGAGACTCCGTTTTACCTCCTTTGCTCTCTTCATTCATCTCACTCAAAATACCCCCTTATATACCATTACTCTATCCACCCCCTCATCTCCACTTTCTCTATTTCACCTTTCTCTTTTCGCCATTTCCTCCTTTTCACATCCCGTATATCGCATATATATATGTATATATGACAAACTATAGAGTATACTCTAGTAGAGCTCAATGGCCACATTCACACCCTGACAATATTACACCGCGACGTGACGTAAATCCTTGAAGCCAGCCTCGAAACCAAGCTCCATCTAGACCTCACACTGTCTAAAATACCAAACCGCACACCAGAGATACACATTTCCATTGTGTCTGATGCTAATTATTGTCGATTGATTGATACAAAAAATTTATCCACCGGCAAAAAAAGTCAGAAAAATAAAAATATCTCGGGATAATAATTTTTTTAATACGAAAAATAAATTTTGTAAACTCTAATTATTAATTAAGGATTAACATGGTTGCCAATAATTCTCGTTAATCAACTTTTTAACGGTGAAATATTTTTTTTATTATTTATCAGCGAAGAGAAGAAGAAGGAAATAATAGGGGATTATTATAAAATATTTTTATTATGTATTACGAACAATAATATATATAAATATATATTTTTGTGTGGATAATTTTTTTAAAACTTTTTATTGAGTTGCGTATAAGCTTGCGGAGGGTCAGAGACAAAGAGATTTTTTGATTGTATCGGCAGAAATGCAAGCGGGTTTAGGAAAATGTACGCGCGGTGTGCAGTCTGTGAAACCGCAAAAGGGCGCGACGACTCGACGTGGCTTTTCAGTAGGATCATCGTTGTCGGACATTAATTGGCACGAGATCTTTGTCCCTATTCTCGACGGCTCATTCTGTTCGTTATTGTGCGGCGACGCGTTACGGTTCGCCGCTCTTATTCATTTGAATTAGCTATAGTCGAT
The DNA here is from genome assembly GCA_964016945.1 of Microplitis deprimator. Taxonomy (NCBI): domain Eukaryota; kingdom Metazoa; phylum Arthropoda; class Insecta; order Hymenoptera; family Braconidae; genus Microplitis; species Microplitis deprimator. The sequence continues at coordinate 25,603,929 of OZ024706.1, read as the reverse complement.
GTACGAAAATGTGATTGCGGTTTCGAAACTTGTATTAACGTGTATACCACAATTGTCTTTTCAGATTACACACTTCGATGTAGCAAATGAATAATTTTAATAAAATTTTTGTACATACAATTTTTTAACAACGAAAATATTGTCATTTACACTGTAAAAATTCGGGAGTGAATACGGATTTTATTTTAATCTGAAATCACTCCCCTTAAAATTCCGGAGTTTAAATAAAATCACTCGGCATACGGAGTGAATAGGGAGTTTTTTATGAGCGGAGTGATTTCGGAGTGACGCGGATTTTATTTCAATTCGCATTTATTCCGGTCCGGAGTTTTAATACTTAAATAAATTAATATTTAATGGAAACAGCTGTTGATTAGAAACATAATTATTTCAATAAATAATTCATTCAGATATTAATAATTAAACTTAAAATATTATGTTTTTAATTTGTAAAATGTTTTAGTAACTCGCTAAATTATAATTTCATATATATAATATATAGTGAAGATATTAAATTATTGAATAGTTGTAGTGAGATAGTTTTTATGGGAATATTTGATATTTCGGTACAATATGAGATGTTATCTCGTGGTATGGTTGATGTAAGTCATACGACAATTTGTGACTCAGTGAAAGTTTTATTATCAGCTGGTTATAATTTTTAAAAATAATTTCGCGTGAATATATGGAAAGGGAGCTCATAATTATTTCCGTACTCGATATAATCAAAATATCAAAGACCTAAGCTTACTCTGTATTAGTAATTTTTTTTATAATTAATATTTTCCGAAACTCCCCTTGGGGGTGGAATTCACTCCGAGGGAATTAAATAAATAAAAAGTCATCCACTCTGCCTTCACTCCACAAATTTTTTACAGTGTATTTTTTAAAAAATTATCATATAATTTTTAATAAAATATGTAAGTAAAAAAAAAGTGGTGGGGGGGGAGCTAATAATCCTCAGAATTTTTTTAACCTCACATAAAATTTTGTACAAAAATTTCAATCGACTCAAAAATTCTATAGTGAGTTAATTATTAATATTTCTAAAAAAATTTCATAATTACTGTTCAATTATTTTTAAAATATGAATTTTCTAAAAAAAAAAAAAAAATTATTTAATTGACTTTTGGCATCAGATTTTTTTCTATTAAAAAATGATTATTTTTATATTCCACGAAAAAAGACAATATTCAACATTCAAATGAATGATATTATTTGGCAGCAGGGTGAGAATAATTAAAAGACTTTAGTAGGGCTAAAGAAGTAGGAGAAGGGTGAAAAGATTGACAGTGAATTATTTAAGTCTGACTATAAAGGGGATCATTTCACTTCTCATTTTCTCTCATCGAATTTTTTTATCCATCACATTACTTTTAATTATAATTATAAATTACTAAATTAATACTACCAACAAAATAAATTTAATAATTAATTATCTGAATAAAAGTTTGTTTTCCGGGAGACAATTTTATAAATTACGCTAATGACATATCGATCATACACGGGAGTATGTATGTATAATTGAAGAATAGACGAATGGACTTCTTAATTACGCAAGAAAACACATGGATACAAGGTTGATGCGTTGAGAGGAAGATAATGAAAATTGATGAGACAATCGAGGGTGCGAAAACACCAGCGTACGTTCTCCCATTTGCTTCGTCGCGTTAATGTTTCACCTATACGCTCTCTTATCCTTATCCTTATACATTTACCCTCTTCCTGTTTCTCTCCCTCTCTTTATCTCATCCCGGTGAGTAACTTCAAAGTACACGAGCTCATCTCGAGGGCGAAAAAAAATAAAAATGAAAAAATTTAAACTGATCGTGCAAAAAAAAAAGAAATTAAGCCAAAGGGTTATTAGACGACTCGTTTTAAAGGCCAATTTTTTAAAATGGCAATTCTTCTTTAGGCTGAAGCATCGTTAATAGAATGATTATCGTTTAAGTGTAATTACTGAAGGAAAGGGTTCAGATTAATATTATATAATACAATCTTCCCCAATTTTACCCCCGGTAATTTTAAAAATAAAAAAAAGTTTTTTTTTTTTTTTTTTTAACTTATCATGCCATTATTTTTATTACATCTGACTTTTTATTTTTATTTTATTTAAATTATTTTTAGTTAATTTCATTTTAGAGTCAAACGGGGCAAGATGAAATGTCACAAAAATTTTTTTTTGTGTCCAAAAAAAAAGCTACAGGACAAAAATGAAATTTTTTTACGATTCCTCTCATGACCCGACTTTTTTTTTTTTTTTTACTATAAATATTGTAATTGTGTTCCATCTCCGCAGCATTAAAAAAATTTTAATTAAAAATAAATAAGTCGCTAAAGAGTTTATATTATTTTAAAATCATCTCATTGTCCCTTTAATTAATTAAAAGTTTATTTTCTTTACCGAGTTCTGAAATAAATAATTATTTTTTAAATTTTAAAAATAAAATTAATTGAAATAATTAACGAGAGTGAATTAATTCAATATCAAAGTTCATTAGTTACATTTTGTGTTTCTTTGAAAGAGTAAACAAGAAATGAAAAAAAAAAGAAAATAATAAAATTTAAAAAAGTGAATGCAATGAAGCAGAGCAGAAAAAAAAAGTAGAGAGAGAGAGAGAGAGATTCCCATACCATCCAATAACCGTTTTCACAAACTACCCTCTTAATTAATGCAACTTTTATTATTGTTTCCCGCGCGAGCAATCGTAGTACGTATTCTCCAGGACCTGAATTTTTTTTTTATTATTATTACTATTATTGTTATTATTACTATTATTTTTACTCGTTTTATTTAAATGTCCGCAGTACTTTTTCATTTTGTATCAAAGTTTTTTTTTAACGTGTACAGTACGAAGCACGAGAGTTAAGTGTGAGTACGATCGTCGTACAAATACGCCAGCTGCATCTGCATTCAACTAACACGTGACAACATTCTCTGATGTGTGCCTCTACTCGGTACACACGATCCCTTTAGCTCGCTCTAACGAACTATCTCACTCTTACGCTCGCTAAAACTCGTTTCAATGTGAAATGCAAAACTTTTGCGAAACGACTCGATTCCGGTGACTATGACTATGACTCTAGACGACGGTCCAATGGAAAATGTAAAAGCTTGCAATGAGAATACCAGATAAATGCAGAGTGACAACACGACACACGATGATATACTAGAGACGTTAAATGACTAGCTGGAAAATCATATATAATTTTTTTTTTTTTTGTTGATATTTGGAAATATTACCATAAAAATTAATCATAGATCTTTATGTAAGTAAATACATTTAATTTTTATCGGGAACAATTGAAGAAAATATTAACGTACACAGAAAAAAAAGATTTCTTGATGTAAAAATTTTTACTCGCTCCAAGAAAATTTTTCCTTGCCCTAAGATATTGTTTGCATTATGAATTAAAATGAGTGTGAAAGTAGCAGACATCAGACAAATTTAAAATTATAAATAAATAGAGTAAATAATTTAAAAAAAAATATTTATAAAAAATACACTTGTTAATTTCAAAATTTTTTAAATGCGCATTTTTTTTTAATTTAATTTTATTAATTATTTACTCTAATAATAATTTTAAATTTGTCTGATGTCTGCTACATTCATACTCATGAATTAAAAACAAAAATTTTCATGGGGCGAGAAAAAATTTTCTTGCGCCAAGAATTCGTTTTTTTTGGGTATATAAAAAAAAAGTTGGAGGATGTAAAGTGCGGCGAAATATTTACTCGACACTTTTTCAGAAAATTTTCTATTCTATTAAGAAATATAAGTAAATTCATAAATTTTTTTTTTTTTTTAATGTTTTTCAAACATTCCAAAATCACTTTTATAAATATAATTGACCATTATTTTGAATTTTTTTTTTGTTAAGGTTTTTGAAAATTCGAGTGTCTGTCGGAAAATATTATTGACTTTTGTGTTATAATAAAAACTATTAAAAATTTTTTTTACTTCCTTTGTGTCCAATAATTATGTATAATGTAATTTTTTTATGTAAACTATTTATAAAAAAATTCAATTTAATCAAATTTATTTAATATCAAGGAATTTTTTTATACCCTTTTAAGGGGGTACCCAATTTTGCCCGCAAAAATGAAATGTTTTTTTTTAACAGCAACTCATAATTTTTCTGTTTACTTTGAATATCATAAAAAAAAAAAAATATTCTTTAAAAAAGACTGGATGTTTCCCTAAGTACCCCGTTTTGACTCACCCCCTCCTCCATATATATATTTATAATAAAATAAAGTTTTTATAAAGAAAAATTCTCCCTTCTATTATTAAGAATTAAATTAAAAAAAAAAAAATGATTCACTTTTAAAAAAATTATATGAAGACGATATCAATAAATTAAAATGATAGCGAAGAATAAAATTTCATTTGTGTTTTACTGTTTGAAAAAAAAAAGTAAGTCATCATCTAATATCAATCTGGGAATCCGCGAAATTGAACGGAAGCCTTTTATGATGAGAGACATCCACCCCTTTTAGCACCCGCGTAGAAAATTTTCATTTTACAAAGCGGGCTCTGTATACGGGGGGATGAAAGTGAGATGAAGTAGAGGAGTGGCAATAGGAAACAATAGTCGACGGAAAAACAAAAAGTTTCTTGTGTCCCTCACGCCTCGTCGCTCACTCTCATCCTCCTAGCAAACTCACCCCCTGAGCCCCTGAGCCCCTCCTCTACAAAACTCTGCACTCTTTTCATCCCTGGCTCTTCTACTACGACTGACGACGCCACTACATCCCTCCAAGAGTCCTCCGATAGACTTCAATTATGAGCTTCGGATATAAAAGAAATTTCAATATTACTGACAAATTTGAAAAGTTTCATAATTGATTCCTCTCGCACTAGAGAACCAGCCGTGGATGGATACAGTTTAGAGGGAAGAGACAGTACTGTAGGTGGAAATAAAGTTGGGGGTAGTTCGATGAAAAAACAAAAGACCAAAGTCGATCGACTGTCAAAGTATTAAACGAAAGGATTTACTTTATATTTCATCTCACAGATTTTAATAATAATTACTTTATTAAGGGGGGAAAGGGGCCTGAGATACAAAAAGAAAAGAGCATATTTTCGTCATTTTTTTTTTCAGAGTACCTTTTTTATTAACATTCTTAAAATTTGAGACATTATTAAGCAACATTCCAAGAATATTTTGCTAAATTTTTATAAAAAAATATTTAAAAATAAGCCAGTGGTAGTGGGGAGAGCTGAGTCACTTAAAAAAAAAGTCTCAATGCCGTAGGCAGGATAACTCATGACTGCGTCATCTTAAATAAAAAAAACCAAAAAGATTTTTTTTGTTCATAAGTTTATCTTGGATTTGAACGAAAGAATAAACAAAACATTCATTTTTGAATTTTTGGTAAAGATGCAATGAAAAAACTCTGATTATTGCCAAAAATTCTTCCTTTTGTCTAATTAAAAAATAAGTAGTTATTGAAAAAAAAAAAAAAAAATCCTTCGTTCAGATCTAAGATAAACTTATGTACTAAAGAAATCTTTTTGGTTTTTTGATTTCAGCTGAATCAGTCATGAGTTATCCTGCCTACGGCATGGAGACTTTTTTTTGAGGTGACTCGTCTCTCCCCACTACCACTGGCTTATTTTTAAATATTTTTTTATGAAAATTTAGCAGAATATTCTTGGAATGATGCTTAATAATGTCACAAATTTTAAGAATTTTTACTCTGAAAAAAAAAAGTCACAAAAATATCCTCTTTTTTTTTGTATCTCAAACCCCGTTCCCCCCTTAAATAAAAAAAAATTTGTAATAACTAAAAAAATGATTATTTATTTCAGTAATAAATGAAAGTATGACCCAGTAAATTTTCTCTGTAGTATTTATCGTGTATCAAGAAGACTATCCCATATCAAGGAAATGGTTCTCCATCGCGGATGCATTGTACTCACCGGCGTCTGGGATTTATCGTAGCAATTATAGCAAGCTTAATCGATGGTCATTAACGTCGCGTTATGGCCCATCCGGAGCCTGCCGTTACTTCTGTTCTTATATATATATATATATGAAGAGCAGCAACGATCTCGACGACGACGACGATTTTTATTAGCTTGGAATCACCGGCGCCGATAATTTTATATACGGTACCGATTCACGTTACGACAATGATCGGTGATCATTACAGTCCTCAAGTATTTTTCGTCACGCAACTCTCGTTAATTTTTTTTTTACAACTAAAATTCTTCCAAATGTCGTAAATTAATTTACTTTTTTTACTTTACTACCATCTTAAATTAGTGTAATTATTTTTATATTTCCAAGTAGAAATAATGTAAATTCAATGAACCATAAAATTCTTGAAAATGGTGAGAGAATATTTTTAAAAAAGAAACTTGATCATTTATTTGAACGAGACCTCAAGAAAATTCACTTTAAAAGTAACCCTGTGTCAAAATTAGATGATAGGAAATGTATGCACTGCTGTGCAAAAAGAATAAGAAAGCTTCGCGAGTAAGGGCATATAAAATGAACAAGTCACGTCCGCATCCGTCACGTATGCATATCTTGAGACACCCCTTGGTACAAACTACAACTACCACTACTATTACTATTACTACTGGCGGTGGTGGTGCAACCCTTGGCAGGGTGATTGGTGGCGAGCACCCCAACATCAACCCAGGGGACACTCTGAGCCGGACGTACGTGGTCAACGCGGGCCAAACTGTCGGCAAAGTTACGTAAAATAGTTAGCGACACTTCTCGAAGCAGCATATCCCCGTCTCGCCTCTCACCCCTCATCCCTCAACTCTATGCCCCATTCCTTATATATGTATATCCATCCCTTGTACGTTATATACCAATACTGAAGGATATTTCATGCACAAACCATGGGTTTGCGATCAGAAGAGGTATCCTGTCCGTCACTGATATATGACTGGTACTGGGACCTCACAAGCCAGCCTTCTCCCTCAGATACAACTTGTACGTGACCGATATGACGGCGATACGTGAATATATATTACATCACATGTCTCAAGATATAAATATACAAATATACAATATACCCATATCTATAACCAGTAAAACTGTCTCTGTGTATACAGAAACAGATAAAACGGAGGATAAATAAAAGTAAAAAGAAAATAGTTTAAAATAAAATACGAACACAGGTTTTCACTTGACTTGAATTTCCGTGATTTCCAGTCGAGAATCCGTCTCGTCTGATGCTTACATAAATGGAAGAGTATGCTCACTTGAGAACAATGAGGCAAGAGCCTGCTGGATAGTAGACCATAGATGGAAAGTTCTGTCCAAGTCTAGGATAGTAGTGACTTCTTGCAACTTCCGGCGGACGTCGCCGTGACATCGCCTGACATGGTTCGTCGATCGGGTTTCCTACTTCCTTGACAGATGTCATCAAATTTTATCGTAAATCGTTAACTTTATTTGTTTTTAATTTTTTAAATTTTCAGTGCGTCAAGATTTGAATAACAATTATTATTATTGTTATCGGTATGTAATTACTTATTTTTTAAGAATTTAGATGTGAAACAATTATAGTTGGGCATGTACTTGCTCATTTCCATCTGAGATTTCGACAAAAGCAGTAAACTAGCCTGAGGCAACTGTGCGGTTAGGGAACCAGGCAACTTGGCTCCTACATCACCAACGACGGGAACCATTTTATTCCATTGACTGTAGCTAAACTTACTGAAGCTCTGGTGGTAGTAGTGGTAACGCCAGTGATGGTGATGGTGGTGCAAGCCCATCAGCAACGACCGCGGGTCTTTCCGCTGCGTTTCTAACCCCCGTCATTTTAGTTTAGGGGCTGGGTAAAATCTGAAACCAGGCTAAGCAGTAAGTTCTACAGGGGCTAGTATATACGTATAAGCTACTCTGGTATAACGTCCACCAGCTTCTTCGATGAGAAACCCTCGGGGTCCTTTCCCTCAACTACATATCCACTCTCGCAGTAGTACTCTCTGCTGTAAGGTTTACCCAGCGCTTGTTGCCTGGTCCTTGATGAGAACCGAGAATCGCCCGCGTTCTGCAGTGAAGCCTCGAGGGTAACTCTGGTTACGGTACTTCAGTCCAATTCGGAGGCATTTCTACAAGTTTTGTGATCATTTGTGATGATGAAAACTTTGCAGTTTAGTTCCCAGAACAACACGTGCTTATAAATTTCTTGTAATTTTTTCTTATCCTTTTATGAATAATTAAATAATTATTACTTTATTAAAGAGCGTTTGTGTCTTTTTTATTTTTACAAGCTGGAATCTGTGGAGTAGTAACGCTAGTGGAAGATGAACGACCAAGTCGATTATAAATTCCAGGCCCGAATAAAACTCTTGGTAATTTTAAACAGGAAAGTCCAAAGTTTGTGGGAAACTCAACAGGATAAAAGAAGGGGAAAAATTTACTTGTTCTTCTTTAGCTTGTTCTTCTTCTTCGTCTTGTTCTTTCTTTCGGCGGGATGGTACCAAGGTCGCGAGCTGAATGGGTCAAGTTCGCGGGGGTAAAGAGTAAAAGTAAAGAGTAAAAGATAAGTACCTTGGATAAGAACAAAGAAAAAGATGTTTTTTTGATGAAATGGAGGCTGGGGGACAACAAGAAAGACGCAAATGAAAAACTTCTTAAATAGGTTTTCTTATTTTTAGTTTATAGGTTTTTTTTTTGTTTGTTTGTTCTATTATTTTGTTTGAAAATTCTTTAACACCAGCTCTTGCAAGACTTTGGATTGCCGTACATTGAAACACGAGGTTAGTCCCCAACCATCAGAGCCAAACTCCGCGAGTTCAACCCCCTCAAGTTTCGCCATTAGACGCGGCTTGGAACTTTCTTACAAACACTTTCCGCGACCGTGAAACTGAAGTACACCAGAATCACAAATTATACAGAATCCCACAAACCCACTTACATATTTCAAAAAAATATTTTTTTCCTGCTAATTAGACTCATAAAAAATTTATCTAATTAATTTCCACTGGACAAAAAATTAATCTGTCGACTTCTAAACTGAATGAATTTCTTATTAATTTAAAAATTTTATAAAAACTAATTTACTGTGACTTCAATCTCAGACTTTAAGAATCAGGTAACCGATAATTTTATTTTTTGTATCAAATTCAAAAATTCCTGCACGAAGTTTTTAAACAAAAAAATGTAAGAACAAAGCAACCAAAAGCTTCATGTGGAAGCCGCAATCCATTGCGACAACACGGCAAGGCACTCAGCGTTGGTCGTCTTTTAACTTCTCTATATCCACAAAACAACCTCGGGATACGAGGATAGGTCAGTAGCATCCAGTACAATATACAAGTACACGAGCCAGCCTAAACCTAAACCAGTTATTCATCTCAAAGTAACGTAAAATCCAAACTAAAAGCCAAGCCAATGTAACTCTCGTGTTACGAAGCCCAACTCTCGACGGAAGTCCTCTTTTCGAGTACTCATAACTATTAACCCGAGTCAAAAAACAAATTCGGATTTAAGTCTCAAAGTTCTCAATGAGGTTTTTCAGGATAAATTTATAATTTTAAGATTGACAACAGTATAGAAAGTTATCCTAGTTTAGTCTTCAAAGTAGTAGTTACGACCAATTTTACCTCTTTGAGGACTAAACTGGAATAACATAATCTGGATTAGAGCCTCAAAATACTCAAAACTTACAGGAATAATTTTATCCACATTTTAACCTCAAAAGTCTCATTCGACGTCTTCTCTCCCCTCCCTTTTCTATTTTAAATTTTTCAAAGTCCGAAGTATAACTTTTCATTCGGTGAGGATTTTGAGGTCTTAGTTATAATTTAAAATCGATAAATTATTCGCATGTAGACTTTATAGTTCTCATTGAGGATTTTGAGTACTAAAGTAGAGTTACTTTCTGGGCGGCAAATAAAATATCAAAGGAATTGAGGTTTTTGAGGACTAAACTAGAATTTGTTTTTAGACTCGGGTTTCCAGGAGTGACATCTTTCAAGTTTTTAAATTTACACTGGCAATAGTTAGTCGCAGAGTGGTAGAGCTGCAGCAATATAAAACTATTCAGTGTTGGTAACATTCTTGCTGACTCTGCGTCCAACAGATATCGTTTAGTTTCCCTTATCGCCAAGTGGAGCAAACAAACTTCTAAAGCTGTTACAATACGGTCAAGAACATTTCACATCTCTTTCTTCTTTCTCTTACCAGAGGATCACTATACGTTTCTTTATACTTCCACTTGATAATCCCCACCGGGAAAAAGTTTTACGAATAGAAGCGATGATAAAATTGATGTCCGGCGTTATAAAACCATTTATTCGGCAAGATCACCATCATTTCATTCTGATAACTTGGATTATTGCCAGTTTTTTTTTTCATTTAAATAGATCGTTAGACAAAGCTTTATCTAATTAGTTTTTCATTTTCATTTTATGAGACTAATTACTTTTTTTTTGCTGCATTTAATTAAGAAAATATCGCCCACTGTCCTGTGTGCTGTCTTGTTTACTGTACACAACTTTGGCCGTAGGTCACACAGTAGACAATCGGTTAAGTTTAGTAGGGTAAAGTAAAGCAAATGTCGATTAATACGGAATTTCGGCCACCCCCGGGTATCATTAGCGCTGCGCTGTAGATTTACTTGTCCGTAACTCAACTATACACATGCATTTACTTTCTCTTCATCTTAATTTTAAGGGGAATGATATCAAGCGAGACCTCTGTCCTCGATCCTCTATGTTAGCCTTCATGGCTGTTGTCGTTGTCGTAGTCGCAGTCCCTCGTTGATGTTGCTGCCGCTGCTGGGATTAAAGACGCATTACGACGCTCCAAAGGACGGTAATTAGATCCGGAAAGAAGCAAAGGGTTTCTGAGATGGCTAACTTGGTTTACCCAAAAAGGGGCTGGCGTTTATTTTACGTCAAAGAGGTTAAACCACGCGGGAATTCCGTCAGTGCTTCTAGTCATCATTTTTTATTTTTATTATCATTTTATTATAACTGTTAAATAAATTCTATAAGTTTTAGCAATCAAATTAATGATACTGAAGTTAGCCGACGTCTAATAATTTTTGAATTTTTTTAAAAATGACAAATTGTAAAAAAAAAAAAATATTCGAAAAGTTGCACCTATAGCTTTTTTAATTTTCTACATGTGCATATTTTTAGTTTTTTTTTAATTGCAATTGATTTGTTGAAAAAAAAATCTAAAAATTGTTAATTGTTTGCTAACTTTGAGATCATATCAAATTAGCTTCATTTATTTTTTTTTTTTAGAAAAAAAATAGCTATCGAGCATTTTATTTTATATAAGCTCTCTGCTGTTGAGTATTTTCAAAAAATATAAAAAAAAAAAAACCGATGACATAAAAAACTTAATGGATACGGGTGTAGGTAACTTTATTGCAAGTGATTGGCAAACAAATTTCTATCAGACTATATGAACCTACTCAACATAAAAACTCAGACAAAAAATGAAACTTTTTAACGTCTCAACAATTTTAAAAGTATTTTTTTGATTTTACGTCGGTCGACGTTTATACGGTAAAAATTGAATTTTCTAGTTGCGTAAAAGGCAACCGAGTAAGGCCGGTTCTCAAAGGGGATGAGTTTCTCATAGGTAGGTGAACATACCCCCCTTTTCTCTCCCACTCCCTTCCCCCTAGCAATAAGATGGATGCCAAGCACCTGACTGTCGCTAGATCTCAGAAACGGGGACGAGATCGAGCTCGGAAAGGTGAACACAAAAAAAATAGTTAAAAAAAGAAGGTCAAAAAGGTAAAAAATAAAAATATCTCGGAGGCGTATCTGACGCCCACGCATCTCACGGGGTACCAGTACTCGGGGTTGGTCCTGGTGATAGGAGGGTAGCCCAATCGCGGGTACCGCGGTCTCAGAGTCTTCGGCCAGGCGCACTACCGGCGTCGCGACGCCGACGCCCACCACCGACTCGAATCCGTCCGAGCGAGTAGCTCTGAACGTTAGCTGGTCCTCTCACTGCCAGAGCCTGGCTAGGCAACCTCACTACATCAAGGCGCAACGAGTTACGCGCAGGGGAAAAATTCACTGACCTCAATACCCTCTTTTCCTCTTGGCTCCTCTCACCTCACTACTAACCCCCCTTAAAAGCTTCCCCACAACCTACCTGACTGCAACCCCTTCTAAGACCAGCCTCAACCACCCACTTTTTCTAACCGTTCACTCCGCCGTTTCTCTCAGAGACTTTCGCTTTACAATCTCTTTCATCTTGCTATTGCGACATATTAATTTCATTTTTTTTTTTTTTTTTAATATTTAGTTTATAATTTCAGATGATAATGAGTTGAGGACAACATTGAAAGCATAAAATCTGTCGACATAACGGGAAAATGTGTCGGGAACACCTGGCTCGATATCAATATCGATGATAGAAGCTAAGGGGTAAAGTAAGGAGACGAAAGTTGTACAGAGACTGGATAATAGTTTGGCACATGTTGTAGTTGCCGTCAAGACTTGAGCCAGTAAGACGAGACCTTGTAAGTTTCGCATACATTATATCCTACATAAACTGTACGCTTGCCCGTGTATTAATCTCTTAACATCAATAAAAATAATAATTATACTAAATTACATAGTTCGTTATTAATTAAAAATTTTTTTAACAAAAATAAATTTTATGAATTTTTTTTACCACCGAAATTATGAAGAAACGAAATTTTTTATTCAATTGCAATTTTTTTATTTTTCGTAAAAAATTTTGATGCCCAATTTACCCCTTAGTGTTTTTTTTTCAAGAAGTACAGTATAAAAAAAAATCCTAAGCGACCATTTTACCCATTTTAAATTTTCTATTATAAAAAATTTTAGGAGGATTATTTGGACCCCTCCCTTTTTTTAAATATTACAAAGAAATCGATTTAGCCGATCCATTGGTCAATATGAATAAGAATAAAAATATATGTTATAAATTTATATATATAGGAAACATATATTCACAATACGTATTATTCAATGCAACGTCCACCCAAAGTTTAAAGTAACGTAAGAAGTGAAAAATCGTAGAGGATTTTCAGCGCCATAATTTTCCGGAACGGAAGGAAGAGCCTGCGGAAAATTATGAGCGGACAGTGGATTGTCGAGTACCTTTACTGAGACATTAACTTTAGTGAGGCATACATTCGAAAGTTTTCGACGCCGATTTCGTTCGCGGAAAAGTTGCACCCCGTAAACAACAGCCCTGAGAGAGGACTAGACTTTAGATTCTATGCTCAACTCAACTCAACTCAACTCAGCTCAGCTCGACTCGACTCAGTTCTACTCTACTCTACTACTTCTACTTCTACTACTTCTTTTAGAAAAAGAGATAGTGGAGATGTCAGAGAGCAAGTTTAAAGTAACGTAGACATCTTTCACCCACTTCTCTATATCTTATACTTATTCTACTACTTGCTATTTTTCTTTATATTCTTCATCCTCTCATTCACTTATAAACCATTTACCCAAGGAAAACTCAAGACTTTGGTACATATATATATATATATATATATATATATATATATGTATATACAAACCCCCAGACATTTTCCACCAGCAGTTTAAATTTTCTCCGAAAACTTTTACAACTAAAAATCGTTGGATGATTCAACGGTTGTCGCGACTAATTCTATAAACGGGACATTAACAAAATTTAAAACGGATGTTTGTTCGATTAAAATAATTTGTTGTAAAAGTATAACTGGATGTAAAAAGCTGTTTGAGTTTGTCACTAAATTTATGAGTGTGTTGGTGTATTTGTTTGTCTGTCTTTGTTTTTGAATGTCGGTATAGATGGATGGTGTAAATAGTGGAGTGGTAGTAAAGAACGTCAGAGACATTCGACCTGCTCCTCCGGAACACTCGAGCAAATTATCAGAGCAAGTTAGTGTCACACCAAATGATATATCGGTCAGTACGACAATGCTTGTACCAAACAATGCGAGAAAGCCTCTATAACTTGCGCCATCTCTACTTTTAAAGCTCACCTACCCAAAGATGCTCTCGGTACCGTCAAAACAAAACTTAACTACTTCAAGACTTTAACCCACCCTTTCATAGACAAAATATGCTGTCAGATTTTTTTTTTTTTTTTTTCTAAAACTATTCGATAATTGATTTTTCACAGCTCTATCGTTTTATTTTGTTTGAAAACTATGAGGGGGAGAGACTGTGCGCATGACGGGATTCCCAAAAAAATAATTTATTTTTGTGGGTTAAATTTAAATGAAAATTTTTTTTTAATTTTTAAAATGACCCGTTTTACCTCGAGGAAATTGTATCGATCCCAAATTTATAATAATCAAAAAATTTCGGAGCTGTCTATTCTGCCCCGGGTAGATGATACTGAAGTGAGCCGTCGAATAATTTTTGGATTTTTTTTTAAACAATAAAATGCAAAAAAAAAAAATATTTAAAAAAATTGCATCTATGGTTTTTTTAATTTTCTACATGTGAAAAATTGATTAATTTTCTTTTTTTAACGATTTAAAAAAAAAAAGTGGCTAATTAATGAGTAATTTAAAATCGGTTGTAACAAAAAGTAGTCGAGTAAATTATTAAAATGAACAGTGAAACATTATTTTAAATTGTATAAATAATTATATTCATAATTATGATAATAATGATTGAAAACCCATGAAACAAGGACTGTAACCCAAGTCACAACTTACACTCAAACTAAAAAAAAACATTAAAAAAATAAGTTTAGAATGAGAGAAGCCACGTTTACGACTACCATCAGTCATTATTTTCCGCAACATTTAGCGAGCACTCGAAACTGTTTCGCACTCTGTTACCTCATACCCATCGTCACTGATGTCCTGTCCCCCAGTGCCACCCTCATCCCATAATCGCCCAGCGCCGAAAACTTTCTCAAGTATGTGCTGCCGGGTATCACAACCCCTTATTCACTAAAACCTCTTTTCGACTGCCCTGTCTACACTCTCATCTCTACATACTTCCCTCTTCCTCCTCATCCTCAACCTTATCCTTATCCGCTTCTTCTTCTTCACCTAGTTTACTTTAACTTCAACGACAAGTCTTATTTTTTACCTCGATGAGTTATGAACCCAAGCAATTAAGAATTTTTTGTTAAAAAAAAAAATGTAACTAATGATCTTGTAAAAAAAAAGTTAATAAAAATAAAATTGTCATCTCTATGGTATATGAGAGTTACCAGGAAGACATTCACTGATGTAGTGTAGGTTGCAGGGTGTAAGGTGTAGGGTGTGTAGGATGGGGAGAAGGTGTCCTTTTCTAACCTCGAGACATGTAGGATGGAAACTCAGAGTTAGAAGTTTTAATCGAATTTATCGCAATGCTATTCATGAGAGAGCCGTACGTCTTTTCCGTCAGCTATATATATATATAGATATAAATGTATATATGTATATATATATAAAGGAAAATGTATACCAGCGGTCACACACGGTCGCATCTTTCTCACTAGTTCCATGTGGAATAGAAAGTGGGTGTTACCAACCCCCTGAGGTACCCAGCATCACCATCAGCATCAGCATCAGCATCACACTAGCTAGCATGTACCATCAGCATCACCACCGGCGCCACCACCTCATACTCCTCTCGAGAAGTACCAACGTGTAAGTTTCTCCAAAGTAACTTCTACGCATTCTCGGGCTGCGAAAGCTAATCGGAATTACAAATACCCTCTACCTGCCCGCTCGTATCACGTCCTATCCTTTCCTTCTCTTTTACCTTCGGTTTCAGTCCTTCTTCTTTATACCTCACTAGTATACCGAGTCACTCGCTCACCCTTATATACACCAGCGACCCCCTACTACCGTACACTTCGTCATACTACCCTTGCTGGCTCCAATCTCCGCGAGTTTTATCATTTTTTTATTTTTTTAAATTATTATAATTTATATTCTTGTGTCAATGCTTTTTATTTTATGCGGTTATTTTTATTTTTATATTCATGAATAATTTTTTTTAGTTTCATTTTTTATAAATATTTTAATAATTACTACAGAAATTTACGTTATACTTTTTTTAAAATTATTTTACTTCAAAATGAGATATTTTTTATACAAAAAAAAAAAAAAAAAAAAAAAAAAAAAAAAAAATTACATAAGCAATTGAAATTAATAAAATTTCAAATTTCAGGTTTCCGAAAAATTTTCTTTTACACTAGAATAATTTAGACCCTAGTCCACTTAAAAAAAAAAATTGACTGCTTACAAAAATTGAAATAATGCGTAATTTTAAAACCAATAGAGCGCAAAAACAATAAAAAAAATTGAGTAATAGAATTTTGAAGAAAACGTTCTACTATTCAGTTACTAAACTACTTAAGTATCAAAACCCATTTAACCCAATTGAATTAAAAATAAAACATAAATGATAAAGTAATAAATAAATCATAGCGAAGTTTAATTAAAAGTTAATGATTAATGATAAATCAATTGATTATTTAAACACGTGTAATTACTCAATATAATTTGAAAGTTATCTGAGTTAAATTGAGCCCGAATTTGGTCTAGTGAATTAACCGCACGGTTACCACTAATTTCACATCATTCGATCATATACACCTATATATAACTAGAATGTAAGCTAAACTAGCTATAGCATATACTTGTGTACTATATATATAGTAAAGTATAACCAACAAAACTCACTTTACCGAATCACGCACATAAACGCTCTTTAACGATTTAATGGTCACGATGATGTTACACACAGTTACATATTCTACTCCAATATACTACTTTACTTGGTCTAACGGAACTTGGTGTCCACTCTAGGGTCGTTAAGTCGCCTGGTCGCTTACCAACTCGTACGTAGACATTAACCATTGTGTAAACACTATTTATTACAACTCCTAAATAACTTTACTATCCACCAAAGCAGTTTTGTGGTCACTCTAATTTCATCATTTGTCTCTTGGAAAAATCATTAAATAATTATAAATTTTTAATTAAATCCAAATTATTCTTCTGAATATTTTTTAGGCACTGGTGTAATTTTTTTGCCACAGAGGTGATTTATACTCTCTAAACATGAATTAGTGAAAAAAGTGAATATTCACTAATTCAAAGTGCAAATCGTACCACTAATTCCAAAAAGTGGTACGATTGACACTTTGAATTAGTGAATATTCACTTATTTTCACTATTTTCACTAATTCATGTTTAGAGAGTAGAATTAGTTGAAATTATTGGAGGTAAGAAAATATGGATTTCGCAATGAGTCGGTTATAGAGCGCCATCTTCCCCGCTATCGCGTTCGAGGCGAGTAAAAAATATTATTGTTGCGTCTTTAGATTATTAGAAATTTTACAAGCCCGATGTACAGCTTGCAATAAATATGTACTACACTACAAAAAAAACGGGGTAAATCCAGGCGGTGAAGGTGTTGAATTTCAACACCGAAAGCGATGTTAAAATAACACCGTCGAAGGTGTAAATATTTTTCCCAGTGTTAAAAAAATTTCCCGGTGTTAAAATATTTAACTTTGTGACTATTTTTATTTACACCATCTTTACAGTTAAGTGGTGTTTTTATTAATTAATCAAATTATTGGTGATTGAAATAGTAGGCGTAAAATTGTGTAATTTTTAAATAAATTGCGTGTAACATAAATAATTATTCAAATAAGTACATAGCAAAATTTTAATGTCCTCCAGATAATATTCATTAAATTTTCATATTTTTTCATATGTTATACATTTTTTTCTAATTTCTATACATGGAATTTTTTTAACACCGGTATTTTAACACCGCGAAATTACACCATCTACACCTGTATTATTTCAATTTAACACCACGTGGTGTTAAATTGCGTCCATTTTTAACACCTGTATTTGAACACCTCCAAATTACACCACCATCACCTTCGTCATTTCATTTTAACACCACGGTGTTAAATTGAGTCCATTTTTAACACCGCTCTTTTTACAGTGTACATAATATTCATTAAATTTTCATATTTGTTCACATGTTATACATTTTTTTTTTCTAATTTCTATACGTGGATTTTTTTTTACACCGATTTAACACCGGTATTTTAACATCTCCAATTTACACCGCCTACACCAATGTGTAGTTCGTAACAAGTAAGTACTGCTAATAGTTTACAATGTACTTATGCATTGAAGAATGTTATCATGATCACAATAAAGCAACCAAACTATCCTTAGAGTTCTTTGAAAATCCCATGTCAGTAATTTGAGTCCGTCCTGTACATCTTTGCCCTAGAAAACCCTCTAGTTGTCAGTTACCAAGTCTTATATAAAGCCAGAACGATGTAACCCTGATGTAGATTTATGAAAATAGCCAACATGTGAATGTTATTTAATGCGCCTTGAGGCAGGCACGTGCAGCATCATTTGGAGAACGCAACGAACAATGGACTAAGATTAAGAATTCTTTCAGTACCCTGTAAGCTCAGTATATATGTACAAAGTATAGGTCTACATGTATATATTTTGAGTCTTATTCCAGGTCTGAACGTACAACCAGATTTACTACGCTCGCCTGTAATTATCATCATAAAGTCGAGTTTACGAGCAGTAAGGACCCTCGTAAAGGAATACTTCATTTCGTCTCCCCGGGCTACTAGTTCACTCTAACTGAACACTCTTACTCTTCTTTAACCAAACTCACTTTAGTATAGACTCTGTACTTATATACTACTTTCGAGCCTTTTTAGATCTATAGTTATGCTGAGGTAGAATAGTGTACGGACTCATGAGGGTACGGAGGGTATAGTTCAGGGTATGCCCTAAAGTCTGACCGCAAGAAGTTAAAACTCACCCGCAGGCGGCCTTTTACTGCTATACCTTAAAATCCGATTTGTTGCTAGACTTTTGTTATTTACGTTCAGTGGTGAAGATTCTTTTATTTAAGACAACAAAATTTTTTTTATAAGGAGTTTAATTGGATTAAACTTTTTACTGAAGCTCATTGTTGATTAACTTTGTAAGTTGGTGGTATTTTTTTTTAATCAAAACTCAGTACATGAAATTTTTTTATTGACTGAAGTGAAATAGAAGAAAGTTGAATTTTAAAAAATTTTCAAAACAAAAAAAATTTCTAATGTCAAAATTAACTTTTTTTTTTTTGAGTTTTTTTTTAAACAAAGAAAAATTTTCAGGTCAAATTTAATATGAGTGTGAATGTAGCAAACATCAGACAAATTTAAAATTATTAATAAATGGAGTAAATAATTAATAAAATAAAATTTTAGAAAAATGGGCATTTAAAAAATTAAAAAATTAATAAGTACATTTTTTATAAATATTATTTTTTTAATTATTTACTCTATTTATTTATAGTTTTAAATTTGTCTGATGTCTGCTACATTGACACTCGTAATTTGATACACGGAGAGAAATGTCAAGTAAATATGCCTATGCAGCACAGTAATAATTACATTACTCTATAGTTTGTGTATAAGAGTGGCAGGACACAAACTAAAGAGTAATGTAAATATTACTGTGCTGCATAAGCATATTCACTTGACGTTTTTCTCCGTGTAGCCTGTAAAATTTTTTTTTTCTATTTAATAAAAGAAAAAATTAATATAAATTAAAAAAATTGTATAATAAATATTTAAGTAGTAATTAAATAAAACATATGAAGTAAAAATAAAAAAATTCATAATAATTAAATTAAAAAAGTCGGAAAAAAAATTTCTCTCAATAAAATTAAACTGAATAAAAATGAGATATGTAATTAGTAGAAAAAAAAAAGTTGACCTGTTTGTCAAGTCCTTAAAAAATATAAAACACAGTTTGTGACATGAAAATTACTAAAAACATATAAAAGAATATATTTGCTAGCGAATGTAAGCACAAAGTGCAGGTGAAAATTCAAAAAGTTGAGTAATCATGAAAACTGTGTAGTAAAAAGTTTACCACGAGTTTAGATACAGTTTTAATAGCACCTTTATTTCATCGTCAAGTGAAAGTATATAAGAGAAAACGAAAGTCCATGAAAGTAAAAATAAAATTCTTTTCTTCTTTTTCAATATAATTTGTTATCGAATTAACGATATCTTACGAAAGGTAAAGTAGTAGTAGTAGTAAAAGTAAAATCACTGGAAGCTTTATATCTATATATGATTTGAGATTTCTCTTAATTTGCGTTTCTTATTCGAATTCCCATTTTTACCGGCAAGTATTTGGTACCCCGCAAAATGCTTTAATGCAATTATCTTCATTAGCGTCGGAACGTCGTGCGGATTACAATATCTAATGAACCAACCAGTACTCGAGTGGCTTTTTCTTTATTCTGTTCTCCATTTTCCATCTCATCCTACCTCTCTTCTTTCTTTATTTCAATTCTTTGTCTTTTATCTCTATCTTTTTTTATCATCATCCCGTAAACCACATTTTCTTTTTCTCTAATTTATTTTAGTCTCTTTTTAAAATCCAACAAAGATGACAACAAATAAAAACAAACGAATTTCATTTGTATCACAAATAACCGTCTTTCAGAAAATACTTTTTCGCCATTAAGAAAAAGCTCTAACTACCTAATTCACATTTACAATTTTAATTTCTCCTGATGCTTTTTAAGTCAAGAATAAATTAAATAAAAAAAAAAATTACTTTTTATTTAAATTTCCAGGGCAGAGTAAATTAGAGTACTCGAAATTTTTTCAAAAATTGTTTTGACACCTTTGATCTGAAATTTTATTTATCGTTCAAATTTACCCACCAGTCATCATATTTATTTAGAATAATTATGAATATGAGAATAAAAAAAAATTTCATTTTTTTAAGTCTCTACGGAGAGAAAAGAATAGTAATGATTATCATTCTACACAGTAACCAGACTTATTTTTTGTAAAATGGTAAATGCTATGTAGAATATGATTCATTAACATTTTTCTGGCAATGATTGCTATGTTACATTGAAACAAGTAAAATGGAAAAAATCGCACTCTAGCATGGGAATCAGGGCTATGTAGAATGCTATTCAGTCCCATGCTTCAATAGCTGTCATTACAGTTTAATAAATATATATAAGACAACGAAGTAAACAAACCAAGTAAATAAATTGTTTATTACTAAATATTCCAATTTTTTAAATTATTCTTTATCTTTTATCAAAAAATGATATTTCATTATGAGCAATATTTTAATTATTTCAATAGATTTATTCAATTTCTACATATGTTTAAAGTAACTTGAGTTATTTATTTTGTCAAAACCTTATTTACTAAATATAAAATAAATAAAACATCATAAATGTTGCTAGGTAACATTGTAGTCCCCGGGTTAAAAATAAAACTTGATTCAGGCTCGCTTCGCCTTATTTTCTTTTGAAGTTATCGATTTGCCGACGATTTTTCGATAAGATCTCGACTTTTTCGACTTGATTAAATTTTTTTCAACTTTTTGAACTTTTTTCATCTCAGTTTCAACTTATTTTTATTTTTTTTTGGTCTTAGTTTGAACTTATTCGTCTTTACTTCGCGCACGATAGTCATTCACCTTACTTTTGACTTGCTTAACCAAGCCGAAAAAAAGTTATTTATTCACCTTACTTTCGCTTTAATATATAAAAATTATTTCACCTTAGTTTTGACTTTTTCGCCTTACATTTTAAGTCGAATAAGTCTAAACCAAGTCAGTTTCGACTTGATTTCAACTTTTTCGTCTTAAATCGTGACTAAGTAAGCCAGTTAAGTCTAAACCAGGTCGAAAATTCAATGTATTTCATATCTCCGTAAAAAAAGTCGAGTTTGTCTTGTGAAAAACGGCACCAAATTTCTACATGATAAACCAAGTCTAAATCAAGTTTTATTTTTGACCCGGGTCATGTCCATTTGCATAGTTCTCTCGTCAATGAAGAATGGTAATCATTCCTATGCTAGCATAGCCAACGTCACCATGTAGAATGGGGGAAATTACTCTATCCCGTGACTCTCGAGGCTAAAAAATCCTCGTTACTATGTAATATAGTAATGGTTACCATTCTACATAGGAATTATAACTATTCTTTTCTCTCCGTGTACTCAATTTAAAAAAAAAAATTTTTTTCTCAACCTTCTAATATAATTATTTTTTTTATTGAAAAAAAAATCTGATGAGATATAGAAAAACTTTTTTCTTCCATTACTTGGTCTTAACTTTAAAAAAAAATTCTTATTTTCAATTTTATTTTTTTTTATTTTTATTCACATGTGGGAAATAAATAAAGAAAAGGAATATTTGCTCATCTGTCATGCATGAAACAAATTGATGCCCGCATCCTTTATCTCTCGAGGCACTGGATCGATCTTTAGAAAATATGTTTGACGTATCAATCTATTCCAGTGAAATTCAAGGGATATACACTTGGGAATGATGTGCGAGCTTTTAGCTAAGGTCACACAACATATCTACTGGACACTTCTGTCACACTCATCGCGTCATGACATATCGACTAGCTCTTTTGTACTTCTCACCCCCCCCCTAATCCTCCCCCTGTTGCCTCAGAAACTTGAATCATTTATTTCAGTAATTTAAACTCAAGACTGAAATAAATTCATGGAAAATATATTATTATCTAATTGAACAATTTATCATTTGAAATTCAAATAAATAAAAATGATAAATTCTATTGATATTCAATAGAATGGTCAGTAGCTGAGGGTTTGGAAATAAGTCAAAATATAATTCCCTTAGGTGTGGGAAATGGTCATGCATGAGTTTACCGAGTCCTGTAGAGTTCTCGAGAGTAGTCATGAGTCCTATCCTATATTCTGATAGAGAAAAAGGGCTACACGAATGATTTGTGAATATGCAAGAAGGGGACGACGTCTCGATGCTCCGTCGGGACTACAAGACCGACGGTCAAGATACGACTGCCTAAAACATGGAAAATATTCGAGTGGACAGCTGCGAATTTATCGTTCTCGACAGCCCTAAATTTTCCATTATACTAACATCAAATATATATATATATATATATATTTATATTTATAAATTTTTTTGAGAAAAAAAGTGTACCGTAAATTTTTTATTATTTATTATATTTTTTTTTTTATTTTTCATTCATCTTTAGTCATATCTCTTTTGGCCAGACATCGTAATTTAAAACTCTCTACTCCAGCAACTAAACGAATCAAAGCGAAAAATTCCTGAAAACTATTTAGTAATAAAATAAATGTGAAGGTAAACTGTACTTAGTATCTTGTATTAACAAGATAAATAAAGACATATTTTTTTTGTTTGTTAAGCCGTTACTTGAGAAAAAAAAAAAAAAAATTGGGTTCAAACAAGAAAATCCAAGAGTGAGAAGGAAAAGTGTTAATGCCGTGGCAAGCCCCGAACGTTAGTAATAAAGCCCTAAAGTACTGAGTGCTGATCGTAAAATTATAATTACTGTCATAAAACTAAGTGATATTGAACTTGGATACTTTTATGAAAAAAGTTGAGAATCAAAAAATATATATTTTTTAAAATTAACTTATTTATTAAAAGTTTTTAAGCAAAATAAATTATTTTATTTACAACATAAATATTAAATGACTACTCGTTAATTACTCTGGGGTTACACGGAATAAATATCAGTCATGTTGTATATAAAAAAATTGATAGTTGGAAATATATTTTTACTGCACTGTAAAAAATTTTTTGGACCCGGTGTATTGTAAATAACTCGGTGTAAAAATTTCGGTGTGAAAATTGCACCAAATATTTATTAATTTATTTTAGACACAAAAAAAAATGTCCGACAAAAATAGCAAATAATTATTTTTCTAAATTCAACAATTACTTAATTATTTGAACTAGATAATATTAAATATATTAATAATATTGATATCTATGAAATAGAATAAAAAAAGATATTTAATGTTGATAGCAGGGATTAAATTCGGACTTGACTATAATCTACTTTGAATTCGTAACCCTTTCTAAGCACGGGCAGCTAATACGGTAATGCATCCGAATCCCCTTTTCGCTGGTGTGCAATTCCGGTAGTCGTAAAGCTGGTTTAAGTAATTCCCGATAACTAAAAGCTTGAGTTGTTGGCTATTTTCACCTTTAATCAACATTACGCCCGACAAAATCCCTCAACAAAATATCTAACCCGTAAAAAGAATTTTCTTTTTATTATTAAAAAAATTTCGTTTATTTTACGCTCGATATTCTAAGAAAATTGACCTTAATCGAAGACAAATCGGTCATCATCAGCCGTCGTAAGTTTCAGCCATCGGTCTATGCCTCGCGACACATGTGTCAAGGGTATTAGAACCAACGCTGGGGTGCAAGTGTGGTTATATAAGGGGTAAAACGTGCCAAGGCTATATGAAATTGTTTAACTTTTAGTGGCGGGAAAAGTTTTATATTGACAACGAAAATAATAGTCTTAATGAGATTATAATTTTACGTAACTTTACCCTGTAAGTCTTACTCGTTACGACTTTCATTTAAATAAACAGAATAAGTTTATTTATACACTGTAAAAAGACCGGTGCTAAAAATGGAAACAATTCAACACCACGCGGTGTTAAGATGAAATAACACTGTTGTAGGCGATTAATTTGGCGGTGTTAAAATACCAGTGTTAAATCGGTGAACAAAAAAATCCACATATAGAAATTAGAAAAAAAGTGTATAACATATGAAAAAATATGAAAATTTAATGAATATTATGTACACTGGAAAAAGAGCGGTGTTAAGAATGGACTCACTTTAACACCGCGTAGTGCTAAATTAAAATAATGCCGGTCTAGGCGGTGCAATTTGGCGGTGTTTAAATACCGATGTTAAATCGGTGTAAAAAAAAATTCCATATACAGAAATTAGAACAAAAAAAATTGTATTACATATAAAAATTTAATGAATATTATCTGGAGGAAATTCCAATTTTGTTATATACTTACTTAAATAATTATTCATGTTATATGTAATTTATTTAAAAATTACACAATTTTACGCCCACTATTTCAATCACCAATAATTTAATTAATTAATAATAACACTACTTAACTGTAGAGATGGTGTAAATAAAAATAGTCACAAAGTTAAATATTTTGACACCTGGATTTTTTTTTAACAGCAGAACAGAATATTTACACCGGCGGTGGTGTTATTTTAACACCACTTTTAGTGTTAAAATTTAACACTGAAAATTTTAATATCCACACCGACTTACCTCGTTTTTTTACAGTCTACCAGAAGTGAAAATAATTATTTTAAAATACAACTGAACTGTCATTTTAAAAATCATTACTTTAAATACAAAGGCCACAAAATTAATTAAAATTTCACTAAATATAAGTAGTTATTATTATTAAGTCGTTTTTATTTCCTATAAGTATCATACAGCTTTGAGTTGATTTAAAAAAAGTCCGTGCTTGAAAAAAAATAAAATTAAAAAACTTTCTAGTCATAAATTCGTCAATGGCTTTGGAAAAATCAGAGTAAAAAATAATAATAACAGCAATAACTAAAAAGCTCATTAAAGCTCTACGAAAGCTCGAAAGTTTATCAGAATTCTGAATAGTAATAAGAGATATGAGTTGGGAAAATATTTGAAGCGAAGAAACATTCATACGTCATCCAGCTTCAGAACTATATATACATATATAGATGTATAGAGTCACAGGTAACGCCAGAAGGTAATTAGATATCGAGTTACCTTCACAAGCCGCTCCTTTTCTCACAGTACTGTACTATACTCCTTTTCCAACATCGCTGCTACTGCCTACTGAAATGCCTTCTCGAGATCCACTTTCAGACATGCAATTATGTCTGATGGAAACGGAAAGCATCATGTTATACATACACGACAAAAGCAATGAAAAAAAAATTTTTTCATTTTAAAATAAAAAATATATCAAAACAATCTCATTCGAAAAGTTTGCTCATATTTTGTTCTCTACTCCACTTTGTTTTATATTTATATTTTTTTTTCCCACGTACTTTTCCTTTAACGTATTTTTTAATGTCCTTAAGTATCATTTTGTCCATTCGAATGAGACGAATGAATAGAAATTCGCGAAACAATACGTTTGATAACAACGAAAAAAAGGATAAGTATAGAAAAGAGAGGAAAGAAAAAGAAAACGTGAAAAAAAATCCACTTGCCCGAGGGAATAAAATAAAAATCCTACGGACAATATTCTCATCGTAATCTCCGTCTCGGGTGCTCGAGTTAAATACATTACTCCTGCTTTCCTTCCCGTTCTTTTGTCTCCGGCCACCTTGGCGTGGCGACCCTCCGTGAACAATTTATGGAAGAAGACAAAAAAAATGTTAAAAAAATAAAGAAAAAAGTAAAAATAGCTGGAGAGAAAAGAGAAAAAGGAAAGGAAGCTACGAGACAGAGTCGAGGCGAGAAGAGTCTCTCTTTGTATAGAGAGATCTACTCGAGTCCACTGATGTCGAACGGCATCCTCACCCCCATAATTCTCATCACTGAGGGTCAAACTTCTTGTAAACCATAAAGAGGATTCCCAGTCATTAGATCGCAAGCTCTCATGCTTTTTCCTCGATCCTTTCTTTTCTTTATACTATTCCTCGTTTACGTTTTCCGGAAAATCGTCTCGTCAACGCGGAACAAAATCGCCACTAGTTCGCTTGCTTTTAAGAGGATTATTATTAATATTTTGTACCCGGCTAAAAACTCCTGAATGTTTTCCAAATGTATATTAAATAAATAATTTTATTTGGAGTAAAAATAAAAATTTTTAATAAAACATTTTTCCATATCCTATTATTTAGGGTTCATTTATAAGACAGCGGGTGCTTTTTAATTCTCATTAATCCTGAGAAAATATCTTCATCAAAGACTCATTAACGCGGCTTATAATCTATCCAGATGTATAAGTATACAAAGTTTATATAAAGTAAAGTGAAAAAAATAAGGGATTTATATTGAGAGCAGAGTTGTCGAAGATGAGAAATCCGGGGCACGAGGACTAGCTGTGATTTCTCAAAAAGGCTGTTGGGGGATAGATATCATAGATCACTGAGCAGGGGCCCGGGAGCAATTGAGTTAGGAAGGAACCAGTTCGGCAAACACTTCTCCGAGATGAAATTTATAGCTTAAAAAAGTCCAAGAGGGTCTCTTACTTTATCTGTAATGTACTGATCTCGCCGTCGTCGTCGTCGTCGTCGTCGCCGTATACGAGGACTACCAAGTCTTATAAGTTAGTATACATACATATATATACATAAGTATATAGAAAAGCGCAACCCCCTTGCGCGAATTTTCCTTCGCTTTCATTTTCTCTCCCTTAGCCGGTACCGCGTTATAAGTAAAAGTTGCTTGGACTTCGAGATCTGGATACCCTGAGACCCTCGCCCATCCACCTACAGCAGCTACACAGTTGTGTCACCCCTAACCCCCTTAGTACACACAGTCCATGATTTATATTGGCGTTTCTCCCTGAAATTCCACCCTCTCACTGTTTTGATAAGGGTTCGTGGCCTCTGGATTTCACAAGTAAAGGCAAATCATGTAGATCTACATGATCGTGATTTTTTAAAAAATTTTCAAAAGTAATGTGCAATCTAAATATGAAGAAATAGTTTTATATGTAAGCATCAGTGAGTATGAGGGTTTGGAAACCGCCCTCATGCCCTCTGGCCGTTACCCTTAACTACATACACATACATATATACATACATATATTCTATAATATACCTAGATTCTCTAGACAAGAGAGGGAAAGAGAATCCCCATTTCCTCGTGAGGTTCATATAGATGGAGTTGGATCACCCACATGTCGAAGACGCGCTCGCACATGAATATTTGCCTAAGTGATTGCTCGCCTTGAAACGCCTCGACGACCGACATCGGACGACCCGCACTACCCGTCTTACACCTTACTACATACGATCCCTATGACGCCCCCTACACTCCCACATCCTTCGACGACGATCCACCCCATCTATCTCTCACGTACCTCGGGATAACTTTGTACTCGGAGTTGGAGGCGAATGCCTTTACGAAACTCCAAGATCCATCCGGAATACCTGCCTTGACTTTAACTCCGACCAACCGAGACACTCCTGTGTGTCTTTAACCCTCTCTTCTATACTTTTTAGAAGAAAAATATACAATAAGAAACAGTCGAATTATTGACGGGATTTAAAAAAAAATATGTAGAATAATAATTTTTTGTAGGATATTTTATAAGATGAATTATTGTTTCCGGGATATATTAAGAAGGGGAAACGGAAATGAAAGAAAAATGACAAATGTTAAGACGGTTGTCTTGTAAACCAGGAAAACTTGGCATAAGAAGTTGCGGTTGATCGGACAGATGAGAGCCGATCAAGCCTAATGGCGAAGAGTCGCGAATCATCTTCAAAGACTCTGGATTCTGTGAGACTGAAAGTCTCGGTTTAAATTCCCATTGATTCGTCTCAGGATCTTGAAAATGTGGTTGTACAACCCTCAATGGTTTAGATACAAACTTCTAAGACGCTACAAACTTGACCTCATGATAATCTAGCTCCTTTGACGAACTTGAGTATCAAACTTCTGTATCTATAGCCGGTATTTCCTTGATTTCCTTCATTGGCTTTATTTTTTGTCTACCGCCTTACCGCAATGTTTCCTAGAATATGAAATAAACGAGGGTCCCAGGCTACAGTTGATGAAAAAATAAATCCCGAGACGTCATAGGGTGGTCATCAAATTCTCGGTAACTTGGCTAGTGATTCGAACGGAATATAAAAATGGACGCGTTAAGAATTTTTAAGTAACCAGTAATAATATTAGTCAGATAACCCGGTGATGTCAAAGAACTTTGATATAAAATTTGTGAGTATTGTTTTTATTTATGAAATAAAGAAGACACGAAGAGAAAAGAATAGTTATAATTCCTATGTAGAATGGTAACCATTACTATGTTACATAGTAATGAGGATTTTTTAACCTCGAGAGTCACGGGACAGAGTAATCCCCCCCATTCTACATGGTAACGTTGGCTATGCTACCATAGGAATGATTACCATTCTTCATTGACGAGAGAACTATGCAAATGGACATGACTAAAATGTTACCTAGCAAAATTTATGATGTTTTATTTATGTTATATTTAATAAATAAGGTTATGACAAAATTAATAACTCAAGTTACTTTAAACATATGTAGAAATTGAATAAATCTATTGAAATAATTAAAATATTGCTCATAATGAAATATCATCTTTTGATAAAAGATAAAGAATAATTTTAAAAATTGGAATATTTAGTAATAAACAATTCATTTACTTGGTTTGTTTACTTCGTTGTCTTATATATATTTATTAAACTGTAATGACAGCTATTGAAGCATGGGACTGAATAGCATTCTACATAGCCCTGATTCCCATGCTAGAGTGCGATTTTTACCATTTTACTTGTTTCAATGTAACATAG
The DNA here is from genome assembly GCA_964016945.1 of Microplitis deprimator. Lineage (NCBI taxonomy): Eukaryota > Metazoa > Arthropoda > Insecta > Hymenoptera > Braconidae > Microplitis > Microplitis deprimator. Next base: position 25,574,624 of record OZ024706.1, on the reverse strand, counting down.
CAATCATTGCCAGAAAAATGTTAATGAATCATATTCTACATAGCATTTACCATTTTACAAAAAATAAGTCTGGTTACTGTGTAGAATGATAATCATTACTATTCTTTTCTCTCCGTGAATGATCAACGATAGTGGTATTAGTGATGGTAATAGTTAAAGACTATAAATATATAAGACATATATATAGTTTGCCACGTATTCTAACAGTACCAAGAGGGATCTTTGGCACATCTGCCCGTCGTGATAGCAACGATTACTTATGCGAGCCGTGGCCTCTCTTGCAGAAGCTCGTCCAGCAGCAGCAGAAGCAGACATAAGGGAGAGGATGAAAATATGTACAAGAGAGATGCTATGTACTATGAAGCAGCAGAAACAGCAGCAGAAGTAGAAGTAGGAGAGAAAGCAGAAGCATAAGAGGCCGGCAAGTTAACGCGAACATATAAATTAGCGGACATCTTAGCAGGTCCCTTGCAACTTAGTCACGTAGCGGGTTTAAACTTGACAGAGCCTCGCGCGGAGCTAGTGGTTATAAAGAGGGAACTGGTGTGAGGTACAAAACCGACGACATCACCTGCTGGCTGTTTCATTCCCAGTTGAATAAAACCCTTTCCATTAATTTCTTACAGGAAATCAAAATTTATATACTTTCGCCTTTATACAGCTCATTTTATAGGAATATATATATATATATATATATATGTATGTATGTATGTATATATAGATACATAAGAGATGAATAGAAAAATAAGGGTGGTTTTACGTTATATCCTCGAGGATTTCTGTTTTCAGACAAATCGGTGCGATCTTACAGAAGCCTCGATAGTGCCAAAGTCTCGAACTTTCGATTTATGGGCTCGAGTCCCTGAAGGACTTTACTGTACGAAGGAGGTTTAAGGGTGGATATTCTGGCCCAAGGGGTGGCTCAGCGGTCAGAGTGACAGGGTGGTCGATTAGATACACACACAATATTCCGTGGCATCTGCGCCGTTCATTGATCACAATCTGGCACTCGAGGGTACGGGTAAAATTATCTACAAGAGCTTTAAGATAGCTTCTCAAATAGTTTAACCACTAGCCAATACAACGAAATATTCATTTGATTCATTAAATCTGAATAACTTGAGCCAGCCTTTTGCTTTCAAAACAAAGTAAATTATTAAGTAATTTATTTGTGAAAAGCTGGTGGTCAGAAAGTCCTGATATTAAAACAAGCATGATGATGCTAAATGTGAGTGAGTGACTATAGAGTGTAGACGGTGATGAGAAACAGAAAGCTTGTGCTCACCCTTTGACTTTGAGTTACTACCCCTTCGAAAGCTGCTGGTACACAGGAACAGCAACAGCAACAGTGGTAGTATAGCAGCAGCAGTTCCCGAAAACCCAACGCCATCACGGTAATTGCACCGTAGCGCACTAGTGATTAATGCCGCTTGTTATTAGGATAAGACGCAAGGACGTTCTCAAGATGCGCCCGCTTCGGCACGTCAAAGGATTCCGTATATTCCTACAACGTCATCCTCTATCTCACAACCTCAACCTCCCATCAGCCACTGAAACTCTAACCCAGCCTAAACCTACATAACTTAAAGCCTTTTTTACTCTACAAAGCAAAACTTTTTATTTAAAGAACAATGCGAAAAAATTAGAAAGACTTCTTTTAGGTGTACAAGAGGTAGCTTTTTGAAATAGGGGGTGACCAAACCCTCGGATGAGTTATGCCATTGGAATATCAAGACTTACGAACCGCACCGGATGGTCGCGGTACAATGTTTTCTTATAATTAATGAGCGAGGGCCGCTGTTGAATGGACCCGGTATGTACCGCCTGGAGGATCTAAAGCATCTAAAGGGTAACGCTTTCTAAGAACCCGTTCAATGTCAGAAAAGCTGCTTTCTAAGCTAAAACTTTGTTAAAATATACAAATTTGAATAAACAAATTAATATTTTAAGAACAATGCGTTTTTCCTTATTACAACAACTCAATTTGAAATTATTTTACTGATGCCTAAGTATTTTTGGTAAAGTTGTACTGAGGTCTCGGAATGATGTGGTTTAATTCAATTAGCCCGAGAATCCGCAGATAATTGAGTTAGAAAACGTGCGGTTTTACGGTGTAAAATTTTCATCATGATGCATTAAATTTATCAAAATGAAATTAATCATCAGAAATGACAAAGTAAAAGGAGCTTAAGAAAATAAATAAAATAGATTAACAAATGGAGAGTTTAAAGCTTACGGCACTGGTTTTCTTAGACCACCGGCCTCAAACTCGAGTCAGCAAGGGCAGCCAGCCTGCTTATTGTAATTATCCCTTGGAAGTACTCACCCTTGCTGCTGTTGAACCACCTACTCCACCATCTAACCACCCCTTTTAAACTCCCGAACCTCTTTGCACACGCTCCCGGGCTCGATTGTTCTTGCTCGCATGGCCCAGCCGGCGGCATGCTAGCACGTCTATGAAATTAAGCGTACCACCCTTCTTGCTGGTTACTGCTACTTCTGCTACTGCTGCTCTCTGCTCCGTCAAGATTCGTTCGCTGCCACCTTCAACCTCTCTCACATCTCCCCCGTTTTCTGACTCTACTTCACTGCCATACCGCCCGCACAACTCCCTTTACTTTCGACCCGGACCTTAATTTCTCGCAGATAATTGCCAGTGCTAGCTCGGACGGGTGAAGAGCTGCCTTGTAGAGTATGTAGGTACAAGTAATTGTAATAGTAGTAGTAGTAGTAATAGTAGTAGTAGAAGTATATAGAGAACCGATAATCCGATGGACTGCGACGATTTACTAACGAAATTGCATTCTTCGGCAAAAGCTCTCATCATCCTAAGCAATTACAAAATTTAAGGGTAGTAAGTAAATGAGAATTTAGCTTACATCCATTTGAGTAAATGAGTCTCGATGATTTTACAAAATAACCAGAGGGTATTCAAGAATATAGAACCAGTCGCAGAAAAACTAAAATGAAAACGAAAACAAATCCCGTCAAGAAATGGTAAATTTAAACTGATGGAATTCCATTCACGTAGGGTAGCAGAATTGCACTCTTTCCCTCAAAGTCTCACTCTCCAATAGTCTTGTGTTTAACTTCCAACCGGTTACATATTTCAATCGTACGCTTCAATACCATCAAGACCACCGCAAGTACCGGTTGTTTGCTGGTGACCAGAATTTAATATTCATCCTATCAGGAGTGAACACGCTGGAGAGTTTATCAGAAATAGGGTGTGTTTGCACATGCTCAAAACCCTGAAAAATTTTTCCACAAGAAACTTTGGTAGCCTAACTCAACTTTCACATTCTCAAATATAAATTTAATCTATACATGCATACATAACATACATACATACAAACAAACAAACAAACAAACAAAAGTTTAAAGTACAATCAAAAATTATTCCATAGCACGAAAATTTATTTGGTTAAATATATTTACCGGTTGTAAAGTACGATCAACGTATATATGTTAAGTGCAACTCCCTAAAACGCAAACTTGCAGCAGGAACACCAGCACTACCAGAAACCAGAACCAGTAGAAGTAAACCCTCGTTTCATTTTAGTAGAGCGCGATGCACGACCAGAACCCGCGATAAAACATCGGCGAATTCGCACGATTGAATTACAGTTTAATTAACTCGCGGGCAATTAAGCCCACCTACACCCACTCTTTTACCTCATTCTACCCACTGCCTGCCTACTATACCCCAAACCATTCGTTTACTCCGCGTTTGCCACCACCCCTTGCAACCCTCGTACCTCCGCTGTATCCTTATACCATTCAGCCAAGTCTCCCATCAACGAATCACATGCATCTACAATATTTCACTTTTGCGATTGTATAAAACTTTTTTTTCCCAAACTTACTTTCCAACTAATAAAGCATTTAAAAATATATTCATTAAAAAAATTAAAAAAGTGTATTCCCATTACTATTATTATTATTGAATATAAGTACGAGACGTTGGCTGAAATTGGTGTAAGACAATAACCATCAACTGGACGAGCAATTAAATGATGAGTGAATGGTAACGAGGGTTTACGGTCTCACGAGCTTCTAAACCATTCTCGTTTTAGCATCACCGCTATAACATACGCATTATTCTAGTTATATTTATGACTGAACGATCTCACCACAAAATTTCAAACTACACAACTACAGCTAAAACTATTGCTATAGAAGCTATACACAGTAAAGAGGAGAGAAACTGTTGCTCTCCATTTTCTCATACCCTGGATACATCATCAACCAAAAGTCCTATTATTCACCATGAAATTACACCCTCATTATGAATATTTTAAAATAAAGTAAAAACAAGTTTATAACTAGAGACATAACTTTTATTACTAAATCCATCCACACATAGTAATATTTAACCGAATATAGTATTCAGTAGATAGATAAGATACTAATTACCGTACTTTAAAGTATATATTTTATAGTAATAAGACAAGCTGAACAATGAATAAATCGATCATTAAAATTTTTCCTTAGGAATAGCCTAAGTAAAGCTGCCGGATGATCCTCGTACTGTGTAAAGCCAGGAAATTTATAATTAACTTCCTTCCTCTCACTCTTTTACTTGTTATCCTTTTTTTAGATTTCTCATTTTTTTTGTTTTTTTTTATTCCTCACTCTTGTAAGATCGGAAATTTACCGTAAGACGAAGACTAAAGAAGCAACATCTACTTGATAATGTGCAAAGAGCCGAGAGTTGCGTTATATAGTTGCGCCTCAGGAAAAGTCGACTAAAATATTCAAATTAATCGGAAAACCGCGAGAACTTTGCGATGTACTTACGTCAATAATAATGAACCTTTGAATTTATATCCAGGGCTGGAAAGTTGAAATTAAAATAACCGAAGCAAGAAAAAAATCATTTTATATATGCGAACATGGTATCAAAGTGAAGAAAAACTATTCCCGAGTCAAAAAACAAATTCTAGTTTAGTCCTCAAAAGCCTCAATTCCTTTGATATTTTATTTGCCGCCCAGAAAGTAACTCTACTCTAGTACTCAAAATCCTCAATGAGAACTATGAAGTCTACATGCGAATAATTTATCGATTTTAAATTATAACTAAGACCCCAAAATCCTCAACGAATGAAAAGTTATATTTCGGACTTTGAAAAATTTTAGATAGAAAAGAAAGGGGAGAGAATATGTCGAATGAGACTTTTGAGGTTCAAATGTGGATAAAATTATTCCTGTATGTTTTGGGTATTTTGAGGCTCTAATCCAGATTATGTTATTCCAGTTTAGCCCTCAAAGTGGTAAAATTGGTCGTAACTACTACTTTGGGGACTAAACTAGAATAACTTTCTATACTGTTGTCAATCTTAAAATTATAAATTGATCCTGAAAAATCTCATTGAGAACTTTGAGACTTGAATCTAAATTTGTTTTTTGACTCGGGTTGTCAAAGCAGTTGGATTAGCGACTGGAGAGTAGATGTTGAACTAGCATAGAAAGCTAGTGTCGAAGCCGTTTCGTGACAAATATAAGCTTTGTGTAACGACAATGGGGAGTTTACATCCGGGCTGACTAGAGCTACAATGTAGGCACTATAGTGTAATTAAATTCCCAAGCCCAAGGATTCGGTTGGAGATGAAGGAGGTCAGCGGGACGAGAAGGTGGAAAGGCACAGGAGGGTTATGAGAGGTATCTAGGTGGCCAGTGCGCTCAACAAGAAAACTAGAAGAGGACGGAACGAGCAAACAAGCTACGGAGAATGGTGAACCTTGGCATATTGCATACTGACCGGCACAAGGCTGCAAGCTCTATTCTCTTTCTCTTTCCTTCTAGAAAGCACGGCCATATTGTCCGGCGTATGTACGCCTTCCTTGATTCCTTCCTGGTTGTGTGCTTTCTCTCAAGGGTTGTGGCCAAGATTAAACGAATTCCTAGAACAACGAGCAAGGCTCGAGTCCCCGTCTGAGATTCAACGTCAGAACACAATCGAATCAATTTCAACACTGAAATCAATCATGATTCCTAATATATATTCGTCTTTATTCAAAGCATTAAAGCTTAAACCGAATTTATAACGTTTCCTATTCAAGAAAAGATTTCTTGTACACAAATTCGACACAATATTAAAGGGTGGCTGAAGAATTACTGAAATATATCCCAAAAGACGAGCATGAAGGGTAAAAATAAGGTGGAGAATTTTTCATCGAAACAACTCCTGTAAAGCATTACCTGGGCAGTAGTTGTGTAGAAGCGACATGAAAATCACCCTCGTCATTTCTTTTAGCACAAGGGTTGCAATCGTGGATTATTCATGGACACCGTAACGTAGTCCCCCTCGAAGAATTGAAAACGAAGCTCATCGACCAGTTTCTCGAGCAAAGCTCAATAATTTCCATTTCCACGAATGAAATTTCAGTTATTCTTTTATTGTTGTTTTATACTTCTCTGTCTTTCTCTCTCTCTTTCTCTTGTTGTGTGTAAAGACGGAGTTTTATTTTAGCCAGACTTTTTTTAGTTTTCAGTATCGGTAGATGAGATAATTGATTTGATTGCTTAAACAAACGGGGAAAGAAAGACGATACACAATAGACGAATTGAGATCAACAAAGCATTCCACGGTTGCTAGAAACATGAGTGTATAGAAGCCAAGAGCTACGGCTCTGCCATTTCCCAATAACTAACTTTGCAGCCAGTTCTATGCCACCCCATCCAACTAAAACCCCCCGTTCGAAAGCTCACGATTCCGCGAAACATGGAAACTTGCAGTACACGTACACATAAGAGTATACGTGCCCTCACCTACCAACTAGCCTAGAGATGTCTCGAATCCGTCAAAGGAGTCTTGTGCCCTTCTCCAGTCCCCCGTCTTCGGAAACTCAAGATTAGGGGTAAGATGTCCATCGATTGAATTTGCCCAGTATAGAGAGAGGCAGAAAAGCTTTAAACTAAAATACGTCACGTATTCCATCATCTAGAGAAAGTAAGAATTTAAAACGCACCAACAAGCATCAGTATTACGAGGTACTAGAGTCTTTCTCTCGTTCTCTTGTGAGCTAAAACGAAAGTTAGAGCCATGGCTTGCCGCAGCAAATCCAGCTTGATTAAAACACTGTAGGAGGAATATACTCTCATATACTTCTCAACCCCTTTTTCCACTACCATCAGCATCCACCAGTCAGCCAACCAACCAACCCATCACCACCCACCTACCCACTCTTACTCTCTCACTTACTTCCCTCGTCGTCTTGCTTCTTCTTACAGGAAAACCAACCAAACGGTCCCCCTTATAACGTTTCGAAGCCAGTCTCTCCCGGTGGTTGCTGCCTTAGCCTACATATATATCTATATATAAGTATATATCCACCGACGTTACCGTAACTCGCCCTTCAGCCACAACGCGCTAGGTATAATCTTAATGCAGTCTTATACGAAGCGGAACGCCAGCCATATTTCATTATAACCCCGCAGCCCTTCCGTGAATCCCCACCGAAAACCCTTTTCCGTTTCGACTATAAGCGTCTCCTATCCCCGATTTTCTTACTCCTTTATTCCTTACCATTTTCACGAGTTATTTTAAGACTTTGAATTATATATACATAACCATTCGCAAAAACTACCCTGATCTCTTACTCTTTATGTTTGTCTTTTGTTAAATAACTCATTACAGTTTTTTTACAAAAACAGTCAAGTCAAATTTTAAATTATTGAGGAAGAGATTTCATTGAGGGTTTGTATGTAGGAACAGGGAGGATAAATAAAAATTATCAATGGAGATGAAAATAAAGGGATAAGATGACAAAATGCAAACGTTAAATGACGCATACAGTGGTAATAAGAGACATTGTTACCTAGGGTGGTTGTCGAAGTCCCGAGTGTCGGTGGAAAACAGTCCCGAGGTCTATTCGCAACCAAGGGATTCTAGTATACGCGACCGTACTCTTGGTCTTACAAGGCAATAAGAGAGAATAGGGAGTGATAGTAAGAGAGTGAGTGAGTAAGCAACCAGAGAGACGTTCTGCAAATTCGAGGGGTGAACACCGGGGTGTATTTACGACATTACAATGCCCTACGGGCTAATCCTCGCCCTGAAGTCTCGCTTGGAGAGAACGAAAAGAGAGAGAGAGAATGGCAGCCAGGCAGCCAGAAACAACCCTCCTTACACTCACACCCCCTAAATGCAGTCCGGCCCTCAGGCTATCGTCAGATTCTACCGAATGAGCCTTGGGATTTTCGCCCGTAACATTTTCATGAGTACAAGACAAAACGGATGATAAAAAAAACTATGTACAGATAAAAAGGAACAAAAATATATAAACTTAACTAAAAAATAAATAAATATATAATTGTTTTTGTTGAGAGCTAGAAAAAAGTAAAGCTGAAAAGTCAACTGTGATATTAAAGGACATTTCAATACATCACTTGAACAAACATTTGTCGGCTTAATTGACACAATTTTTATGAAAGCTCGCGAGTAACCCTCGAGAACACTCTTTATGCCTCACAGGCGTGTCTTTTTATTCCTAAACAACCTCTACTTTAATTCCGTCTTTCTTTTTTAAACATCACGCACTTAAGCGAGGGTGAGAATGAATGAATAAAAATAAAAATAAAAATAAATAAATAAAAAATAAAATGAACAAACACGTTGGGGCTGCATTCTTACTGTCGTTCATTCATAAAAATTCACGCTTCTTCCTTAAGAGTAAATTCCCAACCCTGTTCCTGTTGGGTATATTCTTGACTACTCGAGTAGTCAAGGGGATGCACGCGTCTACTTTACACTCCTTTCCGTACCTTTAAACACCGCCTTGATCCGGAAGATCCGACCTCATTTTTTTTCATTCCTTTTCCTGGTATTCAATTTCCCACAACCCTTTTTTTCCCGAGGATTTTATTTTCACTCTGTCCGCGTGGAAATTAGGGGTTGTTTGGAATTTCACGAGTCAGTATCACTTGGCGATACCAAACAAAAAAATAAAAATAAGCGTAAAAAAATAAAGTTAAACAAGAATATAACAGGAGTAAATGTGAATACAGAGAAAAACAGAAGGGAAAAGTGAGTGAGTGAGGTCGTGAGGTGAGCCAGACGACCGTAAGTATTAAATAAATCTCCTTAAGCGGATTAGGGGTTGGCTTTCCGGTATTTTAACGCTGCGTTTTCCGCGACCTAACGCCAGATTAGCCGGACCCCAAACAGATTTCCTTTTTTTGTTTCTTCGTTTTGTTAACTATACAAACATATACCAAGTGTCAAAAACACCAGATTCACAAGCTGTAAAATTATCCACTTACCCTACTCATCCAAATAGACTATTTACTCGTCCGCAAAACAATTTGCTTCAACGAATTTTTAAAAAAATATAATAATTTTGCAACTTGAGACGGTAAATTAAAACTTTTTTTTTTTTTTACAGATGACAAAGCCGACACACACACACACACACACACACACACTTGCAAAGTCCGTACTTATATAAACCACAAAACTTTAGTTACAAAGTCACAAAGTGGCAAACCATTAAGATCAATTTCCGTGCAGACTGTGTTCACCTACTCTGTCCCTCTTTAGGGAATCTCACTACTCAACTTCTTGGTTGTTCTATTATCTCAACATTAGTAATTCAAAGTCATGCTTTATCGTTCAGCTAAACGACTTAAAACATTCGGCCAATCAACTTTATCCACCCTTAAACAACCTAAAAGTCAACAGAGTTCATTAGTTTTGTTTCTTGACATTTACGACAGTCGGCAGTAAATAGGGGGGCTGGGGGCTTTAATCTGAGGGGGGTGAAGGATGAGCTGTAATGAGGAGTATGGGATACAGGGGGTTTAAAATTACGAGAAGGTAAAATAGGGATGATTCGGCAATGAGAATTGGTTGAGTTGAGTTGGTGGTGGTTAAAGACCAAAACCAAGACCAAAGACTTCTCTCTTATACCCAAGGACTTTATCTTATTCAACCGCACCCCCGGAAGAAGCCTCTGCGTTCTAGCTTTCTCACCCTCGGACGACATTCGCCGTCGGCTAAATAGCTAACTTCGCGCAACTATCCCAATAGATTATGATTATTGTGGAGGAAAGCTCTGATTTATGCAATTATCATAAATTTACCTCGAATTTCCCAACCATTCTGCCATTTTCCGTATGCTCAAGACTATCCAACACAAGAGCTAACTCCTTACATTCTATTCAAGGCACCTCAATAGGAAATTACACGTCCAAGACAATTTAACAATAATAATAATAACGTACTTATAAAAAAAGTTAAGTAAAATAACACAATATCTATTATGTAAATGAATTGAATTCATTACTTTATACTTTATCAATCGACTCTGTATTACTTTATAAATTGTTTCAATACTTGAATTAATTGTTAATTCACTAAGTTGTTATAACAGATTACAGACAGACAAACTATGCACCGTCTAATGTAATGAGTCATGATAAAACTTTGTTCCTCGTAACTACAAAATAATTTGCACTTGAACTTTGTACGACAAGTACAAGTTTGAAGTTTGTTAATTTGCATTGCAAAGACATCGTCTGCTATCAGTTGATTTCAATTTGCCCTCGAGTCGAGATTAAAGTTTTAAAACTTGTTTCGTTCTCCTAATTATCAACAACTACTCAAAATCCTACTTTACCGTTACCCGAACCGAGACCTTATGGGCGGTTGATTCACACAGAAATCCACATTGACAACTGACCGTGCCGGTCGGTAACAAACCAACCGCCGAGCATTTACCGACAGAGCGAGCTTTTGAACATTTGTTTTTACCGACCGTTGATAATTGAAGCTTGCGAGATCTTTGATATCGACCAGAGCTTTTTTCGTGTAAACAAGTGAGATTACAACGACCCCTACGTATTTAATAGCGCAAACGCAACAAGCTCAATGTTACACGGATGGAATTCAGTGAGCCCGAACCTCCCCATCCCCAGTAACTCTCGACGCGCTTGGAAACTTTGATAACTTCCCCGCCGGCAGCTGTCGACAGAAACTTGTTGAGAAAGTTTAAAAATCGATAACACTCCAACGAGCTACACGCTATATAATAACAACGTCAAGAGAAATATCAGAGTATAAAGTCAATTGATAACTTATTTAAACTTTATTAAAACTTTATTTAAATTATCCTCATTTAATTTTCGGTAACAAATGCTAATAATAATTATCCTATACCGTAAATTTATAATTTAATTTACCGTCTAAATATAATTGTTTTTAGTATCAACAGAGTACTTTTAACATCGTTGATATTAAACTGATACTTTTTAAAAGTATCTAGCCTCCAATTGACGTTAATAAAATATTTATGCAATGAAATCGTTGACCCAAAAGATATAAACTGCGTTTATTGTATGTAATAACAATTTTTACATACATACTTTTTATTGGAAACGATCGATATGTTGAAAAATAAAATGTTGAATAATACTAAAAAAAAATAGTGACGAGCAACTCCGTGACAAAACGGATCGTCAGCGGTTTACGTGGCTACAGCCATTTCATTTTTTATACCTTTTATACTTTATATCAAACTTTGCGATAACCCATTTTTCATTTTAACATATTTTTTATATTTTACTTTGTAGTTAAATTAGTTAGCTAATACCCCTACCTGCCAATAAATCATCTAATAAAAAAAAAAAAAAAAAAAAAAAAAAAACAATGAATGGGTCAAGTTAATAAAAAAAATTAAATTGAATAAAAAAAAAATAGTATAGATTCCTGATTCTTTTATAAATCAAATTTTTATTACTGACATTGTAGCAAGTAATCCAGCGAGTAATTATCGGTTAGTAAATATTTGAGTATGCCCGGGGGATGAAAACGTGATGGAAGAAAACGAGCCGTAAAATAATAGAAGTAGAAGTAGAAGTAGCAGAAGTTGATGTAGTAGAAGAACGCGAAGAATAACAAGAACAAGAAGAATATCATGTTGCCGAGTCTACAGTATACGAAACATTGTTTCAATTCATTGGGGATGAAACGAACGCTGGATATTATAAGACAAAGGATGCTAACTTTATATAATCCTTTAATATCACATGATATCTAATTATTATCATTATTTTAATAATTATTTTTGTAAAACCAATTTAATTCCTCAATATCTGTCAGTGAAGAATAAAAATTGATAAGCCCTAATGGATTGAATATAATTTTATTTCAGAGTTCATTAAATATGAAAGGGTAGTTTTTTATTTGATTGAGGAAAAAAAGTATAAAAGTTAAGAAAATTTATAAGATGTAATAATGTTAAGTGGTGTGAAATGATAATGATGATTAAAGTACTTACCTTTTTTGGTGTTGGATGAAGCACAGTAACGGGAACTTGTCGAGGGGTTGTTCTTGGTGATTGCTGTTCACTGCTATCAGATATTCTCTCGTTACGGCTGGACGGTAACTCCAGTAGATGTTGAATCGAGTGGTTTTGCTTTGATTTTTTAGACGCCATCCTATTTTTAAATTAAACATATATCATTTATTAATTATAAGTATATTAATTATGCATAATTTTTTTTAATTTTCAATGGAGAAATAATTAATACTTTTTTATTATGGAGAAGAATGACCTATGAGTGGAATTATTCATTTGTATTAATGGCATAATTTGGCGATCGAAAATTTTAATTATTCAATAAAGCTTTAAAATTTTTTTTAATTAATTATTTATTGATTAATTAAAAGTACAAGTACATTGAAAATTTTTTCTTGGGTTGGTATAATTTAATAATTATTACATTGTCCGATTACAAAATTTTTTTTGAATATTTTATTGGAATTTAAATATTCATTATTAATTATTACAGCATGGTTTTTAATTATTTATCTGAAAAACATTAAACATTTTTATCGAATAAAAAGTTCTGTTTAATGTTTCATGTTTCACTTGAATAAAAATAAAAAATAATAATTATTCATCTCTTTCATTTCAACCATTTATGTCAGCTATTTCAGTAAATTAAATATTTAATAATTAATAACTTGCAAATTTAAATGTTTTCCATATTGAAAATAAAAAAAAAAATTTATGGATTTTATAAAAATGAAAATTTTTGATATTTTATTTTTAGTGAATAATGAAAACCTCAAAGCGTCGAGATCTATTGAAAACTCGGTTTTCGAAAATCGGACCAAAAACCGTAACTTCTCTTTTTTTGAAAATTTCCAATTTTCTTAGCGAGAAATTAAAAAAAAATTTATCGGGGCCCAATTTAGGACTAAATTTTCAATTATTGAAACCTAAAAATAAATTACATAAAATCTATTTTCAGGTTAATCGCGATAAAATGTAATTGGTTTCATTACATGTCTAGTCAAATTCTTCCACCACTTCTCCTTACTTACTAGAGTGGTCGTTAAAAATGAAATTTTCTCAGGCGCCCCATAAAAAGCTTCTTTTTAGTTAAAAAATAAGTAGGGAATTTGGTTTTTGGTTTTTAAGTAAAAAGAACACGTGTCTCAGGACAATTAAAGTTCAATTTTCGATACAATTGCGGTTTTTTTTTAAAATATCTCATGATATATGCAGATTAAAGGGAAAAATCACAGGGATAATTTTGTAGAAAATTAAATTCTCTACAAGAAAGGTCATATTTAATTTTTTTATAAAATGGCTATTTACGAAGATATTAAAAAGAAAACTTTTTTAAATCTTATCAATTGAGCATTTAACGGATTACGAATTAATAATAACGTTTTTTCTTGGATATAGACAACTTCGTAACTCGTAACATATCAATCATTAATGCTTGTTATAGTTTCTACACTGAAAAAAAAAATACTGTATTCAAGTATCTGCGTGTTTGTATCCTCCCAAGAAAATTATTTGTTTAATCTTAGTAAAAATTTACTCCAACCAAGAATATTTTCTTAAATTAAGTATACAAATTCTTAAATCGAGAAAATAATACTCGGATGGAGTATATTTTTACTATGATTAAACAAATATTTACACGGGAGGATACAAGAACGCAGATACTTGAATACAGTTTTTTTTTCTGCGTATATACTTAGAAAAATGTTAATTTCAACATTTATAACCCTTAAAATACTCAATTCAAATGATTTAAATAAAGTATTTTTAGAATATCTTCATAAATACACGTTTCATACAAAAAATGGACATGACCTTTTCTGTCAAGAATTTAATTTCCTACAAAATTGTTTCTATGATTTTTTCCTTTAATCTGCAGTATTCATGAGATATTTAAAAAAAACCGCGATCGTATCGAAAAATGAACTTCGATCGTCCTGAGACACGTGTTCTTTTTACACGGAAAGAAAATTATGGAAAGTGTTCCTATGCATTATGGGAATAGTTCCCATAATATTATGGGAACCATTCCCATAATGGTATGGGAACTATTCCGATAATGCTATGGGAACTATTCCCATAATGATATAGGAAATATTCCAATTGCATTATGGGAACCATTCCTATAATATTATGGAAATGGTTCCTATACTATTATGGGAACCATTCCTATAATGTTATAGGAATGGTTCCTATACTATTATGGGAACCATTCCTATAATGTTATAGGAATGGTTCCGATATATAATGGGAATGATTCCCATAATGTTATAGGAAGTCTTCCTATAAATTATAGGAACTATTCCTATAATTATGGGAAACATTCCTATAATTATAAGAACTGCTCCCATAATTTATGGTCATAATTCCTATACTGGTATAGGAAAGAATTTCACAAAATTCTGGGAACCATCCCCATAATTTTCTTTCGTGTACTTAAAAAGAAAAAACCAAATTCCCCACGTATTTTTCACTAAAAAGAAACTTTTTACGGAGCGTCAGAATATTTAATTTTCAACGACCACCCTATTATCCCATACAAAGTCGCCGAGCTTCGAAATTTTCCCATAGATCGGCCGATGCCTGGTTTGCAATGATTGGCCAATAAATAGCTAACTATACTGGCCCGTGCATGGTGAATCATTGGCAGCCGTCTTTTTGCTTATAAAAACGGCGCACAATTAACCGCCGTTCGTTGGCCAACGGTTTGATCGAGTGCTCTTGATAGCAATCTTTGGCTTATGATTGATTGCCACGATTGGCCAATGCTTTCGACTGCCATGCTTGGCATACCGTTATCATCCGATATTTAGCCGATCTTCGGCCGATGCTTCAAAATTAGCAGCCATTCACGACCCATTAATGGGCCGATTCTGTTTTTTTTTTGTATGGGTACTTACTCATAAGTACACAGAAAAAAAGGTTGACTTGGTCCAAGATAATTTTTGCCTTCATTTTTTTATTCTTGGGCTGAGTAATTGGGTTTTTTTAATCCGAGAACATTTTCTTCGACTAATATCATAAAAATATTGTATCAAGAATAATTAAATTTTAATTCAAGTTGAATAATCTTGGCTTAAGAATATTTATTTTAAGTCAAATTTAATTTGTTTCTAACCAAGTTAAAAAAAAACTATCAAAATAAGATATTTTTCTGTCTTGGTTGGTGAGTATAGTAAATTATCACAATATATATCAATATCTCAAACCAAGAACTTTTTTTGCGTGGCAGAAGAACATTTACTCTCAGTTTGAGAAAACTACATTATCGACTCAAGACAACGGTCTATTGGAATGAGAAAATTTTAATTTTGATTTAAATAAATTATAATCTTCACTTAATAAAATAACTTTTCTTGAATCATGCAAATATTTACTTAATGGAAGACATAAAATTCTCCCATTGATGATTTTTTTTCTTGACTTAAAAAAAACGTAGTCTCGATTCAAAAAAATAAATGACTACTTAAAAAAATATATCGACCTATATTTTTGAGTGAATTTAACCTAATATAAATATTAAATGATGTCAAGTAGGAAAGTGTATGCGTATATTCAGAACATCACAATACAGCAAGTATAGGGGATAAGGAATAAACTCTCGCGATTAAATGGCTTATGAGCAAATTGAGAAAAATAAATTGTTTGCTCATGGTAGGATCGAACCCAGACCGATTCGGCATCACGCGAGAGCTTTACCAGTTATGCTACTCGACCATTTCTTGAACGTTTGTTCACTTTACCCATATATAGTAAGTACACTGTACAATGTAGAGTCTACACTACCGCCACTTTAGTATAGTACAGTTAGCTTTCCCAAGAGAATTTTTGCGTTGAGCCGTGAGCGCAGTTGCTGTTGGTTCAAACGTCTACGCTGACTTGCCGCAACACAACAAATACTTAAGCCAAGATATTTGTTACTATTGAGTCGAGTACTTTTAATTCTTGATTCGAGTCACAAATCATCTCGATTCAAAATCAGGAGACACGGTAGTGTCTCGCGCCAAGTTAAATTATTCTTCAACAAAGAATATTTTACTTTTCGGACAATTGATTATATATCGGGGCAAAATATTTATTTTTCTCACTTTAAGAAAATATTTCTTATTATACTTCAAGAAACATATATTATATTAGTTGAATAAAAAAAAAATCTTGTGCCAAGATGACTAAATTTAAGAAAATTTTGTTCTTGAACCAAGAAAATTTTCGTTTTCATTCAAAATTGCAAAAAATATTCTTTCGCCAATATATCCTTTTTTTCTGTGTATTAAAAACACTAAGTTTACGTCTATTTTTTATATTTCTACGCTATTTTTCATTATTTATCAATTAAAGCATCAGTTATTAAATTAACTGTAAATATGCATAAAAAAAAAAGGAAATAGATAATATTTTATTGAACATAAAAATTTTTATTATCTGCTACATTGAGCATCATATTCTCTAAAACGCTTTGTAAAATAAAAATATTACATCTACTTTTTTTATTATTTTTCTGTTTTTTTATAATACTCTTGAATATCACAAGCTTTTAACCTTTAATACCTTGATCATTCGATTGTAAATCACCAATTCAACTTTTTACACTAAAATTCATATTTATTTTTTAACGAATAAAAAAACATAAATAAAAATTCATATATTCAAACATAATATATTTTACGAGTAGTATCAGAAGTATTATATTTCATTTTGTAAATTTTCGTAAATAAATACCGTAGGTAAACATTATAAATAACAAGTTAATGGAACATCTTTTAAACAAACGAATCAACAGTAAATAACGTAACGGGTAATATAAAAAAAAAAAAAATATTTTGTATTTTTATTTGAACCTTCTATACTGTGTTTATGATATCATATCCGCAATTAAATAATATCGTACATAAATAAAATAATAAATAAATAAAATAAATGAAATTAAAGTGGTTACTTAACAGATATGATAAAAAAGTATAAAGAGAACAAGAAAAAATAAAATATTGCTACGACAATAAACAACAGCAATTGTAATTGAGAAACTCTAGGCAACTGCGTGCATACAATATTGTTTTTTATTATTTATATATTTATTTTCTTTCCCTGTTATTATTATTGTTATTATTTTTATCATGGCTTTTTTTTTAATGTTCAAGGCAAGGGAAAAGAGAGAAGCTTCGGTGCCGCACACTTTGGATATCGGGTAAAACTTTCGCATTTAACTTTTCCGTCCTGCTGGGGAAACGACCAACAAAGCTCATCACCGGAAAGTTTTCCGAGACAAGGAAAAACAGTACGGAGAGAAAAAGAGACAGAGAAAATTCACAGCAACTATACCCGCGTACCGAGAACTCTCTTTTTTTCTTGTCTCTTTTCAACTTTTATATATTTTCATTTCGTACTCTTTCATTCTCATTTGTTTCCCTATACCGCCATTCGACGAGATTTTTTTATTCTTTTTAACTCAAAGCTCTCAGCAAGACTACTACCACAATCCGACAACTCGCTCTACGACCTCTATCTCACTGAATAGATATATATATATACAGATTCTATATAGATATAGATATATGTTACGTACACTTTAACAAAGC
The DNA here is from genome assembly GCA_964016945.1 of Microplitis deprimator. Lineage (NCBI taxonomy): Eukaryota > Metazoa > Arthropoda > Insecta > Hymenoptera > Braconidae > Microplitis > Microplitis deprimator. The sequence goes on along the minus strand of OZ024706.1, from coordinate 25,556,749 downwards.
TCGAAAATCACAAATACTAGTAACTTTGTTGCAATCTATGTATTATATGAACTTACATTTACTACTGTTAAACTCGTACCCTGAATTTCCGACTAGCTTCATGACCTTTTTTAAAATGTCATTCTCATTCTTCGTCAATTTACAATAACATTTAATCTATCGGATATTTAATCATTTTTTTTTTTTTAGTTTATACAAGAATAATTTAATTTGTTTTTTCGTGCAAGTAAAGCTCAATTTTTTCCTACTTTTAAACTTTTGTAATAAATTCAAAATTTCTATTTTTCAATTTTTTTTTCAATCGCTCATTTAATTAAAAGTGAAAAAAAAGTAATTGCTAATTCATAACTTTTGAAAATTAGCGTCAGTTAAAAAAAAATTAAAAAGTTTTTTGGCTGTCAAATTTATGTAAATCACTTATTCGATCTGCATCAAATAAACTATTAAAAAAAAAATCAAACTACTAAAGATAAACATTTAATCTATCGGATATTTAATCATTGTTTTTTTTTTTTTTTAGTTTATACCAAAATAATTTAATTTGTTTTTTCATGCAAGTGAAACTCCATTTTTTCCTACTTTTAAACTTTTATAATAAATTCAAAAATTTTTTTAATCGCTCATTTAATTAAACGGAAAAAAAAGGAATGACTAATTCATGATTTTTGAGTCAAGGTTTTTAAAATTAGCGTCAATTCAAAAAAATTAAAAAGTATTTCGCTTCCAAATTTATATAAATCACTGATTCGATCGGCGTCAAATAAAGTATTGAAAAAAAAAACAAAAACTTTTGAAGCCATAATAGGCGAGAAGTGGAGACCTATTGCTGCTGTATACAAAAAAAAAAGTATGATGAATAAAATGTAAATATTTTTTTCATACTTTTATTTTTTACTTTTTGCTGTAATTTTTTTTTATTAACTCGTGGTGTTCTTTTTATTTAAGGGTCACGGTCGAATGGGTGAAAAGGCTTGAGAATTATATACAGTGGTAACGAGGAAGTAAATAAGGCAAAGTAACAATAGACGACGTAAAAATGTTAACTTTTTTTTTTTGGTATTTAAATAAAAAATAGTGCAATAAACAATTCAAATATTTTGTGTACTTCTTTTTTATTGATTTTTACTTATGATACCTCTTCAAATAGATTTACGTCACCACTTACAGCCAAGTAAAAATAGACAACTGAATTACGAGAAAAATTTTTTTCAATAAATAAAAAAAACTTTCAATTCACTGATAAAAAAAAAATTATTAATCATTTTCTTAACAGTATATTTGTATCAAATCAGAACTCGTCTCACAACTTGAAATGAGCAAAAAAATATTTACAGTCAAGTCACGGGTCTAAATCAGCGGAAAATTTATTTTCCCAATTTATTAAAATAAAAAATTAACTCCAATATTTTATGTCCATAAATGTAAATAAAATTTAACGATAAATTTTTTTTTAATTCCAATGCTTTTAAAATATTTATAAATAATAATAAACTAAAAATCATAATCCCATAAACTTATAAACACGTGAATTAAAAAAAAAAAATTAACAAAAGCTTGTTCAATTTTATTTTTATCTTTTTTACTTAAATCGACGTTCTATTTTTTTGCTCTGTATGTATCTTTATTGGAATTGGAACATCGCCCAAGAATTAAACGAAGTGAAATCAATTTCAGAAAAGTTTCGCGCGATTGTGGCTCTCCAGCGAGGGCAAGTTGTTATATATTTTTATATATTTAGTAGTGGCAGTAAAATAGAAGAATATAAATGAATGGTAAGAAAGAGCAAAAATTTATGTAAAATAAAAAAAATACTTCTAATATAAAATCACAAATTCATTCACCCAATTAACTGAAGCCTGTTCTGTTCTATCCATACTTTAACATTTAATTAAAATAAAAAAATAATAAAGACAATTGTAGGTTGAGCTTTTAATTGAGACAACGATTGATTAAAAATTAGCGATAAAAAGTTAAATTAAGGGTGGAAGTTAAAATAATGTAGGGGGTTGTATTAAAACTACGTATTTCAGTGATCGAGAAAACTTTAGTAACTTTAATGCCCAGGCGCTCGAGTAATCTAACAGGACGAAATTAACTTTTCAGTTTTGCCAAAGTTCCCCGGCCACTTAACCGCTACGTCGTCGTCACCCCCAACTCCAAAATCTACCGGCCTCTTCCTTCTTCTCTTTCTACCATCTCGACCTTATTACTCATATATAGGTATATATATTCTTTCTCTCCACCTTTACAAGTTTCTCTTTCTCTTTCCAAGTTCGCCCAAGACTCGCGGAAAACTTTTTAAGCGCTTCACCACCACAGACTTTATTCTCTCTTCCTCTATCCGTCTCTCTCTCTCTCTCTCTTTCACTCACTCTCTTTCCCCTCAAAAAAGTTTCATTCGCAAACTCTCTCACTCTCTTACTCTACAGTTCTTTACGTGTAAAATAATTCTACCCTTAAGACCTGGAGTTTACGAGGAAAACTTAGTCGCGCTCGCCTTACTCGATAATGCCCAGAGTCGAGCTAAACTAAAGAGAGAATGATAGTCAAGATAAAGACTTTGATTAACAGACAAAGATAAGGATATAAAATAAAAAACAATTAAATTAATATTTTTTTGAATGATAAAAAGTTTAAATATTTTTTTAACTAAAGTAATAACTGTAAAAAAACGTAAAAGATAAAAATTTAATGGTTGTTAAATTTTTACCACAAAATAAGATTGCAAAGTATCTAATGGAAAATAAAATATATATTTAAAGATGTCTCGTTTGATATGGAGTAAAAAAATATCCAATGGCTCTGCACAATTTCCGTGTATTATAGATTTTAAACCGACGATAGGAATGGAAACGAAATGAAATGAAAATGTATATAAAAAAAAAAATATATATATATAAAAGAAATAATGTGGAAAGAAATATAAAAATGCAAGAAAAATTTTCTCGGTCAAGCGATAAAATGGAGCCGGTCGTTTGACAAAATGTTATATCATTTCCGTAGTAGACGAAAATTATTTCATTTCCTACATTATAAAGTAAATTTTTATTATTTTTGCCCTAAATTCACTGAGCACCGATATCTGGACTAAAAACACTAGACGAAGAAAAATGGGCTTAAGAAATTTACGAATTTTTATTGTGCTGTCAATCAAACTTTTAACAGGAAGTTGAGTTGCCAAAAAATTATTACACTATAAAAAATCAGGAGTGAATACGGATTTTATTTCAATCCGAATTCACTCCCCTCGGAGTTCCGGATTTTTAAAAAAATCACTCCGCATATAGGGTGAATAGGGAGTCTTTTATGGGCGGAGTGATTTCGGAGTGACGCGGATTTTATTTCAATCCGCATTCACTTCGGTCCGGAGTTTTAATACTTAAATAAATTAATATTTAATAGAAATAGCTGTTAATTAGAAACATAATTATTTAAATAAATAATTCATTCAGATATTAATAATTAAACTTAAAATATTATGTTTTTAATTTATAAAATGTTTTAGTAACTCACTAAATTATAATTTCATATATATAATACATGGTGAAAATATTAAATTATTGAATAGCTATAGTGAGATAGTTTTTATGAGAATATTTGATATTTCGGTACAATATGAAATGTATCTCGTGGTATGGTTGATGTAAGTTATACGACAGTTTGTGACTCAGTGAAAGTTTTATTATCAGCTGGTTATAATTTTTAAAAATCATTTCGCGTGAATATATGGAAAGGGAGTTCATAATTATTTCCGTACTCGATATAATCAAAATATCAAAGACCTAAGCTCACTATGTATTAGTAATTTTTTTTTATAATTAATATTTTCCGAAACTCCCCTTCGGGGTGAAATTCACTCCGAGGTAATTAAATAAATAAAAAATCATCCACTCCGCGATAACTTCCTTTCTGAGCGAATTTCACTCCGAAGGGAAGTGAGTAAATAAAAAGTCATCCACTCCGCTTTCACTCCGCAATTTTTTTAAAGTATACGCTACACTACAAATAGCATATATTATTCACTTAAAAATTATTTATAAAATATGATGAATATTAATTATAGTAGACGATAAAAAATTTCTTTCGGCTCACGGTAATAATTCTAGTGCGGCATAATAATTTTTTGACAACACAACTTCCTGTTTCAAATTTGCTCGACAGCGTAATAAAAATTTCAACATTTTCCATCTCCATTTTTCTCCATGTAGATAAAAATAAACTATCGAGTATTGAAAACAATTAAATTGAGATACGAATTAATCAATTGACTTTTGTCATTGTCTTCCTCTTTTACCCCCAATGCTTTCAACCCCTTTATGTAACTCATCCCCATCAGGCTATCTCGAGTTTCAACTCTCCTACTTCACTTCAATTTTAACTAAAACTCTCCTCCCAACAGTCTCTCTGCCTCAACTCCAACTCGAACCTCAACTTTAAACTCTACCTTCACCAGACTCGCGCTACCCCCCTCTACTCTTCCAACACCAACTCTCAGCCCAACGGACTTCCGATAAAGTTTTCCCAATAGTTTACCTCGTAGTTTAGCTCAGCTATTATACCACACGATTGGATTCTCGACAGCGCTCCATAGTGGTTAACTAACCCTCTGTGTAAAACACTTGACGAATTGTTTGCAACACTAATTAACACTTTTAGTTATAAAAAAAATATTTTATAATTTTTTACTCTAAAAAAATTTCTTTTTCTACCCTTAACGTCTATACTTTTTTCAGCTTAGCAAACAAAGGACACGAAAAAAAATAATAAAACTACCCCATAATTTTTCTTTACTGTAAGAATATAAATGCACAAAATAATGTAAGGGTCTGAAAAGGATGAGATGGCTGGAATAATTCTAAAAGCCTGGGAACAACTGCTTGCTATTTAAAGAACAATAAACTGACAACATGAAATTACATAATGACAAGTTAATTAGCTTTGCTTGTAAATTATATTTTTTTTGACTTAATAATAATAATATAATTTAGCTGCTTGTTCTCTTAAACAAGTAAATATAATTAGATAATAATTAAAAGTGATTAAAATCTTTAGTACTTGTATGAAAGAGCTGCAGTGCCGATCAGCTGACCGTTTGTTAGCCCGCGTGTCACGTTCACCCGCAACACCAACGATTGTTTATTCTCTTTTATTTCCCAACTACACGTACACTGCACGTACACCCACGATCCCCCATTTACACAAAATCCACCAACACTTTGCCATCAAAGCACAAAAGCTTCAGTGTTTTGTTTTATTATCTCAAGCCCAATGTCATTGTCGTTTGTGCATTTGCGTGCCGAAACAAAATATCCTTCACCTTACATTGCGTGCCATTTAAATCCACATCGATATATTTTATATACTAAAACCTATACAACACCGTTGTGTTATTTAATTGAAATTTCACATCACGAGATTTATCACCATCTATTTTTTTTTCTTTTGTTATTTTTATTATCCTGATACACAAACACTCTTTCGTAGTGATCGTACATTTTTACGATCCCTAAATAAAATAAAGTAAAGCAAAAATAAATTTGTTAAATTAAATAAATAAATTGATTTATGGATCAATTGAACCGAAAATTGACTGCCGACACCACGCGGTTAGCGTGTCACTTCAGTTGTTATTAAAGCTTTACGTGCGATTGCTCACGCGAATGGTCAATCGTTTTTGAGTGATAAATATTAGCTCTTTTTAAAACAACCGTCGAAACAAAACAATAATAATAATAAATGAAATTGCGTAGTACGATGGCTGATAACTTTGTCCGATAGTTTTATAGTAAATTTTTCACAATAAAACAAAATTTAAAATAACTGCGTATTAATCCCTTGTCAAGATATTCCTGTACTCTCACTTGATATCGAGCTCTTAACTTTCAAAACTGAACTAAGAATGAGATCAAAACCCCGTAGACTGTCTTGTATCTTCTGTATAATATTATAGACCGACGCGCTTGAAACCCCACCAGCAAACTCGAGAAAAGTTTACGCGACTCGCGATAAGGGGTACAAAGTGTATGCGGGGATGTTGTAATATGCGCAAGAGTTATATTGCCTTTAGGGGATAAATAAAAAATAAAATAAGTTTTAAGTCACTTGCGGCCGAAACGGATGACCGAGCGCATGTTCCAACATGGCGTTACGCATACAAAACTTTAGTACCCGCGTATTTTGTTAAAAAAAATAAAAGGTTACTCCCACACCACTCAAAACTGTTGTTCATCCCCCTTCCAGAATTTTAGCTCCCACTACAAAATCCTCATCCTCACTCTGCACAGACTGTATCCCATTGGCATCCTCGAGCACCCCCAACTCACTCAGAACCCGCCAACTCGGCGAGAAACTTGTACGACAGTTAAATTATACGTTTGTTCCCAATGTTTGAAGCTTGTTTCCAAACTACATAAACTTATAAACTCTCATGTTCACTGAATTTACGCACTTTGGAAATAATTCGTGTACTAACACTGAATACTGATTCAACATACTTCAAGACAAAGAAAAACTTTAAACTAATGTATGTACATAAATATTGTACTGTTATATTAACACAGTAAATAAATAAATAAATAAATAAATAACATTTTATAAGTTAAATCGATGAGAATTTATATTAAAAAATCAACAACCAACAGTTTAACAAACAGACTTAGTAAGCACTTTGAGTCTAAGTAGATCATCATCGTGTATAAAAGTCGCGTGCCTCTGGCGCGTACGCCGGGCACGCGCACATCAACACACAAATGTATATAAACTTAAATCTCTAACCCACCACCCACTTATATATATATTAAACGACAACACCAACGACAACTGTGTACACCGACATACATATATATATATATATATATATATATAGATAATAATGCGCCTTCTCTGGTATACAGTAACGGCAAAGTGAAAGCCGGCTCGGCCGGCAGCCCGAGAAGCCGCGTGCCGGCTGCTGCTGATGCTGCTAACACAGAGCAAGAGCAAGAAAGAGAGAGATTGAGACCCTCGTGGGAGTCAGCTAAGGGAAATCAATATCTCACTAGGGGCGAACCGACAGACTTCTTTCAGATAAAATGCTTACAATAGAGACAGCTGACTTTAATAATCTTTAATTGTTTATTTATGGACTGAGCAATAAACAGTTAATATAAATAAAATTTATTGATTGTAACTATCAAGTAGATATGATATTAAATCACTTAATTGGATGACAAGTGAAATTTGACATCATTAAGTGGATTTGATTTAATAAAAAAAGTTTAAATTTCGCGCGTGTTGGTATCCCCACTTGGCGTTATTGCACTACGGGAATTCCCGTCGTAGGGTTGAATTTCTCCCACCATCACTCGCCCGCGAATCGCACGCAGTCTAGTAGTTCCAGCCGTGGCGGCCGCTTAGCGGGAACTGGCAGCCGAGCAAACGCGCGTTCTCAGCCACTCAGCTTACTCACTCTCTCTCCCTCTTTATCTATTTCTATCTCTATCTCTTACTGTCTTTCTCACACGGTTACTACTACTAAAACTACCAACTAAACTTTCCCCGGAATCCCAAACACTCTCTAAAGGCTCCACAACTCACCCCGATGAGATCTATCCAAGAGGATGACGGTATTGGTGGCATTCTCTGGTATAAAACAGGGATGAAACTAGTGTAAGCGTAGTATAGGCGAAAGTAGAGGTGGAGATGTAGATGAAGAAGGTGCTAGCGGGAAAGAGTCCCTTCTTTTTAAACTTTTATCAACTTTTCATTCTTTCCTTACACTTTAAGAGCTACGGAAAAAAAGCTTTACTTGTAAAAAATACAAGTGGCTACCGGGGAGATTTTACCCGTGGGGAAACAGCGACAAAGTTCCTCGAGTTTCCTTGTACTTTTTTTCTTGTTGCCTTCTTTTCTTTTCTAGTTTCCCAACCGGAGTATGGATGGTGAGTGATGTATATATTATATATATATTATATATATATATATATATATATATATATATATATATATATATATGTATATGTATGATGAATACACAGTTAAAGGGGAGAATAACGAAGGGTGAAACACGCAAAAGATAGATAAAGCGGATGCGCAACGACAACGTCGTGACGCCTGCGTCAATCTGCGATTCATTGCCCTGGCAACGGCCAACGCCAAGTGTAGTCTATCTCTTGTCACACTTTATCTCTTTATCTATCACTACTATACAATTGCAGCGAGTCATCCATCCCCTAACTTCCACTACTACTACCACAACAACTATAAGCCGTACCACCCCAACAACTACTCTAACTCGACGGCAAACTCCCCACTGTCCAACGGCGTAACAAGTGGATGTTATACTTTCAAATCAAATCTGTCAATCCTGTCTTCCTCTATAGTACACTTTTATAAGCTAAAAGTTTTATCATATTATTTTTTTTTCTCACTAAAACTTTTCCCATTTCATTTCTATTGAACCTTTTTATCAGCATTTCTTTTATTTTTTCTCCTCCCTCTATTTTCCCGCAGGGCTTTTTTTCTTCTATTAACAAGTACATAAAAATAAACGTGTAACAGTTTGTTCGAAGCATTGGCCCATTTAATCAACTAGATTCTAATGGAGGGGACGAAAGCTCGTGTACACAAAGTGGTGGAAGTGAGGGTGGGAGACCTAATATAGAGTACAGAGATAGAATACATAACCGACTTTTAATCTGTCTCTGTATGTGCGCGAGACTGGTCGATTTGGAAAACGCGCGCGGCTCAGGCTGCCAGTTGAATCGCGCTGAGTTGAGTCGAGTTGAGTCGAGTCGAGTCCATGACCTACGGCCATCTTCGAGTGTGTACCACCCGGTGGTGGTGAATCGATTACCGTTACCATGAAAATTTAACATCCCTCTCTCCTGTCTTCTATATACCCTACAAGGGCGACTCACGACGTTCAATCGCAGTACACAACAACATGTGTGCAAATAGGTGTAGGTATGTGTGTGTGTGTGTGTGTGTGTGTGTGTGTGTGTGTGTGTGTGTGTATGAGCTACCGCATTATTAATATGACCATTAATATAAAAAAATCTTGACACTAAAAAAATTTGTTTTATACTTTTTCGTTTAAAGCAGCGGAAAAAAAAATAGTATAACTATATAAACATAATTCTTTGAAACTTTTCAATCTTAATAAAAATAAAAAAAGTTGGCATAAACTTTGGAACGTCATAATAACTTGAGAGTCTCTAAATGGCACGTATATCCGTAATAAATTGTTCTCGGAAAGTTTTCCAGAAAGGCGAACTCTACAAATACCCATTCCACTCTTTCATCTGTTACCCCTTACCCTTGTCTACTATACAAGACACGAGTAGACGACAGTCGAGAGTAAGAAGGAAAATAAATAAAGACAACGAAAAGATAGAGCAAGACAAAATAAATAATACTTTATTCCCATCTTTGTATTCTCATTCTCCTCATCCTCTTAAAGTTTTATTCTATCCTCTAGCGCGTTTCATGCCACACGAGTCTTAAAGATGCTTTTCATTGGGCTCCTACTGTGGAATCCGATCGATGCATCTGTCTCTGCTGTACTTACGTGAACTCAACAATAACTAGCCCGTTTTATCTCATTGCCTCTTTCTGACTGCCATCATTTTATCCTTTACTATCTCAACATCAGTGTGCCTTCCACCCGCAATAGAGAAAAAGCACGCCCGAGTTAAATATATGCGAGAGAGTGAGAAAGTCATCGTCGTGTCGCGCGACGCCACAACCCTACAACCCCCACGAGTCGACCGTTAAATTTCATTTCTCTCTCTTAAAGCAACTTTTACATTTTGTTTTCTCAGTCTAACCCAGTCAGTCGACCTCGTTCTACGCTTCACTAGGAAAAGACAACCCCTTGATACCCCGCTTCGATCCCCGACACCCCCACCGAGATTTTTCTTCAGAAAACTTGTAAGCTGTCTCTATCATTCTCTATCCGTTGCTATGAAAACCCTCCTTTTCATCCGCAACTCCGACTTTAAACCCCTACAACCCCTCACCTACTGTCCTACCTTCCAAACCCTTCCCCTTCTCTTTTCATCTCTTTTCCGACTCTTTCATTATCCCGATCTACAACCAACTATTCTCCTTTTCCTTGCTTTCAATTTCATCTCTGTTACTCTTTCGCAAACGGGACACTTCCCCTCATTTCCCTCAACCCACGTCACTTTACCAGCAATCCTCCTTCCTTCGCTGGAAACTCTCACGTAAAATTTAATTGGTCTTCGTCCAATTCAACACACACCCACATCTACATCTATAATCTCTAAATGTGCACACGTATCCAGTTTATACTACTGAGCACTAATAAGCAATCCTTATATAGACGATAAATATTTTTCCATCAAGTCATAATCAATTTTCAATTTATTCACAAATACCTAATTGACCGTATTACCAATTCAAATTAAATTATCTAGCCTTAGGAAAAAAAAATAATTAAAAAAAAAATAGTCTATGAAATAATAATTTGGTTTAATTAAATAAGTTTTTTTTAAAATTTTTTTTTAAATTTAATTTTATGATTTAAATTAAATAATGAATGTATAAACACTGGCAGCAGTATATAGATGATTCGTTGGCAACTTTGCGGAAACTGCCGACTAATTTCCGGAGCGCACTTTCATCCCCCTGTGAACACACCCCCGTTCTATAAACTCACTCGCCCGCCAGCTCGTTCGCTCCCGCTCACTCCGAGCTTACCGAGAAAACTTTTTATACATTAAAAAGTTTTCACGTCTGTAATCATCGTCGAGTTTACAATTCCCGATGGATAATAATTAATGAGTAATTTACACTAAAGTACAAAAATCATTTATTTAATTAATAAATTTATGAAATATAATATTGAAGTTCAATAAATAATTTAAATGACGTTTAAGTCAAGTAAACAATTGCCAAGACGCATGACATAAAAATAAAAAAAAAGGAAAATATAAAAGCATCGTCAGCTTAAACTATCATTTAACTTTTATTTCATCGGACCTTTGCTTTTCATTCTTTATTCTTACTCTAAAATTTCTTGGACGAAAACTTTCGTATCGTCCTACCGCCGGATTCTCCCTTAGGGGGGCAGGCGTTCCCGGGAGATGTTACGCCCCAACGACCACCGTAGCATCATCCACATCTCGCCGATTTATCGCACCCCCATAACCCGTAGCACACACCCGCCCGTAAGCTACTACTTCATGACACTTTATACAACCGTCAATTTACGTCGGGGAAATCCGGCTTTTCAAACAATCTCGACACACTTTTTTCACTACACAACTTTTTTTTTTTTTACTCAAATCTCTTTTCAATTTATACTGACATTTTAATACAACAAATATTAAATCGATATTCCCCAACAACTTTTAAATCCCTTTTTAAATAATAAAATAATTTTTTTTTGTTTCAAATCTATCATAATTAAACCTCCATAATTTAAACGCTTGTACACTTTTTTTATGTGACTTTAATTAAAATCACGTAAAAAAAAAATAAAATAGTCAAACAAAAGTTTTTAATAAAAAAGTTTTAAATTGAGTTACAAGAAATAAAATTAATATTATTTTTATAAAATAATAAAAATTTATAATTCATTTAAATAATAAAAAAAAAATAACCCACGTTGTAAAAAATTGGGAGTTAATGCGGAGTGATTACGGATTTTATTTAAATCCAAATTCACTCCGTCATTCAAAGTCCCGGAGTTTAAAAAAAAATCACTCTGCATATGGAGTAAATGAGGTGTTTGTTTAAATCCACATTCACTCCGATTCGAAGTTTTAATATTTAAATAAATTCCTTTTAGGAGTGAATTTCACTCTGAACCGGAATTTAAATATTAAATTAAACTTCCCTTCGGAGTGAATTTCAGTCAAAGGGGATTAACCCTTCAACACTCCCGAGTCTTTTAGTGTCTCACTTGCACCACAGCGACACCTTATAATTTGAATAATGTCCTGTGAGCAAAATGATCATAACGGGAGTGCTGAAGGGTTAAATAAATAGACAGTAATCTGCTCTGCATTCACTCCGCATTTACTCCGCTAATTTTTTTATAGTGCAAATAAAATTAAAAAATTTTTTGAATGAAAAATAAATAATTATACTAATTACATATCACTCACCAATAATTAAAAGTAAGCAATTTAAATATTCCCAGTCATTGTTCTTACATGTCTGCACCCACGCAGTTATAACTACTAACTAAAGCATTAAATTCCAGGGAATATATAATCAAGTATAAGCATATCGTACATATAACACATGTAAACATATATACATATATATATAGATCGTCCCCAGTTTTATACGGCAAACGGCAAGGGTAAATATATAAAACTACACAACTGTATAACCTTTGGACAACACAGCACACAAATACACACACGCATACTATTCCCACTTGCGGTTTCTGTCTATTTTTTTTTTACTCCACAAACTTTTCCAATGTCCAATAATTTTTTTTTTTTATTTCACTATTAACTTGTATTGGAATTTACACGAAAGTTAACATACGAAATTTATTTACTAAAAATATTTAATAAAAATAAAAAAAATTGAATCTAGAGACGGAGTAGAAAATAAAGGCAATAGAGGATTCGACGTCTAATACTGAGTTGTTCGAAAGTACTGGGCAAGTTATTGTACCACGTGGTGATAATCTATGGGGGTAAATATTGGCCACGTTATGCTGTATATAGCTTAAGTGTAAAAACAGAAATAAATTTCAATAGGAATACAAACGTATAGACAGTGTAGAATCATCGGTATATAAATCGTTAAAACATTCACGAGGTATACGTGTTATAAGTGCGAGTGGAGAATGAAGATACCTTTTATACAAACGCCACGTAGTCGAGTTTGTACTTAAACTTTAGTACATCGACTTGTCTAGGTATATGTCTATATACATATATATATATATATATAGATATATATAAGCCCTCGTTTTAGTTAAACGCTTGAGTTTGTCCTCAAATTACTTGGATTAAAAAAGTTTTATAAATTACGTCGGCTAAACTTAGTATATCTAAAGATTCTCGTGAGAGAAGTTTCATATGCATTATTTACAGTGATAAATAATAATAGATTCAAATTTTAAAACTAAGGTTATAAAAGTCATTTAAATATTTAATTTAACTTTATAATATAGTTATGTTAAATACTTTACTCACTTTTTTTAACAGTTAATTTTGCCCTTGAATTTTCATCTCGAGTCATTTTTTTTTTAAATCAAAGCTTCATTCTGAAACAAAATTTTATTCAAATAAATGATCCTGAAGTTAACCGACAAGTAAAAATTTTCGGATTGTTTTTTCTACAAATCAATTACAAAAAAACAAAAAATAAAAATATGCACATGTAGAAAATTTAAAAAACTATAGGTGCAATTTTTTGAAATATTTTTTTTTTTTAATTTGTCGGTTTTGAAAAAATTCAAAAATTATTAGATGTCGGCTACTTCAATATCATTCAAATATGATTCTGACGTTGACGGACAATTATCAATTTTCGGATTTTTTTCAACAAATCAATTACGAAAAAAAAAAAAGTGCATATGTAAAAAATTTAAAAAACTGTTTGTGCAATTTTTTAAAATTTATCGTTTTTTAAAAAATTCAAAGTTATTAGACGTTAGCTAACGTCAGTGTCATTCAAATAATTGTTTTTTTTTTTTTATTTTTTTAATTAAGATACTAATTGTTTTAATTTAAAACTCAACATAATTAAAAAAATATCTTCGTAACATTGTAAAAAAATTCAAATTTGAATTTATTAAATTAATTATCTAGTAATTAATAAAAAATATCAATTTATATTTTATTAATTTTTAATATACCGTAAAAATAAAATATTTATAATAAAAATCAATAAGATTAAATTCCCGGCAAAATATATTTAAATAAATAAAAGTTGATTGATAAATTGTCATTCAATATTTGAATAATTTATTAACAATATCTATGTATATAAATAAACTATACGGCTATAGATAATAAAGAGTTAGAGAAAGATATAAATAAAGAAAATTTAAATATCAATGAAGTAAAATTATATTACCTGAATAATTAATAGAAGACGATTTCCACAGTTATTAATTATTAAATCACAATATAAAAAACCACAACACAAAACACATGCGAGCTTACGAGCTTAACGGTATCACCGATAAGACGCGAAAAGTTTTCGAACACGAATGGCTTCACAACACCGAGATAGACATGCGCACTACCTAAAAACTTATTTCCCTCCAAATATACGCCGGCTAAAAAAATCACAACCGAACACTTTGACGACTTTTTTAAATAAACACTATTACTTATCACTCACTACACTTAAAAAAAAAAATCCCGCACATTTTTAAAATATAATTAATTTTCCGATTTTAGATCCCGGGTTAACTTTAGTGGCGACAGCAAAATTTTAATGAAATTTCAAATTTAACTTAAATCCCCGACACGATTTATTAAAATTTGTTAATAGTTTTATTCTAATAATTAATTTTTATAATTTAAATTTATTTTTAAACCGGTTCTTTAATTCATTTTTTAAACAAAAGAATTAATATCGAGTTCCGTTTCCCGACTTCACTTTTTACGAGCAGCGTCCATTTGAAATTAAAACTTCGAACAAAAGACTGATACTGATCATGCGCGAGCACAAGAGTGACGGAATTAAATGGAACTAAAGTAAAAAAATTCCCTCCGAAAGATAGACAAATTTTATTTATAATTTTTTCTATAGAATTTACGATGACTCTCTATAATTTATATATCAAACTGTCAAAAAAACTATTAACTTTACTTTGAAAATGAATTTATAATTAAGTTCTAATTATTTCTTACTAAAAACTATAAATAATTACGGACGAGCCGGCGACGCGACGCTTCTTACTTTCGCTGTCGCCATTTTGACGCGTGCGCACTCTGACGTCCATGATATGAAAGAGCGCGAAAATTTAAATGAGCTAATTTAGAAAAATTAATTAATGTAATAAAATAATTAGTAAAATTAATAATTAATTATCAAATTTAAGTTTTTACATCACTGCATGATAAAAATTAAAAAAATGCACTTACTGATTTTTTAATTCTACAGATGCACATTTTTTTATTTTAATTCAGTTTACGTTTTATTTATTTATTTCAAATTAACAATAATTTCCAAATGTCTGCATGATACTGAAGTTAGCTGACATCTAATAATTTTTAAAATTTATTTAAAATGATAAATGATAAAAAAAAAAATATTTTAAAAAATTGCACTATAGTTTATTTAATTTCTCACATGTGCAGGTTTTTAGATTTTTTTTTTTTTGTAATTTATTCATTGAAAAAAAAAATCTGAAAATTTTTAATTGCCTGCGAACTTGCGAGTCATAATGTCTGCTACATTCACGGTCATAAAAATTAATGATCATGAAGTTAACTGACAGTTAACAATTGGTTAACAAGTCAATTACAAAAAACTAAAAATATGCAAACGTAGAAAATTAAAAAAACTATAGGTGCAATTTTTGGAAATACTTTTTTTTTTACAATTTATCGTTTTAAAAAAAATCCAAAAACTTTTAGACCTCGGCTAACTTTAGTACTATTGAAGTTAGCCAACATCTAATAATTTTTGGATTTTTTTAGAAACGATAAATAATAAAAAAAAATATTTCAAAAAATTGCACCTATAGCTTTTTTAATTTTCTACATGTGCATATTTTTAGTTTTTGTTATTTTTGTAAATGATTTGTTGAAAAAAAAGATACGAAATAACTTCAGGATCATGAAAATTAGTGGAGTTAACGTGGATTAAATTCGGGTGGGGGGGGGGGGGGGGGATGACTACTCATTTATTTAATTCCCTCGAAGTGGATTCTCTCCTAAGGAAAGTTTATTTTAAAATTAAAACTCTGAATCAGAGTGAATGCGAAATGAAATAAAATCCCGATCACTTTAAAATCACTTCGTTGCAAAAAAAATTCCCTATTGACTCCGTATGCGGAATGATATTCTTTAAACTCCAGAACTCTGAGTGTCGGAGTGAATTCAAATTCAAATAAAATCCTTAATCACTCTGAATTCACTCCCAATATTTTACAGTGTAAAATAAATCAGAGTAATTACTAATTGATATATTAAAGGTCCGTCAATAAAATAATTAAAACATTTAATTGTCTTTTATTTGCTAAATATATTTATCACGGTAACATTGGTACATAATTATATTTATTAATAATTAATCTATATAATTTATCGTGTACATTAATCCTTTCTCCAAATACTGTAATTATTATCTTTTTTTTAATCATACGTAACTAACGTCAACGTAAAACAATTTTAATAAATTTCATTTTTCCAAGACGAAGATTTAATTTATTGGAACAAAAATAAAGTCTAATTATTTTATTAATTAATTAATTAACAATTAAATTTAAACATAAAAAAATACCATAGACCAATTAAAGCTTGACAAAATTAATCATTTTGTTATAAGTCATAATTAATGCAATTAATTATTAATCAAATACATAGAAAAAATTAATTTCATAAACATAATTACTATAAATAATATTATAGAATTGTTTAAGAAAACAGTTATTATATTATTGTCAATGAATCTTCATCTTAATTACATATATTTAATTAGTATTTAGTTATAATTATTATAAACATACATCGTTACTAATTAAATTCATTAATTAATTATAATTAATGAATAATCAGAAACGTCAAAGGTACTGAAGATATGTCTATATTTAGAAGCAACAGTTATTTTACTTATATATATATATCTTAATAATTAATTTTTTTCCAATCATAATTATTATTCTTTTTCTTTAAGGGAAAGGGGTCTGAGATACAAAAAAAATCAGCCTATTTTTGTGATTTTTTTTTTCAGAGTACCTTCGTTATTTAAATTCTTAAAATTTGTGACATTATTAAGCATCACTCCAAGAATATTCTGCTAAGTTTTTATAAAAAAATATTGAAAAATAAGCCAGTGGTAGTGGGGAGAGACGAGTCACCTCAAGAAAAAGTCTCCGTGCCGTAGGCAGGATAACTCATGACTTTTTCATCTGAAATCAAAAAACCAAAAAAATTTCTTTAGTACATAAGTTTATCTTATATCTGAACGAAGGATTTTTTTTTTTCAATAACTACTTATTTTTTAATTAAACAAAAGGAGCAATTTTTGGCAAAAATCAGATTTTTTTAATTGCACATTTACCAAAAATTAAAAAATGAATATTTCGTTTATTGCTTCGTTCAAATCCAAGATAAACTTATGTACTAAAGAAATCTTTTTGGTTTTTTGATTTCAGATGAAGCAGTCATGAGTTATCCTGCCTACCGCATGGAGACTTTTTCTTGAGGTGACTCGGCTCTCCCCACTACCACTGGCTCATTTTTCAATATTTTTTAATGAAAATTTAGCAGAATATTCTTGAAATGATGCCTAATAATGTCACAAATTTGAAGAATTTTAATAAAGAAGCTACTCTGAAAAAAAAAAAAAATCACAAAAATATGCTCTTTCTTTTTGTCTCTCAGACTTCTTTCTTCCCTTAAATTTAAATAATAATAATAAATATGATTTTGAATATCATTATTATTTTCAACACGACAAACTTTATATTAATAGTATCAAGAATCAACTATGCCTCAGATTATTGTTATCATTAAGGCCTGTACAGTCCGTTATTCAAAATAATAAATCACTGGTAAAATGTTTCGGTCAACTAGATTTTGTTCTATCAATTTTTTAAAAACTTTGACTCAAATATCCAGTAAAATTAAGCGAATATCCAATTAATTAGGATACTGAAATTAACCAACGTCTGATACTTTTTGGAATTTTTTAAAAACGATAAATTAAAAAAAAAAAAAAACTTTTCAGAAAATTGCACCTATAGTTTTTTAAATTTTCTACATGAGCATATTTTTAGTTTTGTTTTTTTCTGGTAAATGATTTGTTGAAAAAAAAAATTCAAAAATTATTGGTTGTCTGGTAACTTCAAGATCATAATTAATTAATACGACAAATTAAATCTAGTTGCCAGTAAAATTTTTTTCTTTTTTTTTTCACAGTTTAGTTCAAGGGAACGCCTCTACAATTTTAATTTACATATCCTTTATAAAATACCTCTTAAATAACGTCCTGAGTATTTATTTGCGCTCTCGTTTTATATTTTTAATATTTCCAAAAATATTTCCCGTGTAATTTATTATTAATTGTCTATTATTTATATATTTTTTCAAGATTAAAATTTCCAGAATAACAATTATTTTGATACCTAACAATTATCAATTAAATTTTTTTTTATTACTCTGTTACAGGAAATATTTTTTCAGAAATATATAACCTGTATTAATTTATTTAATTTATAACTTTTCTAACGCCTAATAAATTTAATTAATTAACATTAAATTACTTGGCATTACTGTGCGATATTGTGACAAAAATAATTGAGATAAAATAAATATTAATTATCTATTTTAATTAATGTAATAAAGTCATAATTTATTAACAAATATATTTCTCATTACATTTTTTTAAAAGTTATCTTTTTTTTTAATAATTTTAAAACAAATTATTTCATTTTTTTTATGACTCTATTATATTAAATAAATATCATTAATAGATAATGTTTAATTTTTTTTTATCGTGTTTAAATGCTAAATTAATGATACTGAACTCCTTTGGCTCAAAAAAAAGATCATCATCAAAAGGGTCAAGATTTTTGCCTTTATTAAAAAATAGCAATTAATATTTAATGGTGTCAAATTTTTGATATTACGGCAAAAATATTGGTCATATAAAAAAATTTTTCAAATAAAAGTTGTTCAAAATTTAATTTTATAAAAAAAATGTCCCTTATAATTTTTTCTTTGGACTGATAAGAAAGCCATAATTTTAAAATTAAGATTTCCATAATTAACAAAAATTTGAATCGTTCATTATGAATCTTAATTTTGGAATTACGGTCAAAATATTGATCGAATAAAAAAATTATGAGAAACATTTTTTTTAGAAAATTAAATTTCCTACAACTTTTGTTTGAAAACTTTTTTCATAAGACCGATATTTTTGCAGTAATATCAAACATTTAAACCATTCATTTCGAAATAAAGGCAAAAATCTCATCCCTAATCATCAATAACAAAATAATCCTACAATTATAGGATATTAAATTAATCCTCAAGTCTTTTTTTATGGAAAAAAAAAAAAAAAATTTATGACAACAATCATAAAATTTCAACACAATAAACAAGTACCATATGAAAAAATATTTTCACAATAAATTTTCTTCATTACTTTTATAATTGATCAGTTGATCAAATATTTATACTATAAAATATTATTTTTTTATTAAATTAGATATATTTTAAAAGTAAAAACGTAATGAAAAATAAAGATTTTTTTGTCGGAATGAATTTTTAATTTTTTTTTTTAATAAAAAAAAAAAGTCAGTAGTAAAAATAAATTGATCAAACAAAATTATAAAGAAAATGTAAACCGACCTATAAAATAAAACTAAAAAGCACTGAGAGCGACACGATCAACAGCCGTTGAACTTGATGACCGACGGAGTAGCATTATATTTCTAAATGAACACAATCATCAACTTCTGTTACCTCGGCTCCATGACTGTTCTTTAGCAGATGCAAATATCAAGTATACAAAATTAGTTGCAAGATTTATACCTGCAGCCATCCAAAATACTATATGCCATCTGGATAATGTTTCCTAATTTAAATTTAAAATAATTAATTAAGTCTATTCAATTATTCTCAAGAAAATTAAAGAAAAAAAAAATAAAACTCATCATAACTAATAATTGAAACCAGAAAAACAAGTTGTGCAATAGATAATAGATAAAAAAAAAATAAATAAATACTAACATGACCTTCGATGAGTCGACCAATAACATACGGAGCCAAGAATCCACATGCATTTGCTGTTGCATTGCTGAGTCCATACAATGTACCCGCATAGCGCGGAGCAAGTGCGATATGATTCATCTGATTGCCAGCATAGATTGCGCCTTGTAGTGAGCCCAGTCCAGAGAGCATAATCATAAGCCAAATGTGATCACACTCGGCCCAAATAGCGCCGACGAAACTCAAACTAACTCCCACGGAGCTAACGGTATTCCAGAATTTCATGGAAGTCAAAGGCGACAGTATCCGTTTTTCGATAAGCGAGTCCGCAAAATTAGATATCACCAGACCCATTATCCAAGCGGTCAAGTAGGGTAGTGTTGAAAGAAATGCATCTTGTTGAACATCAAAGTGTAAAATTCTATCCATGTAGGTGGGTAATTCGGTCAAGAGGGTGTAAAAGGCCCATGATTGACCGCATTGTGTTATCGTTATCGCCCACATTGGTGCTGATGTCAAGACAGATAACCATGGAACGCCTCTATCATCATCCTAATTTATTTAAATTTAATTAAATAAAAAAAAAAACATTTATTTTGTTGTAATTAAGTGATTATCGATTTTTAAAAATAATAAATTACCGGATTATTTGGTTCGACACAAGCTTCGATGTATAATTTTTCTTGATAATCAATACGAGGATGTTCTGCCGGGGTGTTGTAGACAAAGAACATCCAAAATACGTACCACAAAATACCTAGAGTACCAAATAGATAAAAAGCTAACGGCCAGCCACCCCAGAATTCTAATGAGCATAAATAACCACTCAGCGGCAATGATATCACAGTACCAAAATTAGAACCTTCATTAAAATTAATACATTTTTTTTAATTATCTAAATAATTATGAAAATAAAATATGATAATTTTTTATTTACCTGCATAAACTAAAGCTGCAAATTTACTTCGCTCTAAAGGTGGTACCCAGTGTGCAAGCATTGAATGCATCGCAGGAAACGTCACACCCTTAAATTATTTTACTTATTAATTTTTATTTTTTTAAATTTTAAGTACAGCGACTAATTATACAGAAGAAAAAAACCGAAAAAATTTTTAAAAATATTTTTAAAGTTTGAAAAAAGCCGCTGACTTAAATTTATTTTTATTTTAAAAATACTTATAAATTAATGACGTAAAATTGTTCAATAAAAATTTTAAATTCGATATGTAAATATTTATAATAAAAAAAAAAAATCTAATATTATATCCATCAAAGAAATTTGATACTCGATACTTATTTCAACTGATAAAATTCTTTTGAAAAAAATTTTATTAAATATATTTTAAAGATAAATAATAAATAATTGAATAATAAAAATTTTATTCATTTAAAATTAATTATAACCTTGGTAATTAAAAAAAATAAAAAAATAAAATAAAATAAAATTACCTCAGTAAATCCTTCAGCAATTCGTACTGCTAAAAATGGACCAAGACCCCAGTAAGCAGCAAATGGACTTACAACAGTTAATAGAGCAGTTAGAAATACACCTAGACCGTAAACTAATTTACCACCAACTTTTTCAGCCATTCGACCACCCGGAACATTCGTAATTACGTAACCGAGAAAAAATGATCCCAATATTATTCCTTGTGTCTTATCATCCCAATTAAATTCTCCTGGACTCTATAAAATAAAAATAAAAATAAAAAAAAGTCTTACTAATTAAATAAATATTCATTGTAAATTAAATAACTGTTTCAAGATAAAGAAACTCAATACTACTGCTAAGATAAACGGATGACTAATGTGATAAAAAAATAATTAAATGAATTTTTATAGTTTTCAAAAGAACCTTCAATTCATGCAAATAATTAAATAAAAATTGTAATTATAAACAAAAAATAACTTACAGGAACAAATGTTCCATTGACTGGCGTTATTTTGGGACAGACGTCAGTGGTGTCATTGCTGTCATTATTATCAGGATAGGCCGTCTGATTAACCATCGAAACAATAGCGACTGATAAATTGACTCGCATAGCATAGACCAATGCAAATCCTAGAAAACCTAGGAATCCTAATGTGTATCTTGCTTTTATACATGATTTGGTGTCTTCTGGTATTTGTCTTAATGTTGCTATAAATAAATATAAATATTTTATTAAATTTATTCATATTAACTCTGACGGTAAAATAAACATTTGAAATAAAATCATTAAATACTAGACTTTATCAACAAATTTAGTAAAAATTTTTTATATCAAAACTGCCCAGTTTCTGATTTCCCGCTCAATTTTTTTTTTAATTTACCAGCCACAAAAACGGTTGAAATTTTTTAAATTAATTAATTAATTCTATTATAATTAAACGGATTTAAATTATTTTATAAAAAGTAGCAGTCTAAGATTTAATTGGTTTTAAATTTAAATGGTTTTTTATTATTTTGAATTTATCTAAATATAGACAATTTTTGTTCAATTAAGTAATTAAGTTGATTATCTGTAAACGTATGAATAAATATAAATCATTTTCTTTTATCAATAAATTTCCTTCTGCAAAATATTATGATCCTGAACCTGACAGACAATCAATAATTTTTGGATTTTTTTTTTAAATCAATTACAAAAAAAAAAAAAAATCCTAAAAATATGCACACGTAGGAAATTCAAAAAACTAGAGGTGCAATTTATTCAAATATTTTTTTTTTTATAATTTAGTGTTTTAAAAAATATTCCAAAAATTATTAGACGTCAGCTGACTTCAGTATCATAAAATATTTAAGTTTTAAAAAAAATTAACTCAAAATATAATTTTTTTTCTGTGTAAATAATAGACAATAACAAAATAATTTGCAGTAAATCATCATGTAACAATTTGTTAGCATAAAAATAATAAATTTTAGTTAAGGAACTCAAGAACGTCACAAAGAATTTCTATCAAGTTTGACTATAAATTAAAAATATAATTAACAAATCACCATATATTTAATTATTTAATTTTTCATGTTTATTTCATGTCAAAATTGTGTAAATTTTATTATTAAAAATCATAATCATTAATAATTATCTACAATTATTTAATTAATAAAGTGATCGTAAATAAAATTAAGTAACAAAAAGACAATAAAGTCAGCGGACATCTGACAATTTTAAAAACTGAAATAATAAATTAAAATGTTTATAAAATAAAAATAAAAACATGCACATTTAGAAAATTCAAAAATCAGTGCATGCATTTTTTTAAATTATTTAATTTTGTTATATGTAATTAAAAAATTGTATGTCTGCTAAATTTACACTCGTGGCAACAAAAGCTGGCTGTTGCAGACAATAAAAAAAAATTATAATCAACTTGAAATAGGTCAGAATATGGGAAAAAATTTCTTTGTTTGAACGATCGAGTGAGAACTCAGCAGCCGGAAATGATAAAAAATGAGCTATTGTGATAAAATGAAATATGTCAGTGTGTTAATATATTTGCAATAGATTTATTAACGCATGTGTAAGTTCACGGTCAATATTTATGTAATGTTTATAAACATATTAAATATATACATACATCTTTCTATATAATCATTGATACAAAGTGGCGCGTCGTCGTGAGTAACTGTCGGATCCAAAACTTCCATTATAAAAAACAAAATTTAAAAATATCTGTTGTATTTAATGCTGTCAATTGAATTGTTGGTGGATTGGATTAAAACACAAAGTGAACGTTGTGTAAAGTTACTTTCTAGGATGTTATGACGCACTGGAGAGTCAAGATGGTGGAACTGGTGATTACTAAATACATTTAATACAGTATATTATAATAATTATTATTATTTATTTCGCTGTCTTAGTCTCTTGTCTAGGCTAATGTAATACTGTCGTTACTCTACAGTTAAATCTAAAACTCCTACAACTTGGACACAATCTGCGACTATGACTGTCACTGTCACTTACTGGTGATGAGTCTCAACACTCACTGAAATGATATTTTATGTATAGTTGTTGTTATTGTTTCATTTGAATGTGTTGTAAATTTAAATTTGAATAAAAAGTGTGGGCGTGTTGGTGCTGAGACTGAGACTGAGCTGAAGACTAAAGAATAAATAAACACACACCAGCTTGGACAGCTGAGCTGGAGATAAGATTACATGGGTGTTAGTGAATATCAAATGTATGTAAGTGACGTTTGATCGTGTTTGAGTATAACAAAGTATGGCTATGATGGTTAAGTTGGAACTGTCATTAAAAAATCTGTTGTAGGTAAAGAAGAAATTTTTTTATTTTAAAAGTATGAGTGTGAATGTAGCAGACGTCAAATTTAAAATTATAAATAAATAGAGTAAATAATTTAAAAAATAATATTTATTAAAAATGCACTTATTAATTTTTTAATTTTTTAAATGTGTATTTTTTTTTAATTTTATTTTATTAATTATTTTCTCTATTTATTAATAATTTTATGAGTGTGAATGTAACAGACATGAGAGAAATTTTAAATTTTAAATAATTAGAGTAAATAATTTAAAAATAATATTTATTAAAAATGCACTTATTAGTTTTTTAATTTTTTAAATGCCCATTTTTTTTTTTTTAGTTTAATTTTATTAATTATTTACTCTATTTATTAATAATTTTATGAGTGTAAATGTAGCACACATCAGAGAAATTTAAAATTATAAATAAATGGAGTAAATAATTAATAAAATAAAATTTAAAAAAAATACACATTTAAAAAATTCAAAAATTAACAATTGCATTGTTTATGAATATTATTTTTTTTATTATTTACCCTACTTATTTATAATTTCAAATTTTTCTGATGTCTGCTATATTCACACTCGTATAATTTTAAGGTTGGCTGATATCTGCTATATTCACACTCATATAATTTTAAGTTTGTCTGATGTCTGATACATTCACACTCTAAAAGTCATTAACAACGTGCTGGTTTTTAACCTAAAAAAACTTTCTAACCTACGTCCTGATCTTGGTTCCAGCGGATTGTAAATTAAAATTTATTTTATAAATAAATTAAAATTTTAAACCGAGCATTCAATTGTCTAGTTAACCAAATAATAAATAAAATTTGAAAAAGATAAAAAAACAAGGAGAAAAATGGATTTTGGAGTTGACGCATTCGATGTGTTCGACGAGGAAAACGACAACGAAGCTGAGGTGATACCATCAGCAATCGATTCTGAGAGCACTGATATCAAGTATGATTTTTTTTTAAATATTATCATATTTTTTAATAAATAAATTAATTATTTGTTTTTTATTTTTCATTTTTTAGAGCCAACGTGAGTTCAACAAAACGTGAGCTTGAAGATGACGCTGGTGTAATTAATAAAAAACAGAAAGTCGAGTCTATTTTAGAAGACATAAAGTATTTTTCATTCTTAAATATTTACTTATAAGACTTTTTTTATTAATTAATTGATTATTAATTTACTTGAATCGATACTTTCAGTTTAGATGAATTAATATCGCAGATAAAAGTACACAAAATAGAAACAATTGAGTCGTGTACTCATGAAGTTGCAGTACCGCCAAATCACGAGTACATTCCATTAGAAAATAAAACAACAGCTCCAGCTAAAGAGTATAAATTTGTCTTGGATCCATTTCAGAAGGAAGCAATACAGTGTATTGAAAATAATCAATCTGTACTAGTATCTGCTCATACTTCTGCTGGAAAAACTGTTGTTGCTGAGTAAGAATTTTCTTTTTTTTTTTTTTTATTAATACTCGTAGTAATATGTATGCCATTGCATGTATAAAAAATTATCTTATTTAAATTTTTCAAGTGTCCAAAACTGGCCCTAAAGTGACCACAAACGGTATCTCTGCCCTATCATTATATTTTTATATATCAATGTCTTTATCTTCCCAATTTTATTTTTTGCTTTCCATTGACTAGCCTTTGCTCTTCTTCACTTTCTTGCACTTTTTTTATCATATGTTGCTCATACTCCTTAGTATATTTTACAATCGCCTTCATCAGCTCCCCACTTACCCTGATAGCCAGAGTTTCTGATCAGAAAGTTGGTGTACATGAGTTGCGACCAACTTGACGACGAGTTCTCGACAACTTTCAGCTTCTGTAACTGTTGCCTACAAGTTTTCCAACAACTTGGCGACAATCTACTCCCGCGACCTGTCGTAAACTTTCTGAGAAACTTGTAGTCAACTTGTAGATAACAGTTACAGAAGCTGAAAATTGTCGAGGACTCGTCGTCAAGTTGGTCGCAACTCATGTACTCCAACTTTCGAGGCCAACTTGGCTATCAGGATAGCGCTTTTACTATTTCCTGAGCCAGCTGTTCTCCCTTTTTTTCCGCTCCACTTGTCCATCGCCTCTACTGTCTCGTTCTTTATTTTCCCTCTAATTACTGGACAGGACCAGATGTGGCTGACATCTTTTTCCGCAGCGCAAGCTCTGCACTGTGTATCTTTGAACCTCTTGCTAGGTTGCCACACCTGATCCTGATCCATTCCTTGTAAGGAAAAAATATTTTGACTGATTTAACGCCAGAACAAAACCAATAAATTAAATCATCATTGATATTTTTTACTTGCAATACAATAATTAAATGGAATTCGTTACTAAAAAGTTTAAGATGAAAGCTTTTATTTTATTGCAATTATTTATCACATCCACCTGAAATTATAAAAAAAAAAAAAATTACATTTTAGTATTTTTTCTGTTTTTAAATCTAGACTTTATATATTTTTAATTCACCCGTTGCTTGGTGCGTAAAAATAAATTTTTGAAATTTATGTAATGTTCTATTAAAATAAATAAAAACAATCAAATTTTCAGGTACGCAATAGCATGTTCATTAAGGGACAAGCAACGAGTAATTTATACAACACCAATAAAAGCTCTGAGTAATCAGAAGTACCGTGAATTTTATGAAGAATTTAAAGACGTCGGATTGATAACTGGTGACGTAACCATAAACCCAACGGCATCCGTTCTTATAATGACAACGGAAATTCTTAGGAACATGTTGTATCGCGGGTCAGAAGTGATGCGGGAAGTCGGTTGGGTGATATTCGACGAAATTCATTACATGAGAGACAAGGAACGTGGTGTCGTTTGGGAAGAAACTCTTATTCTTTTACCCGACAATGTGCACTACGTATTCCTGTCAGCGACAATACCCAACGCGAGGCAATTTGTCGAGTGGGTTGCGCACTTGCACCACCAGCCCTGCCACGTAGTTTACACAGACTATCGTCCGACACCTCTGCAGCACTACATATTTCCAGCCGGTGGCGACGGTATCCACCTGGTGGTCAACGAAGACGGGCAGTTCAAGGAAGACAACTTCAACAGAGCCATGACTTGTCTCCAGCAGAATGGAGATGCTTCCAAGGGTGACTTAAAGGGTCGCAAAGGCGGAGTCCGTGGTGGCAACGCCGCGCAGTCGAATATTTTTAAAATTGTCAAGATGATTATGGAGAGAACTTTTGCACCAGTTATAATTTTTAGTTTTTCTAAAAAAGATTGCGAGGCATACGCTATGCAGATGTCACAGCTGGACTTTAATAGCGAGTCTGAAAGAAAATTGATCGACGAAGTGTTCAATAACGCGATGGATGTGCTCAGTGATGAGGATCGTAAGCTTCCGCAAGTTGAAAATGTCCTGCCGCTGCTGAGACGTGGGATTGGAATTCATCATGGCGGGTTACTGCCTATTCTCAAGGAAACCGTCGAAATTTTGTTTGGTGAAGGATTGATCAAGGCGCTTTTTGCGACAGAGACATTCGCGATGGGCCTGAACATGCCCGCGAGAACTGTACTCTTCACTGCGCCCCGTAAATTCGACGGCAAAGACTTTCGCTGGATAACGTCCGGCGAGTATATACAAATGTCCGGCCGCGCTGGTCGACGTGGACTGGACGAGAAGGGTATCGTCATACTGATGATTGACGAAAAAGTAAGTCCAGCAGTTGGCAAAGAGATTGTACTCGGCAAAGCTGATCCGATAAACTCAGCGTTTCACTTGACCTACAACATGGTACTTAATCTACTGAGAGTTGAAGAAATAAATCCCGAGTACATGCTCGAGAGAAGTTTCTTCCAGTTCCAGAACCAAGCGGCAATTCCTGGTTTATACAACAAAGTTAAAGAACTGCAGCAGCTCTACGACGACATTGTCGTAGATAAATTCAACCAGATCGCGTCTTACCACGACATCCGTCTGCAGTTGGACCGGCTGAAGGTTGATTACAGGAATTTCATCACCAAGGTTGAGTATATTTTGAAATTTCTTCAGCCCGGAAGGATGGTAAAGATCAAAAACGTTAGTCATTTGTTCGACTGGGGTGTCGTTATTAATTTTAAAAAGAAGAATTCAAAGAATCCAAAAGAGAGCGCTGTCATTATTGTCGACATGCTGCTGCATATTTCTAAGGAATCAACGGAAAATGCGCCGATACCTTGCGGAGAGAATGAAGATGGTGAATTTGAAATAGTTCCTGTTATGCATACGCTGATTTCCGAAATAAGTACTCTCAGATTACCGATTCCTCAGGATCTGAGACCGCCGGATAATCGTAAGAGTGTTTTAAAATCTATAAAAGAGGTTAAAAAACATTTTCCAGATGGAATACCGCTTCTGGATCCCATAAAAGACATGGGAATCGCTGACTCAACGTTTGAAGACATCGTCAGAAGGATAAAAATACTTGAAGATAAATTATTTGCGCATTCAATGCACAAAGACCCGGCGCTCAGTAATCTTTACAATGAATTTCTGCGCAAAGACGAGCTGGGAACAGAGTTGAAGCAGGCGAAACTGGAGCTAAAGCAAGCCAAGTCTGTGCTACAGATGGACGAGTTGAAGTGTCGGAAGAGAGTCTTGAGACGGATGGAATACTGCACTCAGGCGGACGTTATTGAGCTGAAGGGACGGGTTGCTTGTGAGTTGAACGGCGCTGACGAATTGCTGCTCACTGAAATGATATTTAATGGTCTGTTCAATGCTTTGAATGTACCGCAAATGACTGCTCTGTTGAGCTGCTTCGTCTGCGACGAAAAGTCCAACGAAATGCCCAAGAGCACCAACGAGCTGAGTGGGCCATTGAGGCAGATGCAGGACCTGGCTCGCAGGATCGCTAAAGTTTCTTCAGAAGCCAACTTGGAGCTCGACGAAGACAGCTATGTCGAGAGGTTCAAACCCTACTTGATGGACGTCGTCTATGCTTGGTGCAAGGGGGCCAGCTTTTTTCAAATCTGCAAGATGACGGACATCTTTGAAGGTAACTTTGTTATTAAAATTATGAGGAAGAATTTGTTTATAACTGATGGTTTATTTAATTGCAGGTTCTATTATTCGGTGTATGAGACGATTGGAAGAGGTGCTGAGACAACTCAGTCAGGCTGCAAAAAATATTGGAAACTCGGACTTGGAAAATAAATTTAGCGAGGCCATTAAATTGCTAAAACGTGATATCGTTTTCGCAGCATCATTATATTTATAATTATTAATTTTATTATTACATTACTTTGAGAAATTAATAAACGCAACATGTTTGATGTAAATAAAATTGTAAAGTTAAATTTTACAAATAAATTTTTTAAATAAAAATTACTTTAGAGTATTGAAAATTTACTTTTTTTTAAAAAGTTTATAACTGAGATAACGGACCTGCAATTCGACCAAATTCTAAAAGCTGATGAGTTTAAATAATTTATTATATTTTTCGACAATTAAACTTGAATTCAAATAAGTATATGATCAAAAGTTGTTTGAAATTTGATACTAGCCGACTGGCAGAACAAATATTGTCTGGATGACTGGGTGATGTAATCATGTAATTTTTAAATTATCTAGATACGTATTTTTTAATTTTTGTTCTACTTACATTTTAAATATTTGTTCAAACATTATGTGAATTTAGCAGACATTGGACAATTTATAAATTTTAAATAAATAAGTAAATTAATTAAAATAATAAAATTGAAAAAAATGCACGTACGGATATTACATTTATCTAAATATGCATTTTTTAATTTTTACTTTACGTACATTTTATTCATTTATTATAGAATTTAAAAAATTGATAATTGTCAACTACATTACATTCATTAAAAATTTATGAGTGTACAGCAGACATCAGACAAATTTAAAATTATTAATAAATCGAGTAAATAATTAATAAAACAAAATTTTTAAAAAATGCGCATTTAAAAAATTTTAAAATTAATAAGTGCATTTTTTATAAATTTTATTTTTTTAATTATTTACTTTATTTATTTATAATTTTAAATTTGTCTGATGTCTGCTACATTCACACTCATTCAAAATTTCAAATTGTCAGTTACATTCATACTCATATATAAATTATAAATAATTTTCTGACGATTGCTGATTTTTCCATATAAAAATATAAATTATAAATAATAGCAATAAATGTTATCCACTTCTTTTCAAATCACAAATCGCACCATCACTGCCATCTGTCAAATAAAATTAAAATCACTTAAATTTTGTTTATTTCTTAGCCTTCATTTTTATTTATTTTTTTTTCTTTTGTTTTGTTTTTTTTTTTCAAATAAAAATAATAATAAAATCCGAATAGTTATCAACATTGATGTTGATACTTTTTTTCACTATAATTGACCTCTGACAGTTGCAGTTATGTAAACGCATTCACACTAAATAATTACAAAAAAAAAAAAAAAAAACCTATTAGATAACAAATTTAATAACTAAAATCATCGTTTGAGGTTCTGTCGATGATAACAATCAATGTGTCATGTCAAAATGGCAAATACTGTACTGTTAATACTAACAAATTCATCAAGAGTAGGAAAATTATTACCGGAAATAAAAAACCACATATTTAAGACACTTTACATTCAGTATTTTCCTGATAAAAATTTAACACCAGGTAATTTATCATCCTCATTACTCCAATGGAAGTGTTTACCAAACCATTTTCAAATGATTGCTAATATCTACACATTGGCAACAACATTTCTGTCAAAAATAGACGTCAGAGTTTTAATTTCCAGTGTCAAAAAAAGTTCAAAAATTACCACAGTGCGTCCTATTGAACTGGTCATCTTTGACAAGGACTACAGCAAAGAAGATGCTAAAATTTTTATTGAAAACTGCATTACAAATTCATCAAAACCCTGCAATTATATCACGATAGCTGATGACCACCAAGATCCAGACAAATGTTTGACTGAAAATTTTGACAGAAATGAGAAAGTTTACCACAATGTAGTTCTTGGCGGTACTTTTGACAGGCTGCATAATGGTCATAAAATTTTGCTCAGCAAAGCGATACTCAAAAGTTCAGACAAATTGACAATCGGAGTGACAGACAGCAGCATGATAACAAACAAAATACTTTGGGAATTAATAGAACCCTGTGAGAAAAGAATGGATGCATTGAGAGAATTTCTTAAGGATGTAAATCCAAATTTGATTTATGATATTGTGCCCATAAGCGACTTGTATGGGCCTACAAAAGACGATCCGTCATTTGAAATGATTGTTGTTAGTGAAGAAACTAAACGAGGTGCAGCTAAAATAAATGAACTGCGTTGTCAAAAAGGGCTAAGTAGTTTAGATGTTGAGGTGGTTCATTTAATTGAAGATTTTCATCATAGTAATAATGAAGAGACGAAAATTAGTTCAAGTAATCATAGGATACGGCTGCTTGGTACTCGATTAAGAGAACCAGTAAGTTTTTTAAATATTAAATAAATATGAGGTAATAGACTTAAACTCAATCAGTATCTTTGTCGCTCGGTGTACCGTCAACTGATCCCCACAATTTTATACCACAAGTGATTCCTAAAAATTGATCCCACCGACATCTGATCCCATCAACATACGGTTGAAAATGATGAAGGTTTTGAAGATGATGATAATTAAAATTATGAAAATCTTGATGAAACATAGAAATTAGGATGTCAGTTGTCAGTTGGACCAGTTGTCAGATGGATCTAGTCTATGGGATCAGTTGTCATGGAACCTTGTCGCTCATTTTAATGCGCTTTTAAAATCCGCGCTTATTTCTATACCTTTACTGCTTCAAAAATTGTTCATTTAATTTTGTAATTTTTTACTCCATTAGAATATTAGTGGAAAACCTTTAAAGCCTTATATTATTGGCCTTACTGGTGGAATAGCTAGTGGTAAATCATCAGTAGCTGAAAAACTTAAGTCTCTTGGTGCAGGAATAGTTCATTGTGATAAACTAGCTCATGATTTGTATAATCCAAGTCAGCGGTGCTTCAATAGTGTCGTAGACTTGTTTGGAAAAAAAATATTAACACCAGACGGTCAAATTGATCGTAAAGCTTTAGGGAATATTGTCTTCAATGATAAGGTAAATTAAATCATATTCATTATTTTTACCTTCGACTTTTACTGGAAAGGTAAAACTTACAGGGTGGTTTTCAGTAGTTTTTCACATCTTTCCCTGATTCGGAATTTTTATTCGTATCATTGATATTCAAAGTTTTTATTGTATTTTCATTGTCAATAATAAAATCTGATGATTAAATCATGCGATACCAAAAAAAGTCAATAAAATAAATTAAAAATACACTAGTCACAAAAATTGAGGGATATTAAAAAAATTTTTAATTTTTAAGTGATTTTCACAGATTGTAACTCGAAAGAAAATGGTCGCACAACAAAAACAAAAAAGACAAATTGTAGCTTCGAGTGTCTAGTTTTCTGATCTGGTTTTAAAATTTTTTTTTTGCACGCTTCCGGAGTAATAAAAAATCAATCATAATTATCGAAAAAAATTTATTGTAGCCCGTAGACCGTTTTTAATATTATCAAAAATTTTGAAAGTTTTTTTTGATGGTTTTCTTAGGATTACTCCGAAAACGAGCAAATAAAAAATTTCAAGACCAGATCAGAAAACTAGACACTTGAGCTACAATTTGGCTTTTTTGTTTTTGTTGTACGGACATTATCCTCCGAGTTACAGTCTGTTGAAAATCACTTAAAAATTTACAATTTTTTAAATATCTTTTAATTTTTGTGACTAGTGCATTATTGAAAAATTTTCAAATTTTGAGTCGCAATTAAATTCCCGGATAATTTTCGAAATTCCTTGACATTTCCCGGCTGCATTAAATTCCCGGTTTGTGGTCACCCTGGACCTAGTACCTGATCAGGGAACTAGTACTCGACCACTCCATGTATTTGTATATTTATATTTACAAAATTTATTTAAGTATAGATATAAAAATATATGGAGTGCTCGGGTACTAGTTCCCTAATCGAGTACAGGGTTTCTTACCTAATCAACATTTAATAAAAAATATTTTTTTTAATTATAATTATGAAGAAAGAGCTTGACAAATTAAATAAAGTTGTGTGGCCAGCAATACTTGATGCTGCAATGGATAAAGTTAAAGAATTACAAGCTCAAGGACTGGAGATAATTGTTATGGAAGCAGCTGTTCTTATTCAAGCTAAATGGCAATTTGTTTGCCATGAAATATGGACTTGTATTATTCCCCATGAAGAAGTAAATTATCTATCACTTATTAATTTACGATTAAAACTAAATATATTAATTAACTTGAATTTAATAAATAGGCAGTGAAAAGACTAATGGAGCGAAATAATTTAAGTAGAGAAGAAGCTGAAATGAGGATCAAGGTCCAGCCAAGTAATGTCGAGCAGGTCAACGAAGCGACTGTCGTCTTATCAACTTTATGGAGTCATGAAATAACTCTTAGCCAAGTGCAAAAAGCTTGGGAATCATTAAAAGAATTTTTATCCAAGCAATAATTTAATGTGTATTAATGGAATTTTTTTAAATTAGAGAAAAGAGGAAGAGGAGGTTGTTAATATAAATATATAATATTGTTACTGTTTTAAAATTGTTTATTTGTTTTTATTTATCAAGTGTTTAATTATCCTTTAAGATATTACTCTCTTCTTGATCGACTTTTTCTTGGATTCTTGTCATCAGAGTACTCAAAAATGTTTGAAAGTCTGTTTTCAATTTATTTCTGTTCTCTTCTAAACTGCAATTTACTTGGGATATTTTAGCGAAGACATTAGCTGTATAAAAATTTATTATTTTGTTATATAGCTTCTAATTTAATTTTAATTAATTAATATACATTTTACTAAATATAGATATACAAAAAATGATCGGGTACTAGGCCTCCTTCTTTTGATTAAAAAAAAAAAAAATACTTTTAAGGTAAAAGATCTAGTACCCGATCATCACTCATGTATTTGTATAGGGTAGAGGTACCATTTGTGGCCACTGCTCCATTTTTGGGCATTTAATCCTTTGTTTTAATTAATGAAAAAGTGTAAAATAAAATTTCCATTTTAATAGTGGGATAAAAGTATCTCTGACGAAATTTAAAAAAAATTAATTATGGTATTGCGTATTTTACAAAATATTTTATTAAAATTTTTCAAGTGTCCAAAACTGGCACTAAAGTGGCCAAAACGGTACCTCTACCCTATCTATATTTAGCAAATATAGAAATTCAAATACGTGGAGTGATCGGATACTGGGTATCTTACCACATTTACTAAATTTTCCTAAATATAAATATACAAATATATAAAGTGATCGAGTTCTAGTTCCCTGATCGGGTACTAGATCTTTTAACTTCTCAGACAGCATTCGAGTCGGAATGACTGCTTTACTTGGTCTTTTTGAACGAGTCCTCAAGAAGTCTTATGATGACTCCTTAAAGGTCTCATTTTTAAGAACTCTTAATTAAGAGTTCTTGAAAACTCCATAAATAAGACGTCAGTTTTGTGACGTCTAAATGTATTCTTTTTTTAACTTCTTTATGAAGTCAAAATTAGGAGTTCCTTAAGACGTCATGGTAAATTCATAATGAAGTCTTATTTACGAAGTCAGAAAAAAGAACTCTTTTCAAAGACGTCTTACTAAGTTCGCTAGGTGGCTCATTCAACATCTTGAGAACTTCTTAAAGACTTCTTTAAGATGTTGATGAGACGTCCAAATCATAGATAGGAACTCATTCAGAACTCATCAAGACGTCATTTTGCTATCTGGGTTATAAGTACTTTTTTTTAAAATCTAAGGTAAAAGAGCGAGTACCTGATCAGGGATCTAGTACCCGATCACTCATACATTTGTATATCTATAAGTTAAAATACCAGTATCCGATCACAGAACTAGTACTCGATCACCCCATGTATTTGTATATCTATCTTTACTAAATACAGATAGACAAATTCATGAAGTAATCGGGTACTAGTTCTCTGATCGGGTACTGGGTCTTTGAATGATTTTGAAATTAGCTGACGTTTAATAATTTTATGATTTTTTTCAAACCAATAAATAATAAAAAAAAATTGCACCTATAGATTTTTTATTTTTCTGCATGTGCATTTTTAACCCTAATCGGTTGAGCATGGGTCGTTTGTGTCCACATATTCTACTGTAAGCAGCCTACTACATGCCTCCGAATTTTAATGAAAATTTTTATTGAAAAAGGGATTTTTGGGGCTGGCAACAACTCTATCGCATAGTTAGGAGTCCAAAGAAGATATATACGAATTTATTCAGATTTTTCCTTACAGAATAACATAGTTAAATAAGCAGCGGACGCTAATGGCCCATGTTCAACGTTTACAGGTGCTGAAAACAGCGACACCAGATTAGGGTTCATTCAGTTTTATTTTTTGTAATTGATTTGTTGAAAAAAAAAAATTCAAGTTTTTAATTGTCTGCCAACTAGGACCATGGTCTTTTAGCATACTTACATAAACGTTTAGGTACATCGCCAACTTGTTTCTCAGATTCAAAGAAAAAAACAACACAGTCTTTTGGCTCTAATTGTGATTTTAGCACAAAATAGTTGTAAAATTTTTCAAGCTCTTGTATTTGTTCATCTGTTTTTTTGTTATACACAAATATTAGTCCCTGTATATCTTTTTTTATCGCTGACCAACAATCCTCAAATCTAAAAATATTTATTACCTTTAATTTAATTGTTTATTTTTAATTTATTACTATTAAATTATGAGTATCAATGTAGCAGACAATTGTCAATTTAAAAATTTTTTGAATAAATGAATTAAATAAAAATCGAAGAAAATTTAAAAAATGCGCATTTATAGAATTCGAAAATGAGTATGTGCATTTTTTTTATTTTTATATTTTTAATTATTTAACTCGCTTATTTGTAATTTGAAATTTGTCTCATGATTGTTACATTCACACTTATGTGAATGTTAAACATGAGACAGTTTATAAATTTGAAATAAATAAATTAAAATGAAATTTAAAAAAATGCGCACACGGATCTTGCATTTATCTAAATATGAATTTTTTAATTTTTACTCTACATAGATTTTATTCATTTATTGTAAAATTTGAAAAATTGCCAATTCTCAGTTAAGTTCACTCTGATATTAAATTTACTTGTCATCGCCACTACAATCCCATAACTCAATATCGACTTTAACTTTTTTATTTTTAACATCAACGTCCAAAACATCAAACTCTAGTATCCTAACTCCCTGTGTCGGGCGATAATCATAGGCCATTCCTGTCGCATCTGCGAGAAAATTTGCTATCGTTGTTTTCCCGCTCTATTTATAATTTCAAATTATTAATTAATAATATATTTTTTTTAAACAATAGATAATTTAAACTGCAACTTACCGCAACAGGACCAATAATAACTATTTTTACAGGTTTCATACTTATGTTATATTTAATGTTTGGATTGTGACAGGTTGCCATGGTAACAAATAATGAAAACAATAATATTTCAATACCAACTGAATATTGTATAAGATCCAAGTAATAAAACATAGTTTTTATAATACTTTTATGTTGAAAAAAAAAAAATAAACTACAGTAATTTATATAATGCAAACAAACATACACTAGAGTTCTTAATCTATAAAAAGAATAATCCAAATTCTATATAATCAGCAAAAAAACATGATAGTGAGTCAATAAGAATACGTCTCCTAATTGACGTAATAAATATTTTTTTTTGTCATAATGTTTATGAATTGATATGGATTAATATCAACTTATTGAGTAATTTCTTGAACTTGCATCTGGTTTGATTCATCAGCTTCGGCAGGATACTCTAGTCCAAAGAGTCCTTTCAGTGCCGCCTTTGCTGCAGCTTTCTTAGCGTCTTTTTTATTTTTAGCTGAAACAAATAAATTAATTGTTTAATTAAGGCCGTTCTGACAGTACCCCGAATTTAAAGAAATTTTCAATAACTGTCATGAGCGAATCAAAATTTTATGATCCTGAAGTTAGCCGACATCTAACACTTTTCGGATTTTTTTTTTAAACAAATTAATTACGAAAATAAAAACAAAAAAATGCATATTTAGAAAATTTAAATAACTAGAGGTGCAATTTTTAGGAATTTTTTTTTTTTAAATTTATCGTTTTTAAAAAAATTCAAAAATTGTTAGACGTCGGCTAACTTCATTATTGTAAAATTTTATCAATTAATTTAAAAAAAATTAAAGTATTAATTTTAAAAAAGACAACGCAGTTGCAATTATGCCAAGACAGATTTTTAAAAAAATTATTCACAGTCGATATCAATTAGGAGTTTAACGAAATTTGGAAAGTAAATTTCAGTAAAATCTTTATGTCAATTTTATAATTCGAATTTTCAAATTTTTTAGGCTAAAATTTATTCAACCAATTTTGTCTAACTCCTAATTGATAACGACTGTAATTTTTTATGATACTGAAATTAACTGACGTCTGGTAATTTTTAGATTTTTGTCAAAACGATAAATTATAAAAAAAATTTTTTAATTGCAGCTGTAGCTTTTAAAATTTTCTACATATTTTTATTTTTATTTTTTTTTGGAAATTATTAATTGAAAAAAAAAAAATCCGAAAATTACAATTATCTGCTAACTTCAGCTCATATTTTTTTAAAAATCTATATCTCGACGAAATTGTCTCTTTTTCAATTAATGCTTTAATTTTTTGAAATTAATTAATAAAATTTTAATACAGTCATTGCATATTTTTAAAAAGTGGGGGAGAGGCTGGTTGAGAATTCCCTTAAATATATCAATTTATTATTTATTTATATGTAAAATTTTTTTACCTTCACCAGTAAAAGGTTTTCCATCAATTTCAACGGCCAAAGTGAAATATGTATTAGGAGGATTGCCACGACGACTAACTTCAGTATAAACTATTCCTGGTTTCATTTGATTGAGCAGCATCACCGGATGAATTGTTTCAGCATTAGCCGGAAGTTTTTTCTCTGTCGGTGGTTTCGGTTCGGATTTAGCTTTAACCGGTTGTTGTAACCCGGGTCTGGGAATCGGTACCACAGAGCCTTGATTTTGCCATTCAACAAACAGTTTGTACAAAGCGAAACTTGCCAATGAACTCCATGGTATGTCATCAGATTCTTCATTTCCGCTTACTTCCATCGGAATCGTACCAGTTTCAGAAACATCATCAGCAATTTGACTGTTATCTTGAGTTCCTTGGTTGCCTTGACTAGGAGGTTGACTTCCATCGATAACGTCTTCGAATTTAATTTTCTTAGCTGCTGCATTCATTTTTTCAAGAAGTAAACTCTTAAGAGCATTTTCAGCAGCATTTTGACGAGCCAATGGCTTAGAGAGACCTTGTCCGATATAAGTTTTGCCTTCAAGCTGCAATAATTCAACATAAAATTATTATTTTTATCTTTTTAATTAAATAATTTATTTATTTGAATAAAAAAAAAAAAAAAAGTACCTCAGCATGAACAAGGAACATTGCGTTCGGTACGGCTTGATTTTCTACAAGATGAAATTTAACACCAGCTTTCATTTCATTCAGAACCATTATCGCATTCTTGGGCATTAAAGTCTTTCTCAAGCGCTGATTCATACGTAGGCGCTTAAGCTTCCTGTTTACTTTAACTGTAATTTTTAAAATAATATCAAGTTAACAATCACCAATCGTTATCAATAATATTCTTAAAGTATAAAATTAATTATCAGATCATCTGTTCACATTGACTCATTTATTAATCAACAATCTCGACAGTAAAGTAACTAATTGTATATAACAAGCTAGTAAGTAAACTACAAGAGTTTGGATATAAAGAATCTTCAAATTTGCGCAGTGAATTGTCATCATAATTTTTAAATAAACAGAAATATCATCACTAATTCCAAAAGGACATATTTTTATAGACGTATAATTTTTTTTTTCATTACCAATCTTTTTGGAAACTTATTTTATAGCTAAAAATTTATTTTCAAAATTTACGGCTTTAGAATAAGTCTATAATATGATGAAGAATTTAAAAAAAAAATTATCCGCTCTTTTGGATTTAAGAAACTCTCTAAGACCAAAAGGGCATATAATTTTTTTTTCTGATTGCTAAGTTTTGTGGACTTATTTTATAGCCCAAATTAAAAAAAAAAATTTCAGCTTTAGAGTAAGTCTACAATATACTCTAATAGCCACTTTAGCTTGAAATTGATACTAATTCGATGGTAAAATTACCAGAAATTTGCTGCCCGAATTTGCCGTTAATTTGAGAGCAAAAGTTGGAAAAAAAAAATTTGCAGTTAATTTTTCCTCAATTGAGAGGTAACTTTTTACTAGAAAAAAAAGTCGGTAATGTTAAGTCTTTCCATTACAAAAGGTAAGCAAATTGATATATAAAATTGTCTACAAATTGACGGTAAAAAAATACTTAACAATTTTTAACTTTTGAAGTTAATTTTCATTATAATTCGGGCAGTAAATTTACGTCAAATTGAATACCAAATTGCACACAAATTGTCGTCAAAAACGGAAAAGTCCGAAGTTGACGGACATTTGACGAAAAATTCAAGGAAACTTTTGCTATAGTAAACTGTGCTGTTAGGGTAATTAAAAATTAAAAAAAAAAAAAATTACACGCCCTTTTGGATTCAAACAGTGACCAAATCCAATGCGTATAAAAATATGTCCTTTTGGAATTAGTGAGTTAATATATTAATTCAAAAAAAAATTACCCAACTTACCACCAGGAACTTTAATACGCTTCCATTTAGGCTGGTCAGCAGACAATTGAGACATTGTTTCATCATTGGTATCATTGGCTTCAACTGCCGGCATAGTCGCAGCAGGTTGTTGTTGAACTGCCGGAATTTGCGGAGCTTGAGCCGGCGGAGCTGCAGGAGTTTGTTTAAGAATAGGCTTCAAACGTTGTGGCTGACCGACTTGTTGCTGATTAGCTTGACTTTGGGCTTGAATAATATTCTGTTGCTGCTGTTGTAAGATTTGCTGCTGTGACTGCTGGTGTTGTTGCTGCTGCTGCTGTTGCTGCTGCTGCTGCTGTCGTGGATGTTGTTGCTGAGCAGTCCCTTTAAATGCCTGGTTCATCGAGTTTCCGGGTGGCTTCTGTGTGTTATTTTGTTGATAGTTACCCTGTTGAAGGTACTGAAAAATAGAGGGTGGGTCGCCGCTACACAAGAACCTCTACGGTTGTACTATCCCACCAGGGCCTAGCATCGCGTTAATTAATTACTGGCAACGTGGGTTTTTTTTTACTACACTTAGCTTAAACTCGCCAGTTATTTTCCCTCAGATTATCATGAAATTAATAGCAACATTGATATACTCAAGTAAAAATATATGCAAGTTGTTTATTTTCAAAAATAATCTATATTTAATCATTTTTTAAAAATATGAGAACAATAATTTAGGAGTCATCGCTGGCAATTTACACTAGGTGAGTAAATAACGAACTTGCCCCTGGCGAAATGCACCTCCTTGATATTGTTGTATAGCTATTTTAACCTGCTTCAGCAGGATAGGGAAAGGTCGAAGTTGTCTAATTAGTTTTACATGCACAAATAATAATTTAATTAACCTTGCCAGTGTATTGTTTAATCGATTCAAAATCAAAGTACGACTGTTTGATGACATTTTATACTATAGTTGTCTGGTATTGATTTAATTATAAGTTTAATGAAGAAAAAAATAAATAAATCTACCTGCGTTATTTTTACTCATTTTAAAAATTAAAATTTTTTAAAAGTTTTTTCATAGGAGTTGAAGCGTTTGTTTGTGGGGTAATTTATTTAAATAATAACCTAGCAAAATTGCTATCGAAATAAAATTATAAGTTAAGATTTTTTAAAACTTACGGAATTGTTTTGAGCACCATAAGAAGGATTCAACATCGATCCACGGCCTGAAATTTAAATTAGCATAATTTATTAACTTGTTTTTAGTTTTTTTTTAAACTTCCCGCTATGAAAATTGAAAATTTTCAGAAAAAAAAAAGAAAAAGGAAATTATTGGGATTCTCAGTTAAGATGGGGGTGAATGTAGCAGATATAAGACAAATTTTGAATTACAAATAAACGAATAAAATAATTAAAAATATAAAAATAAAAAAAATGCTCATACTGATTTTTAAATTTTATGAATGTGCATTTTTTTAATTTTATTGGATTTACGTTTAGTTCCTTTATTTCAAAATTTTTTAAATTCATTGTCAACTACATTCACACTTATAAGTTAACGGAAAATTAACAATTTTTTAATTCTTTTTTTTCAGCAAATCAATTTAAAAAAAAAAATAAATAAACTAAAAATATGCACTTATAGAAAATTTAAAAAACTATAAGTGCAATTCTTTGAAATATTTTTTTGTTTTTTCAATTCGACGTTTTTAAAAATTCAAAAAATTATTAGATGTCGGCTGACTTTAGTATCATAAGATTGGTTTCAATCCGATTTTCGAAAATGGAGTTTTTATTTGATTTCGACATTTTGCGGTCTAAGGAAACTACTCTGACTATTTCCGAGTGGATATCCGGCAACGTGTGTGTGTAAACTAATTTTTTTCGTACAATCTTTGAATTAGATAGATTTTGAAATCGATCGGACGTGTAGTTTCCAAATAATTCAAAAACTAAAAATTAAAAACAGCATTTTTTTGTGGTTTTTGTAACATAACTCGAAATTCGTGCAATCGATTTGTTCGTAAGTTTGTAACAAAAGTTACTTTTTTTCAGCAAATTGTATATTTTTTCAGTCCAATCGTTTTTTGGCCTCGAAGATCTCAAAAGTTTACCAAAAATAACCTTTTCGAGCTTTTTTTTTTTTTTTTAGATATATATTTAAATTTAAAATAAATATATGGACCTGAAGTTAGTAGACAATTAACAATTTTCGGATTTTTTTTTCCAAAAAATCAATTACAAATAAAAATATAAACAAATTACAAAAAATAAAACTAACAAAATGCATACGTAGAAAATTAAATAAACTATAAGTGCAATTTTTTAAAATAATTAGTTTTGAAAAAAATAAAAAAATTATAAAAGGTCGGCTTAATTCAGTATCATATAAATATTAATATTGTATAATTAATATTTCTAATTTATTTAAATACTAATAATGCAAACGTAACTCAA
Organism: Microplitis deprimator; assembly: GCA_964016945.1. Lineage (NCBI taxonomy): Eukaryota > Metazoa > Arthropoda > Insecta > Hymenoptera > Braconidae > Microplitis > Microplitis deprimator. The sequence continues at coordinate 25,514,473 of OZ024706.1, read as the reverse complement.
TAATTTAAAAAAATAATTAAGTATAAAAAAAAAAAGTTATCAAAGTATTTCACTGCAGTGCAGTATTGATTTTCTGTACCCGGTCCTGCAACACTGCGTCATTTTGCTTATCTCCAAATTACATTATCAACTATTACTAAAAAAATGCATCGCTCTGATATAGATAATATTTAATATAAAAATATAGTGCTGATAAATTAATTGACATTTTATTTATTATATGAAAAAATATTTACCTGCACCGTAATTTGTTTTATTTTGGTTTTGATTTTGATTTGGGCCTCTGTTCCTTGTGAACATTGCTTAGTAACTATTTATAACTTTTATTTTAATATTATCAAATCCTTATCGGAATCTCTCAATTCAATTTATTTATTTTATTACGTTCAATGAAACGCAATAACAGATAATTATTTAATTGATTTAATTTAAATAAAATAGAACTTTCTATCGAATTAATTGTCTTGACTGGAATGTACTGCAATCCACCATTTGCTAAACGATGTTATGTCCCGGAATATTTCAGATAAAAGATGAAGCTCTACACCGGAAGTGCGATTATTATTCACTACTGACAGAGTTTCAAAAATTTTATATTCAAGTTTTAATATTTTAAATAAAAAATTGTTTTAATAAAATATTCAAATTTTATTTTATTTTAATATTTAATTACTACTTGATTTTACTTATATATATTTCGTTTTATCGTTTATAAATTTATTTATTATTTAAATTCTTATTATTAGTTACCAAAATGGACGCGCAGGGTCAGGTCATTCGTTTTGAAAACCGGATATGACGATGCATTATTTTTTATTATTTTATTTATTTGCTGTATTGATTAAAATTTTAGTCATTTATTTGATTTTTTTAATTAAAGATTTTAATTTATAAGTTACTAGTTTTATTAATTTATATAAAACAGGTATAATAATTTTATTCTTAAGGGCAATGACTTTCATTTTAAACGCAATTCAAATTTGGCAACATGGGTCCCTAAGAGAGATTCGAACGAAAATGTCGCCAACGTAACGGGTACCAGAAACGTCTGGCTATGAATAATCTGACGACAGTATATAGTTTACATGAAAAGAAAATTGACCGAAAAATATACAAGAGCGAAATGAAAAGTGATGGACAAAAGTTTGAAAATGAAAATATTATCCGATATGTTTATCAGATCGAAAAAAAATATGGTAGAAATAAAAATTACTCGAGAAACAAATAAAGAAATTGAAAAATTGTACGAAATATTTAGTCTTTTAAGTAATCTATTTTGTTAGTTAAGTAAATTACTTTTTTATCGACAGCTTTTTACGATTGTTGGTAAGCAAGTAACACGGTATAAATTTTTCTTCAAACAGAAATCTACTATCAATAAAGAAGGAAACATATATGCACATTTAAATTTAATATAAGAAAAAAATTAATTAATCCATTGACAACATATTGTTATTATTAATATTGTTGTTGTAATTTAATTATAGTGCTTAAATATATTATAATTGAATATGAGTAATCTATACTAATATATAAATCTATGGGCTCTGTCTGCAGACATGTACATGGTGTTTATAATTCGAATTATGCGTCAAATATTTTTATGACCCACTCATACTATTTATACCCTTTTTAGAATTTTCGTCTGTCTGTCTCTGTCGGTTTGTACCTTTATAACTAATCAACCACTCATCTGATTGATTTTAAATTTCTTATACATATACAAGATACTCACTTAAAATATAGGCTGCACGAACGAATGTCAATAATTTTTTATTCGCAGAACAACCAGATATCAAGTTTTATTTATTCGTTAAAAAAAATTAAAAAGTATTGAAAACCACGAATAAATGTCAATAATTTTTTATCCACTGTGTGACCGGATATAAAATATTAATTATCCATTGAAAATAATTCAAAGACATCCAAAATTGCGGATGAAATTCAATCATTTTTTATTCAAGAAGTAACCAGAAATTGAGTTTTATTTATTCGTAGAGAACAATTGGGAAAAATTAAAAATCAATAATTTTTTTCAATTATTTTTAAATAATTATTACCGCATAAGATCCAAATTCATAAACTATTTATCTATTCAAATTTATTGAACGCAATTAAATATTTGAATTTTTCTTAACTTTTTTCTATACTTAAAAAGGTTTGAAATCTTCACATTATTTATTTATTCAGAAAAATTCATTCTTGGCTAAATTGAATCAATCGTGAAATAGAACTTGTTGAAAACAATTGAAATCATGTCAGATTAAATTGTTTTCAGTCAATAATTTTAATCAGGGAGATATGCCAGCAACTTCCAGTATCATTTATCTGTATAGTAAAAAACCTAGTAATCGACCTCCATGTATTTGTATAACTATATTTATAAATATATGAGTATAATCGGGTACTAGGTCTCTTACCTTATTTGTTTATTCATATAAATGTAATATGTAACTGCATAACTTAATAAAATTAACTTATATTTTTCTTTTAACACAACCGTTATAATGTACTTGTTTAAATTATTATTGATTACCGACACATTAATCATTACATTGCAAAAGTTAAAATAATTGAACTATCTCAAACAAAAATGTATAAATTACTCTCAGGTAAGAAAAAATGAGCCTGAAGTTAGAAGACAATTAAAAATTTTCGAATCTTTTTTAACGAATCAATTACAAAAAAAAAAAAAAAAAAAAAAAAAAAAAAAAAAAAAAAAACGCTCTACAAAAAAGGTCTTTTATCATTTTTTGATAAATCTATCTGTTCAAAAGTTATTAGAGCTCGAAGTAAAGTTGGAGATCTTTTTACTTTTCCAGGGAAACCATCAGATACATCACAAAATGTTATAAAGTCTTTTTTGTTGACAATTTTATTCTCTACAAATTATTATCAGTTTAGTTTTTTCAAATTCCGCATTGTTTTCTAGTTATTACCATTTTAATGTCGAGCTCTTGAAATCGATCAGAACCACTTTTTTGAGAGCTTGAAATTAAAATGAAAACAACTAGAAAACAATGCGGAATTTGAAAAAACTTTACTGATAATAATTTGTAGAGAATAAAATTGTCAACAAAAAAAACTTCTTAACATTTTGTGATAAATCTGATGGTTTCACCGGAAAAGTAAAAAGATCTCCAAGTTTACTTCGAGCTCTAATAACTTTTGAACAGATAGATTTATCAAAAAATTGTAAAAGACCTTTTTTGTAGAGCGTTTAATTTCCTACGAAAATATGTATTAGTCTATTTGATCCATTGATTTTTTAAGGATTTAAAAGTACTTAAAGCTAAAAAAAAAATTTTCCCGTGTTATTTAAATGGGCAAATCGAATTTTTCAATGAGCTAGGTCTGTAATCGATATAGAATTTTTTTTTTGCGCGAAAATTTTTTTTTTGTGTTGAACTATGATTTTTCCCGCATGCACTTGAAAAAAAAATGTTGCTCCGAAATGACGCACCCTAATATATATATATATATATATATATATATATATATATACAATATTGGCCATTAGATTTTATCGGGTAGTATAGCTTCGAGAAAAAAAAATCTCTGAAAATCAAAATATGTATAGGGTAAGTGTAGGTATTACTGCGGATTATTTTGTTTCAATTCTAAATAAACGATAACTGAGTTTTGTTGATTTAAAAAAATTATTGCTAATAATTGAAACCTGAAAGAAATTAACTGTACAGTAGTTTTACATGTATAATAAATTTTGAATTTGTTATTAATGAATTAAAATTAACAGGTTATAGAGGTTGAATATGGCTCCTCGACGATAGCACGGGAAAGTACGAATACTGGACTCGCTCACAGCTAGAATAATTGGTCACTAATTGATCATATTCGGTCAGTAACTTTCGTAATTTGGTCAGGGTTTTGACTCTCGGAGTTTTGAGTTAAAAATTCCAAGGTCATATAAAAAATTTTAGCACGGTAAATTCAACATTCAGCCCTCAAAAAAGTACTGTTCGAATGGAAATTGAGTGATATTAAATGGTCAGTGCGATTCATAATTTGGTCAGCAGTCTGTGCGCAAGAAAAAGCGATTTTCAGTGGTGGGGCTTAAAAAAAAAATACATGCATGAATTGAGTTTATTTTACTTATTTTCGTGCCTACGGATGATCTAGAATTGATTTCAAGTCAATTGATCCATGAAGAAAAAAGTTGGTCGTGGGTCGACCCCTCAGAGGGCCACTTTTGTGTTGTGAGCCGCTTTGAGATGCTGTGGTGAATCTAGGGCTGAGTAAAAATGTTTTTTGATCATGAATTGAGTTTATTTTACTTATTTTCGTGCCTACGGACGATCTAGAATTGGATTTCAAGTCAATTGATCCCCGAAAAAAAAATAAAAACGAGTGAGCCTCACAGACATAAGGTCACAATAGAAGTGAAACTATTTTAATAATTAAGTCGGTCTGAATAAATTAATAAATTAATATAAATATAAATATATATATAATATTGGCCATTAGATCTTGTCGGATAGTATAGCATTGGGGAAAAAGAAATCTCTGAAAATAAAACTATGTATAACTAGTTTTCCACTGAATGTAAAAATTTTAAAAACAATAAATTGTAAGAAGAAAATTCAATATTTCAAAATATATTTATGTTAATTAAATGTAAAATTATAAATATGAATTGTAAAATGACGGAATAAAAAAAAGCCCCAATAAAATAAATCTCTAGATTTGTAAACCACTAAAAAAAAACATGGTCACTATCTAAAAATTTGTAAATAATTTTTGTGTACATTTGAAAATATTTATAATTAAAAAGAACTAAATTAAAAAGTTGATGAAAAGTAATTACTATAAATAAAGATATACCTCCATAAAAATTACTGTATAAAATTTAATTTCAATGAATAAAAACATAAATAATTTTGAAAAACTGTAATTATAAAAGTATAAAATCATTTAAATATATTTAAAATATTTTCTTTAATTGAATAAATGAAAGTATGTAATTTTAAAGAGAACAAAAAAAAAATTACTATGAAAAAAAAAATTCTAAAAACAAACATTTGCATAAATCAACATGGTTATAAAAAAATTATGTCAAAGGAACATCTCAATAAATAAAATATCTATAAAAAATTAACTGTTTTTGAACATCTCTACAAAGTATGATGTCTATAATCAAATTTAATTTGATATTATATTTTATAACTTTTTAATTTAGTTCTTTTTAATTATAGATATTTTCAAGTACACACAAAAATTCTTCACAAATTTTTAATTACTGATCATATTTTTTTTAGTGACTTATTTTACAATACATATTTATAATTTTACATTCAATAGTGTACATATATTTTTACATTTAGTAGAAAACTAGTTCTACATATTTTGATTTTCAGAGATTTTTTTTTCCCGAAGCTATACTTCCCGACAAGATCTAATGGCCAATATTGTATATATATATATATATATATATATACACTCATGCCATAAATTAAAGGAACAGAAAAATTTTAGAAATTTTTTAGTGATTTTTGAAAGGCTGTAACTTTGTGAAAAATAATCGTATCGAAAAACAAAAAAAAGCATTTCGTAGCTTGAAATCTCTAGTTTCAACTCATTCTCATCAATTTTTTTTAGACCTTCAGCCATTGCGCAAACATGAGAAATACCGCGAGAAAAAAATTTTCTAAATTTTTCCTTTTCTTTGAGAGAGTCCACGGGCTGCGAAAAAAATCGTTCAGTTAAACCAATGCATAGATCGGATAGCAAATTTAATCAGCTTTAATTTCCATTTTTTTGGAGATTCGTACGATAACTTGTCGCTGAGATATCAGCCTTCAAACGGAAAATGATCCTTTTGGGTTTGATCGTCGATATTTCAGGTACTAATGAGCGCACAGTAAATTTGAGGGTGGCGTTGAAAACTTGAATAAATTCCCTACAAGACCCTTCCATCAATTTTTATGAAAAAAATTTTTTTTTATCCTTAACATCCCTATGAAGTGAGTACAAAAAAGTGACTTTTTTTGGCTAAACAGTAAATCAACCGCTACTTTGTATATATTGTTAAAAAAAATAATGTTGCCAGGGAAAAATTCAAAAAAAAAAAATTCAAAAAAAATTTTTTTTTTTTTTCTGAATTTCAACCGCTAATGAGTACCAAATTGACAAAAACAATGAAAAAACGATAATTGTTTTCATTTCGATAGTCATAACAAAATTAAAGGAACAAGACTTGTTCCTTTAATTGTTTTGGAAAATTTTGATCAATCCACCCCGAAAAACGGCTCGATGGATCAATTTAAAAATTTACAGGGTTATTGGGGGTACATTAAGCTAAAAAATTCCCTGGCAACATTATTTTTTTTAACAATATATACAAAGTAGCGGTTGATTTACTGTTTAGCCAAAAAAAGTCACTTTTTTGTACTCACTTCATAGGGATGTTAAGGATAAAAAAAAATTTTTTTCATAAAAATTGATGAAAGGGTCTTGTAGGGAATTTATTCAAGTTTTCAACGCCACCCTCAAATTTACTGTGCGCTCATTAGTACCTGAAATATCGACGATCAAACCCAAAAGGATCATTTTCCGTTTGAAGGCTGATATCTCAGCGACAAGTTATCGTACGAATCTCCAAAAAAATGAAAATTAAAGCTGATTAAATTTGCTATCCGACCTATGCATTGGTTTAGCTGAACGATTTTTTTCGTAGCCCGTGGACTCTCTCAAAGAAAAGGAAAAATTTAGAAAATTTTTTTCTCGCGGTATTTCTCATGTTTGCGCAATGGCTGGAGGTCTAAAAAAAAATTGATGAAAATGAGTTGAAACTAGAGATTTCAAGCTACAAAATGCTTTTTTTTGTTTTTCGATACGATTATTTTTCACAAAGTTACAGCCTTTCAAAAATCACTAAAAAATTTCTAAAATTTTTCTGTTCCTTTAATTTATGGCATGAGTGTATATATATATTTATTTATTTATTTATTTATTTATTTATTTATATATATTTATACATGAATAACGTGGTTAAATTACGACGCATGCGCACCACACTCGTCCATTCTACTCGACTGTTCTCAACTCCCCCGACTCTTTAAAATATATAAGGCTTGCTATACAAGCAATTCCCCTTCTCGCGCATTCTAAACTTTCACTCAATGTTTCTCCTCTGGCGCTACCTCCCCTTTTCCGCCTCAAATCGTTCAATTTTAGCCTCCGTAAAGAAGTTTCACTTCAAAAATTTTTTTTGCTGAGAGAAATCAAACTTAATAGTATTCACTTTAGAACAGGATTCTACCTTGACTATTTTTATAAATAATAATATTTTGGAAAATATAGTTTTGATATGTAACTTACTGATTCACCCTTTACACTGCATTGGTTCATTTTATCGTAGGCAAAAATGGCCACAGCCAAAAGAACAACAGCAAACAGAATCAGTAAAAAAAATCTTAGAGACATCTTTTAATTTTTGCTTGAAATATCAAACTGGGAATAAAAATAATCAGTGTAAAGAATTTTCCAAGCGCAATTTATTATGAATAAATAAATATCAATTGATTGAAGATAGTTTATGATCATCAGCTTAACAAAAGATCAACCAAAGAAAATACTTAGAAATTCATTGTTATAGATTTGTCACAAAAATGATATCTGTTTCCCTGATTAAGAAAAATGATTTGATCCATGCTAAGTGTATATCTATATATTACCCAATCAAAATTGTTTTAAATCATTTCAAATCATTTTTCTTAATCAGGGATTACAAAATGCTTCAGTAATTTATTAATATTGGTTTTATAAAATACTTACCGAGGAACAAGTGACAAATTGATGTAAATTTATTAAAAAATACTTTGCGAGAAATGCAGCTTTGAGAGATTTCCAATAAGTTGTCAAGTTAAAACCCGGTCCTTATATATGTATGGGGCATACGTATACCGTGTTTATTAGCCTTGAAAAAATTTTTTAACAAAAGATATTATTTTTCAAATTCTCATCGAAAATTCTTAATGATTTGGAGCCGAACCAATCAAATTCATCGGCGTGTCACCTTAATCTTAAAGTGGCCTTCGATAAATACTAAACAAGTCGTGATATTCTCGTATGAATATTGAGAAAAAAAATGATATCAGGATTCAAATTGAGTAGGATTCTCAGCATCGGCCTCGAAACCGCTAAAATTTCAATAAAACCAATAATCGCAGTAATAATTACAGTACTGAACAATTATTTTTTGGCGATTTAACTTCTTGTCTCAAATTCGTAGATTCCTTTACACCATTTTTCTCTATGTAATCATAAAAGTTAAGTTCAAAAATTCGAAAATAGTACTGCCCACTCTTAAGACTGACTTATTTTCTAAAATTATTTTTTTCTGTTTTCTAAAATAAATATATAAATGGTATGAATATACATAGGTATATATTTGTTCTCAAGTGAGACACAATGTCTTAAATTTGTACAGCACTTGGGCCACATGACGTCAAAGATGTCCTGTGACCGACCTAAGTACTCAAGATCATAAAAATCAACTAGAAACTGGTTTATTTTCCTTTGATAGAAAACATAAATTTTAAATTTACCCTTTAACGTTACTTTTAAACGAAAAAATATAAAATATTATTTTAAGGAGAATAATTATTCTTATTTCCCTAAAAATGTTAAAATATTAAGAAACATCTAAAATTAAATAATATTCATATTTCGTAATTTATTTAGTTTAAATACTTGTATGATCCTGAAATCGTATTATCTTGATAATTCCTTTTACTTCAAAAAGAATTCCATTCGTCTTGTCTGAGACATAAATCTGTTATTTATGTTCATTTTACACCTAAGGGACAAAATCTTTAAGTACCCTCATAATAAAATCTAATAGTTATTCAATGAAAGGTAGACAAACTCTAAGTCATTATAGGATTAAAAACATTTAAGATAAATAAGTGAGGGTTCATTCAATACGCCATATAATTACAAGGCATCATAAGTTTATTACCTGCGTATTTACTCTGTCTGCCGAAATCTTTGTCCTTTGTAATATATACGGTCTTCTTTGAATTACCATTAAAATTTTAAAGTAACCAATGACACACATGAATTCTGTAAAATTTTTCTGACCAATGAACTTGCAATAAGTGTCCCTCATTCCTTAATTTGGATCTTTAAACGAAAAGGACTTGCTGGATATTTAACAAGTAGTGCAGTTGTCCTGTAGCTCTTGAGGATCACGATCACACTTTATCATATTGTTGATAATTATTACAGAAGTTACTTGTGTTATTCTTTGAAAGTATCTACATCAAAAAATTATTGCTGCAAAAATGAATTTCGTAAGTTTTTTTATTTATTTATTTATTTTTTATTAAATAATTTAAGTAGAATTTTGAATTAAATATGGATCAAATAATTATTTCGAATTGAATATTTAGTCAAATAAATTTTTAATTTAACTAAATAGATTAATATTTTTTTGCGCGACTTTTTGAAATGTGATTTTTTAAATTGAAAACAATTTTTAATAAATATTATTTTATTAATTTATAGTTAAAGTACGATGAAGAGCATGAAGAAGTTGTAAACAGGAGAATTAAAAATAACGTGATTGAAAGCGACGACGATGAAAGCAGTAGCAGTAGTAGTAGCAGTAGCAGTGACAGTGAGGAAAGTGACGGAGATGACGATAAAGAAGTCAACGGGAGTAAAAGAAAAAAAAGTAGTGACGGCGACGATGAAAGCCGTAGCAGCGGAAGTGAGGAAAGTGACGGAGTTGACGATGAAGAAGTCAACGGGAGTAAAAGAAAAAAAAGTCATGACGTCGATGATGACTTTGATGATCGTTTGGAGGACGATGATTATGATTTGATTGAAGAAAATTTGGGCATCACTGTTAACCGTCGACGATTCAAACGTTTGAAGCAGATGCCAGACGGTGGATCTGACGACGAAGATGACGAAAACGAAAGGACTGAGAAAGAGTCTATTGCTAATAAATTATTTGAAAATGGCATTGATGATGTAAGTATTTTACTTTGTATAATTATTATTTTAATTTACTTTATTTAATTATTTCATGGACTCAAATTTATAATTAAAAATTTTAGGATACTCAAAAACGAAGTCCCAGTCACGAATCGGAGCATCAGGGATCCAATCTTGATGACAATTATCAAAGTATTTTATCAGAAGATGATTTTATTGTTGACAATGATGACAAGCCCATACCCAAGAGAAAATATGTTTCTGCAGGCGATCCAGCTCTGGACGAGGCCAGGGAAATATTTGGTGTCGACTTTGATTATGACACCGTACGACACCAGTACGACGATGGAATGTTTCCAGAAGACGAAGATGAGGAAGCTGAAGATGAGAGGAGAGGAACAAAAAAACCTACAGGGCAAAATATTTTTCAAATATACGAGCCCAGTGATTTAAAACGCGGATTCTATACGGATCTAGATCATGAGATCCGTTGCAAGGACATTCCTGAGAGAATGCAATTGCGCTCAACGCCGATTACTCCTGTACCTGAAGGTTCCAACGAGCTTGATGAAGAGGCCGAGTGGATTTATAAGCGTGCATTCACACAAAAAAAAATTTTGCAACAAGTTACGGGTTATTCAGACGGTATGGATAATTTTGGATCTAAAGGACCAAAAACGGTGGAGAAAATAAAGAATGCGTTGCATTTGATGCGTAATCAAAACTTTGAAGTTCCTTTTATAGCTTTTTACCGCAAGGAACTAGTGGCACCAGAATTAAAAATCAATGATTTGTGGAAAGTGTACAAGTTTGATGCTCAATGGTGTCAATTGCGTCAGAGAAAACAAAAATTGCTGACTTTGTTTGAGAATATGAGAGATTTTCAATTAAACGAATTAATGAAGAATCCTGATGCGTCAGTTCCAGATGAAATTCGGGTTATCAAAAACGAAGATATCGAGCGATTGAAGAACATCGAAACAAACGAAGAGAGAAATGACGTTTATAATCATTTCATGCTCTACTACAGTCGCGACATTCCGCGAATGACGGAAATCCTGAGACGGAAGAAGATGGAAGCTCGACAGTCGGAAAAAAGTAGGAAAGGTCAACAACATCTTTTGGAGGCTGAAACAAATAGTGAAGATCCATTGCTTCAGGATGAAGATGCTGAAGAGACAGAAAAAAATGACCGTACTCTTAAGCAGGCCGTCAGAAGTGGACCTTACGCACTTTATGTCCGCGCCAGGCTCAGCAGTTTTGCTAAAAAATTTGGTCTCACTCCTGAACAGTTTGCTGAAAATTTACAGGATAATTATCAGCGTCATGAAATCAATCAATATCCAGATCATCCTGATGTAGTGGCCCAAGATTACCTTGGGGAAAGTTTCCAGTCCATAGGGGAAGTTTCGAAAGCTGTTCAGGACATGGTGGCCATCCAACTCTCGCGTGAACCAATTATACGTAAAAGTGTTCGTAAAATGTACATGGAACGGGCAAAGCTGTCAGTACGCCCAACTAAAAAAGGAATCAAAGAAATAGATCAAAGTCATCCGATCTATACCATGAAGTACTTGAAAAACAAACCAGTTCATGAACTTGTCGATCATATGTGGCTCAAGTTATCGACTGCTGAGGCTGACGATTTGATAACGATCACATTCAGCGAAACCGTTGAAGGCATAATCGGCTCAGATTTTATCAGTGAATTCAAGCAGCTATACATCAAAGATGAATTCAGCAGAAATGCCCAAGTCTGGAATGATTTACGTATTGGTAGTGTAGAATTGGCTTTTAAAAAATATATTATACCAGACTTGAAGAATGAATTGAGAGCTAATATCACCACTGAAGCAAAGGAATCTGTCACGTACTTATGCTGTCGCAAGTTATTCGATTGGCTAAAGATTGCTCCCTACACATGCGAATTTCATGGCCTAGATGACGAAGCTTGGAACACTGGAGAAGGCATCAGGTCGATGGGAATCGCTTATGTTCCAGATATCAATCAAGCTGCGTTTGCTTCAATCGTTGCTCCAGATGGTGAGTGTGTTGACTTTTTAAAATTGCCTCATTTGTTAAAACGTAAGAATAGTTTTAACCAAAACGAAAAACGTCTCAAAGAAGCTGATTTACTTTCTCTGAGAAATTTTATCAGCAAAAATAAGCCTCATATTGTAGTAATTGGTGGCGAATCCAGAGATGCTTTAACAATTTCCAATGACATCAGGGAATGCTTGAAAACACTTGCTAATAAAGAACAGTATCCTGCTATACGAGTTGAAATATGTGACTCTAATGTAGCGAAGATATTTTCTACCAGTAATAGAGGAGTAGCAGAATTTCGCGACTTCCCTCCACTACTGAGAGAATCGATTTCACTTGCGCGACGTCTACAAAATCCCCTCGGGGAATTTTCGCAGCTTTGTAATCCAGATGAAGACTTGCTCTGCTTGAAATTCCATCCCCTTCAAGATTTACTCTCAAAAGAAGAGCTTTTGGTAGACCTGTATGCAGAATTTATTAACAGAGTCAATGAAATCGGTGTCGACTTAAGCAGCAATAAGATCTACAATAAAAATTTATTGCAATTTGTATGTGGATTAGGCCCCAGAAAAAGTCAGGGTCTATTGAAAATACTGAAAAGCAAAAAAAATAAATTGGAAAATCGTACTCATTTGGTGACTATGTGTCATATGGGACCAAAAGTTTTTATAAATTGCGCTGGATTTATAAAAATAGACACGGCTACTCTTGACACCAACTCAGATGTCTACATTGAGGTGTTGGACAGCACGAGAATTCATCCAGAAACGTACGAGTGGGCGCGTAAAATGGCTATCGATGCTCTAGAATACGAAGGCAAAAATTCAGATCCAGGTACAGCTATCGAAGAAATAATAAAAACTCCCTACAAGCTTCAGGACCTAGATCTCGATGCTTTTGCCGTCGAGTTAGAGAGACAAGGCTTCGGAAATAAAATTATTACTCTCTATGACGTCGAAACTGAATTAATTGACCGTTACAAAGATCTACGAGTGCCCTATAAATCTCCATCTTCTGAAGAAATGTTTACTCTATTAACCAAAGAGACTCGAGAGACTTTTTACGTCGGCAAACTAGTCCAGGCAACAGTTATTGGGTTCAGTTTCAAAAAACCCGGACGTGCACAACTGGATAAAGCACACCCCGTTAAAAATAACGATACTGGACTCTGGCGGTGTCCATTCTGTTTCAAGAATGACTTTCTTCAACTCGCTGAAGTTTGGAATCATTTTGACACGGGAGCTTGCCCAGGAAAAGCTGTCGGCGTTAGACTCCGTTTGGACAATGGACTGTTTGGATACATTCATTCTCAAAATATATCTGATAATTATGTCGCGAATCCTCAGGACCGGGTGCATATCCAACAAATGATATCTTGTCGTGTTACCAAAGTTGATGTGGACCGATTCGGCAGCGAATGTTCCAGCAAAAGCAGCGATCTTGCTGACGTAAATAATACCTGGCGACCTGCTAAGGACTTATACTACGACACGGAGGCTGAAGAAGAAGATAAAAGAGCAGAAAAAGACAGCAGGAAAGGTAAACAGCAGCCCTATACTAAACGTCTTATTGGCCATCCATTATTTCACAACATAAGTTTCGCTGAAGCTGAGAAGATGATGAAGACTATGGATCAAGGGGAAGCTGTTATCAGACCCAGCAGCAAAGGAATCGATCATTTAACAGTCACTTGGAAAGTAACTGATGACATTTATCAGCACATTGATGTAATTGAAACTGAAAAATCCAATTCTTTTTCATTGGGACGAAATTTGTGGATCGGCACTGAAAAATTTGAAGACCTGGATGAAATACTTGCGAGATATATCAACATGATAGCTGGTAATGTCGTAGAAATACTTAAATTTAAGTACTATCGCCGTGAGGTTCTTGGATTCAAAGACAAGGCTGAGCAAATATTGAAGGAACAGAAGATAAAAAATCCTGCTAATATTCCTTACATTCTTTCGGCTTCGAAAAATTATCCTGGTAAATTTTTACTATCGTATGTGCCTCGATTAAGATGTTACCATGAGTATGTTACTGTTATTTCACAGGGATTCAAATATCGCAACCAAGTGTTCAATAATCTTGATGCGTTGATATGTTGGTTCAAAACACATTTCAGGGACTCGATTGTTGTACCCCAAAGATTACCTGAAACGGCACATTCTAATCCTTAAAAGATCACATGTTTGGCTGCTTGATTATTATTTATATTTATTTATTTTATGAATTTGCATATATTTATTTTCAAGGTTTTTATCACTTCTGAATAAATTGAATGGTTTTTATATTTTTCAATAAAGAACAATTATACGAATACCAATTTTTTTTTTAAATGCTCCCATTAATAAATAATTAAGACTTTAGTTTATAAGAAATTAGTTTTATATTTAGAACTTAAGCTGCTGTCCAATACGTTGCGGAAATTAATAATTAAGTATAAGGTAAGTTCATTTTTAGTTAAAATTTCTGGTATTTAATAAATTTCTGTTAGAAGGAAATCTTAAAGACTTAATTTTACTGCTGTAAATAAATTAAAAATAAATATTTCTATACAATTGGTTTAAATATATATCTATATGTATATTTTCACAGCGTATTAGAAACGATACATAATTTTACAATAAGGCAAAACATAAATCTTTTTATAACAATGTTAATACATTAATCGTATTAGAAAAATTAATAAGTAAAAATGAGGAATTTTTTGATTTATATATTTATTATATTAGTTGCATTTTTTTAATAATTAATATAAAAGAATTATAAATGTCTTTTAAATATTTTTTTCTTCATTAATTAACGATTACGAGGCATTACCTCAGACTTATTTGTTTTATTTACTTTTTTTTTATTTTGTCGCACTTAATTTATTATGTTCTTCGCAGTTTTTTAAAAACTTACAAAATATCTAATTAAAAAAAAAAATTAAATCAACAAAAAATATCAGTTTACATTTGTGCCACATAAATGTAAAACTAACTTTGATTCTTTTTCATTTTCCTACACTTCCGCTAGAATAATAAAATATTTTACCCCTATCTCTCATACAATTTATTTATTAATCAGCGGATTTTTTAATTATTCAAACAAGAGAACAAACCAATATTTACATACTACGTTCTCTATTATCTTTTACTCAATTCTCTTTTCAATAATAATAGTAATTTTCAAATAAATATTTCACGATTGAGCATTTGCATTTTTTTTTTTAGAAAAACACTAGAAAAAATAAAAAAAAAATAATAAATTTTAATTGCAAATGTTCTAGTTCCATCGTAACAGCAAAGGATCAAAAATAAAAAGTACACTAATAATAATAATTATAATAATTTTGTTAATATCTAAACACTTATACATCCTAGCTCTTAATTTTTAGGACAATTGGTATTATTACATTTTATTAAAAAAAAAAAATAATAAAACATTAAACTTAAGCGCAACCTCGCGTATTAGTTTAACTTTTTTTTATCAGATCATAATTGTTCCAATAAAAAATTAATATGTAATAGTAAATATTAATTTTCTTATAACAAAAATTACAGAAGTCTACGCGCGGGTATGCCCTTTGATGTTTTTTTTCCCCGAACCGGATCAGTACCCTCGCGTAGAAAATCTCTTTTCAAAGTTACAATTACATTTAATTTTAATTTATAATATATAAAAAAAAAAAATTAGGAACAAAGTTTTAGTATAAAGATTAAACAAATAATTATTTTAAATAAAAGTAAATTGATTACATAATTAAATATTTAATAAGTCATAATTATAAATATTATTTATGTAAATGGCATTCAAATGTGTAATGAGACTGTTTTTTTTTTTTTTTAGTTTGTTTGTACGAACTAATTTCGTTTAGTAACGAAAATTCGGTACTATTAGGAACACTTGTTAGTTTATTTTAAAAATTTATTATTATTTATATTTTAATTAACTGAATTTAGTTCATCTCTGTGACCAATAAATCATAATATAGAATAGTTTATTTATTTATAATCTGTTGTCACTAAGTAACGTTAAACTTTTTATAATTTCGTTAAACGAGGCTCAATAATAATTAATATGCAAGTTAGTTTATGTATTTTAATAAACTTGCTTAATAAATATAAATTTTAATAATCTTTTAAATTATTTTCACTACATTTAAATATTTTTAGTAGCCAAATTTGCCCCAGATATAGAAAATCAAACGAAAAATGGATTAATATATTAATTTTTTTTTAAATTGACGATAAAAATATGAAAGAATCATTTTTTCATGATTTTCGGCTGGTCCATTTTGCCCCAAGTGTTATGGGTAGGGGTAAAAATGCGCAAATATATCGGATCTATAAGATGATACAAATCTACTAGAAACTGGTTTATTTTCCTTTGATAGAAAACATAAATTTTAAATTTACCCTTTAACACATACCACTCAGTAAATTAAAAAAAAATACATAAATAGTAAAATATTATTTTTATTATATAATTTAAAAATTTATCATAATAGTTAAAATGTTGCTGTAAAATTAAAAAATTTTTAAATTCAAAATTAATAGGAACTAAAATCGCACTAAGAATTTGAATCTTTACGCGCGTAAATTTTCAAATTATTTTTTAAAATAAATACCTCATTTATTTATAATAAATAACAAAAAATATCTGAGGTCTATTATATATTTTGTAATATCATATTTTATTTATTAAATACAGGCGGTGTATTTATCAAATAATGAAATTTGTCAAAAAACAATTCATGTCAATATAAATAACGCTTTCAGCTGTCACAGGTGTGCTTGTACCTATATTATTTATACGATTTACTCAATTTCACTCTTCGATCTCTACTCTAGTCTAGTTAAATTTAAATTCGCTTAGATTCTTTTTTGTAAATCTTGTTGATTGACAGCATTATCATTATAATAATTACATATGTCGAAACCAGTAGATTGCCGCCTATTTAAATGTAATAGAAAACTAATGACCTGATCTAGTAGTTAAATGAGAATAAAGCCATTAAATGTATTTTGTAATAAATGTGGATTGTGTTTAAAAGGAAAAAAAATAATTCAATTTAAAAAATGACATATTTAGATACATATTTTAATATTTATTGATGAAAATTATAAGATCACATTTTCTTGGAACATCTCTGAAATTTGAAACTCGCTACGCTACTCGAACACTTCAAACCATCACAACAGGGTGATCCACCCAATTCAAGAAAACACTGTAATATTTAAGAGATAAAATATATATGAGTATTTAAATATAAGCGTGTCTTGAAAAAAAATGAACATACATATTCTTACATGCTGGTTATCCCTGATTATGAAATAAAATTTCACATGTCAAGCTATGATCATGATTTTATTGAGTGTATGACATAATAATCATCACTCAATAAAGATATAAACATATATGTTCAGTAAAAAAATAATTTCGTAAAATTTTATAGAATTTTTTTATAATTTCATTTTGCTCTTGAAAGTAATCAGTATCGAAAATTAATAAAAGAAAACGAGTGAGCCTCACAAACATAAGGTCACAATAGAAGTGAAACTTTTTTAATAATTAAGTCGGTCTAAATAAATAAATCAATTAATATAAATATGAATATATATATATATATATATATATATATATATATATATATATATATATATATATATATAATATTGGCCATTAGATCTTGTCGGATAGTATAGCATTGGGAAAAAAGAAATCTCTGAAAATAAAACTATGTATAACTAGTTTTCTACTAAATGTAAAAATTTAAAAAACAATAAATTGTAAGAAGAAAATTCAATATTTCAGAATATATTTATGTTAATTAAATGTAAAATTATAAATATGAATTGTAAAATGACGGAATAAAAAAAAGCCCCAATAAAAAAATCTCTAGATTTGTAAACCACTAAAAAAAAACATGGTCACTATCTAAAAATTTGTAAATAATTTTTGTGTACATTTGAAAATATTTATAATTAAAAAGAACTAAATTAAAAGTTGATGAAAAGTAATTACTATAAATAAAGATATACCTCCATAAAAATTACTGTATAAAATTTAATTTCAATGAATAAAAACATAAATAATTTTGAAAAACTGTAATTATAAAAGTATAAAATCATTTAAAATATTTTCTTTAATTGAATAAATGAAAGTATGTAATTTTAAAGAGAACAAAAAAAAAATTACTATGAAAAAAAAAATTCTAAAAACAAACATTTGCATAAATCAACATGGTTATAAAAAAATTATGTCAAAGGAACATCTCAATAAATAAAATATCTATAAAAAATTAACTGTTTTTGAACATCTCTACAAAGTATGATATCTATAATCAAATTTAATTTGATATTATATTTTATAACTTTTTAATTTAGTTCTTTTTAATTATAGATATTTTCAAGTACACACAAAAATTCTTCACAAATTTTTAATTACTGATCATATTTTTTTTAGTGATTTATTTTACAATACATATTTACAATTTTACATTCAATAGTGTACATATATTTTTACATTTAGTAGAAAACTAGTTCTACATATTTTGATTTTCAGAGATTTTTTTATCCCGAAGCTATACTTCCCGACAAGATCTAATGGCCAATATTGTATATATATATATATATATATATATATATATATATATATATATATTAGGGTGCGTCATTTCGGAGCAACATTTTTTTTTTCAAGTGCATGTGGGAAAAATCATAGTTCAACACAAAAAAAAAATTTTCGCGCAAAAAAAAATTCTATGTCGATTACAGATCTAGCTCATTGAAAAATTCGATTTGCCCATTTAAATAACACGGGAAAAATTTTTTTTTTAGCTTTAAGTACTTTTAGATCCCTAAAAAATCAATGGATCGAATAGACTAATACATATATTTGTAGGAAATTGAACGCTCTACAAAAAAAGTCTTTTATAAATTTTAGATAAATCTATCTGTTCAAAAAATATTAGAGCTCGAAGTAAACTTGGAGATCTTTTTATTTTTCCGATGAAACTATCAGATATATCACAAAATGTTATAAAGTCTTTTTTGTTGACAATTTTATTCTCTACAAATTATTATCAGTTAAGTTTTTTCAAATTCCGCATTGTTTCCAGTTATTACCATTTTAATGTCGAGCTCATGAAATCGATCAGAACCACTTTTTTGAGAGCTTGAAATTAAAATGAAAACAACTAGAA
>OZ024706.1:25288928-25495069 GCA_964016945.1 Microplitis deprimator | reverse complement strand
GTCGAGCTCTTGAAATCGATCAGAACCACTTTTTTGAGAGCTTGAAATTAAAATGAAAACAACTAGAAAACAATGCGGAATTTGAAAAAACTTTACTGATAATAATTTGTAGAGAATAAAATTGTCAACAAAAAAAACTTCTTAACATTTTGTGATAAATCTGATGGTTTCACCGGAAAAGTAAAAAGATCTCCAAGTTTACTTCGAGCTCTAATAACTTTTGAACAGATAGATTTATCAAAAAATTGTAAAAGACCTTTTTTGTAGAGCGTTTAATTTCCTACGAAAATATGTATTAGTCTATTTGATCCATTGATTTTTTAAGGATTTAAAAGTACTTAAAGCTAAAAAAAAAATTTTCCCGTGTTATTTAAATGGGAAAATCGAATTTTTCAATGAGCTAGATCTGTAATCGACATAGAATTTTTTTTTTGCGCGAAAATTTTTTCTTTGTGTTGAACTATGATTTTTCCCACATGCACTTGAAAAAAAAAATGTTGCTCCGAAATGACGCACCCTAATATATATATATATATATATATATATATATACAGTATCGGCCTTTAAATCTTGTCGGGTAGTATAGCATTGGGAAAAAAAAATCTCTGAAAATCAAAATATGTATAACTAGTTTTCTACTAAATGTAAAAATATATGTATACTAATTGAATGTAAAATTATAAATATGTATTGTAAAATAAGTCACTAAAAAAATATTGTCAGTATTTAAAAATTTGTGAAGAATTTTTGTGTGTACTTGAAAATATCTATAATTAAAAAGAACTAAATTAAGAAGTTAATAAAACATAATTTCTATAAATAAAGACACACCTCTATATAAATTACCGTATAAAATTTAATTGCAATAAATAAAAACATAAAAAATTAAAAATAACTGTAATTATAAAGGTATAAAATCATTTAAATATATTTAAAATATTTTCTTTAATTGAATAAATGAATGAACGAAAATATGTGATTTTGAAGAGAACTAAAGAAAAATTACTATAAAAAAAAAAATTCTAAAAACATACATTCGCATAACTAAACATGTATAGAAGAAAATTAAGTAAAAATGAACATCTCAATAAATGAAATATCTATAAAAAATTAATTGTTTTGATTATAGATATCATATTTTATAGAGATGTTCAAAAGCAGTTAATTTTTAACTTCCCGCTAAGAAAATTATTAATTTTCAAAAATTCGGGAAGTTATTGGTTTCACCCTAATTTTCGAAAATCGAGTTTTCATCAGATGTCGACGTTTTGAGGTCCTAGGAAGCTATTCTGACTATTTTCAGAAGGATGTCCGAGTGTCTGTATGTATGTATGTATGTATGTATGTATGTATGTATGTATGTGTGTGTGTGTGGGGGGGGATGTGTGGGTGTAAACGCTTAATATCTTTTTAATGAACTGACCGATTAAAATGTTTGAGGTAGCAATCAAAAGAGTTTGTTGGCCGTCAACTTTTCTGAAAAATTCAAATCGATCGATCAAATAGACTCTAAGATATGGAAGAAAAACTAAAAAAAAAAATTTTTTTTTTCAGTTTTTTTCAAATTTTTCAGAAATGGCTCGATCGATCAATTCCAAAATCTAATCAGCACAAGAATCCAATAAAACGCGTCGATTGCCGCTTCAACCATCTCAATCGGATAATTCGTTCGTAAGATATCGTGGGAGAAAGAAATGCTAAAAAACGCTTTTTTCCGAAAACAATGGCATACAATAGTATTTTCGAGCTCGAAGAGCTCGAAAATGTATTCACAACAATGTTTTCGAGCTCATGGAGCTTGAAAACAGCGGGAAGTTTTAGGGCTGGTCCGCAGGATCAACCGATAGACAGATTTTTTATAAATATTTTATTTATAGAGATGTTCATTTGACATAATTTTTTTATAACCATGTTGATTTATGCAAATGTTTGTTTTTAGAATTTTTTTTTTCATAGTAATTTTTTTTTTGTTCTCTTTAAAATTACATACTTTCATTTATTCAATTAAAGAAAATATTTTAAATATATTTAAATGATTTTATACTTTTATAATTACAGTTTTTCAAAATTATTTATGTTTTTATTCATTGAAATTAAATTTTATACAGTAATTTTTATGGAGGTATATCTTTATTTATAGTAATTACTTTTCATCAACTTTTTAATTTAGTTCTTTTTAATTATAAATATTTTCAAATGTACACAAAAATTATTTACAAATTTTTAGATAGTGACCATGTTTTTTTTTAGTGGTTTACAAATCTAGAGATTTATTTTATTGGGGCTTTTTTTTATTCCGTCATTTTACAATTCATATTTATAATTTTACATTTAATTAACATAAATATATTTTGAAATATTGAATTTTCTTCTTACAATTTATTGTTTTTAAAATTTTTACATTCAGTGGAAAACTAGTTATACATAGTTTTATTTTCAGAGATTTCTTTTTCCCCAATGCTATACTATCCGACAAGATCTAATGGCCAATATTATATATATATTTATATTTATATTAATTTATTAATTTATTCAGACCGACTTAATTATTAAAATAGTTTCACTTCTATTGTGACCTTATGTTTGTGAGGCTCACTCGTTTTTTTTTAATTTCTAAAATTTCTTGAAATTATGTAGTTTTATTGATCTGTGAAATTTTAAAAATTAATTAGAAACCAAGAAATAATTTTCATAAAATTGTACATAATTTAATGAAACTTCATGAAATTCTGTAACATTCCGTGTAAGGCCAAAACTTCAATTATGTAAAATTACACGAAGTTTCATAGAATTTTATAATATTTCATAAGACTTCATATAATTTCATGAAATTTTATAAAAATATATAAAATTTTATACCACTCAGTCCGTGGAATCTTCATCACAATTGTGTAAACTTTTATAAATTTTAATGAAACGTCATAAAACTTTATCAAGTTTTACAAAAATTTATGAAATATTACAAAAAGAAGTTTTGGCCTTTCACGATATTTCACAAAATTTTATGAAATTTCACAAAATTATATGAAATGTTGCAAAATTTTATGAAATTTCATAGAATTATCTCATGGTTTCTGATAAAATTTCATAAGTTTTTTTTCAAATTTTATAAACTTTTATAAAATTTTGTAAAACTGTAAAATTTCACGAAAATATATAAAATTTCATACCAATAACTTCTTGGGATCTCAATAACTATTATAAAAACTTTATAAATTTTCATAAAATTATATAGAATTTTATAAAATTATATATAATGGCATAAAATTTTATATGAAACTTCATAAAATTTCACAGAATTTCACCAAATTTCATTAGTACAATTTCATAAAATTTGTTAAAATTTTGTGAAATTTTATCAAATTTTATAAAACTTCATGAGATTTCATAAAATTTCATGAAAAAATTTTTTCCCGGGTTATACATTTAAAAGATTATAATTAATATATTTATATAAGATAATTTACAAGATAATTTTTTATTGATAATTTACTAGTTAAAAAAATTGAAAGTGATGAAGAAACGGTACAATCAGTAGTTCTATACATATAGTGGTAGCTGATGAAGAGTCTCCGATATTGTTTATAAAGTCCTCCCAGAGAGTAAATCGCCGTCGGGAATTGTCGGAAATTTTCGGTTTGTAGTGTTAATGTGTAGCCACGGCGTGAGATTAGACTTGTTTTTCCATAGTGGGGGTAAAAACCGACGGCGACTTACTTTCTGGGAGGACTTTATGTTCTGACCATTATTGATGAATAATTTCAGTTTCTGTTGATTTTTATGTAAAGTCCTCCGAGAGAGTAAGTCGCCGTCGGTTTTTACCCCCACTATGGAAAAACAAGTCTAATCTCACGCCGTTACTACACATTAACACTACAAACCGAAAATTTCCGACAATTCCCGACGGCGATTTACTCTCTGGGAGGACTTTATACAGAAAAAAAGATTTCTTGGCGCAAAAAATTTTTACCCGCTTCAGAAAAATTTGAAACGAGTAAAAATATTTATGAGACTAAAAATTAGGTTGAGTAAATTAACATTTTTAAAAAATTATCGAAAAAATAGTCTGATTTTTTTTTTTTGAGTAAAAAGCTTGACAGGGTTATGGTCTTTCAAATGTAAACAAGAAAAATGAGTGTGAACGTAGCAGACATGAAACAATTCATGAATTTTTAATAAATAAATTAATTAATTTAAATAATAGAGTTGAAAAAATCGCGTACTGATTATCCAATTATCTATATAAGCATTTTTTTATTTTTATTTTATTCACATTATATTTATTTATTCAAAAATTTTAAGAACTGCTAATTGTCAGTTACATTCACATTCATACAAAGAAACAGTGATTTCATAAAGTAGATTTTTATCACATCTTCGTATCTCCACCAATTAGTTAAAACACGCGATTACAGTGAAAACTCAGTGACATATTGTGTAAAATTGAATGTTTTTGTATAACTATTGAAATAGTGATTAATAATTGCCATTGAGGTAAAAGTATGATACCGAAGTTAGTTGACATTTAATTATTGTTGGACTTTTTTTTCGAAATGATAAATTATAAAAAAAATATTTTAAAAAATTGCATCTATAGTTTTTTTAATTTTCTACATGTACATATTGTTGGTTTTTTTTTTCTTGTAAATGATTTGTTGAAAAAAAATTTGAATATTTGAAGGACGTTTAGTAAATATTTTGATTAAATGAAGTGTCAATAATTGGATCTATTACTTTACAATTTAAAAAATTATAGATTATAGTATGAAAATGAATATAAGTGATAATATTGATATTATCAAAAATGAATTTAATGGAAATTCAACAATTTTAGACCCCGAATATCATGAAACAGGTATGTCATTATTAAAATCGAATAGATAATTTAAAATATTTGTTATGTCGATAAGGTTGTATTAATTTTTATATGATTTGTTCCAGTAGTTGATCAAAAAAATATGGAAGATTTAGATGCAACAATAATTAATTCTCCTATGGTGACAGATACAATGAAATTTTTTGAAAATAATTTAAACTCACAAGTTGACAATAATTGTAATTATTGTTCAGTAATTAATTTATTCGAGAGTGATTTAAACCCAAGCAATAAAACTTGGATACGTCAAAACAATTCTTTGTCTTCTGTAAATTCTGATCAGGCAAGTTTGCTAACTGATGATTTGTTTATTTCTAATGAGAATGAACACCACGACAAAAATCATAATTTGTTAAGTTACATAAAAATTACAAAAGTTGAATCATTAAGTGGAAGAAATAATTTATGGACAGAAACTGCAGATGAAAACAATAATGAAGAACAGAATATCATATACGATATTAAAAAAGAAAATTTTGATTATAATGACAAAACTGATGGGAGTGATCAAACTATTGACGAGCAAAATCTCTTTAAAAAATGTATTGACATGGCTGCATCATCGACGCCAGTTAAAAATACTTCACTTGCAAATAAACTTTCAGTTTTAAATCTTGATAATTTTAAAAATAATCAAATTCCGTTAATAGAAACTCTTATAAGTAATCAGAAACAGATTAAAGTTGAAGATAATAAAAATCATTTTGAATGCTCTGAATATATATCAAATATTCCAAAGTCTTTTCTTCCTTTTGTTCTGCTTGAAAGAATTAAAGTACCTGGAAAAGTTACTGGAACATCAAATTCAGTTGCGACGACCAATGAAAACAAATTAACAGAAGAATCATTTACAAGTGAAACTATTAAATCAGTTGAGTCGGAAAGTAAGTATTTATAAATTTTTAAATAATTTAAAAAAAAATTTCGTACAATAATTATGATTTCGCATTACAGATCTATCAAAAACTAATAAACCGCATCGTGTTATTGGTAAACTACCTTGTAAGGAATGTGGTTACTCAGCCATCAGTAAATTTCACTTGAATCTTCATATGCGAAAACATGGTGATGAGAAACCGATACAGTGTCCAGAATGTCCATTTAAAACTATTTATAAACCTAGTTTGACACGTCACATGCGTCGGTTTCATCCAGATCAAATAGTTAGTTGTAAACATTGTCATTCTAAGATCAAAATAAAGAATCATCTGAAAGAACACATGTGCATTTATACTGAAAAAGATCTAATCACGTGCGATACTTGTAAAAAAACGTTTGGAACATTATCAGATTTAAAACGACATATGATTTCTCATTCTGACGAAAGACCGCATGAGTGTAACATTTGTCACTTTAAATTTAAGAGAGCTGATGCCCTGACATCTCATTTGGGAACACACATAGTTAAGCATACACCAAAGCATTCATGGAAAGTTTGTTCAAGAAAATCCACGCTTATTCATACTGCAAAAGGTCCAATCACATGCGATATTTGTAAAAAAACGTTTGGAACATTTTATAATTTAAAACGACATATGATTTCTCATTCTGACGACAGACCGCATGAGTGTCACATTTGTCACAATAAATTTAAAAGAGCTGATAACCTGATATCTCATTTGGGAATGCACATAGTTAATCATACAGCAAGGCATTCATGTAAAATTTGTTCAAGGGAATTCACGCGTATTCACTATCTTAATATGAACTTAAAAGTTCACTCAGAAAAAAAATATAAATGTGAAATTTGTAAACGGAATTTCGATCATTTGTCCTTTTTAAACCAACACATTGAGCTTCACAAGCCTTGTCATCCTGCTGAGGTATTGAAGTGTCAACTTTTCCATGAATGTTACAATGATCAATTTAGTTTACGTAACCATACTAAAACTCACAAACAAGGAAAAATTTATAAATGCAACGTATGCTGTTACAAAACAACAGATTCACTTGCGTTAATAGACCATACCAACGACCATACGAATAATAAATTATGTATCTGTTACCAATGTGGGCATTCATTTGAAAAGAAAAAGTTTTTAAGACAACACATGATTCAGGATCACTTAAAAAACAAGCAAGCATCAAAAAGAAAACGACAAAAAATAAATTGAGATTTATTTACTTTATTTAAACGATAATACAAAAATGTGTACATCTGTGATAATTATAAATTATTATCACAGATGTATACATTTATAGACATGTGTATCAGCAATAGTTGAATTATGCAATTAGAAACGTCAGCCAGAAAACTAACGAGCAGATAAAAGATTATGACACTGAAGTCAGCTGACGTCTAATAATTTTTTGGTTTTTTTCAAAACGTAAAATTATAAAAAACAAAGAATTTCAAATAATTGCACCAATAGTTTTTTTAATTTTCCACATGTGCATATTTTTAGTTTTTTTTTTCTTTTTTTTTTTTTAATTTTTAAAAAAGAAAATCCAAAAATTTTCAATTGCTAACTTCAGGATCATTTTATTATGCTGAAAGTAACAGACATTAAAAAACATTTGTAATAATTTAGTCTAAAGACTAGTGATTTATTCATGAAAACATTGAATTGTCAAATGTCTGCTACTATTAGCATTATGATGATTTAAATACTGGAATAACGTAAATAATATTGCGTGACATTTATGTATATATTTAGGTCTGTTGTATATATTGATGTACATCAATACAGTGATGCAAAAATCTTGAAGATTCAGTCACAATATAAAGATGCTAATAATACAGAAATTATTGACAGTCAATATTTTATAAATTAACTATTATATAGTAATACGAAGGTCTTTGATAACAGTCTCATTTGTAAGAAATCGGTATGAAAATAGTATTGCAGATTCGCTCAGTCGTATAAAGATTGTGAAAACTAAATCTTTGAATGCACAAGAAAATTTGGCAGCAGATATTATAGACAGTCATAATGATAACGATGGATAGGAAGCAATTTGTCGGGAATTATTAACAGATCGATATAGTTTAAAGATTCACATTGAAACCCATAAAAATGGAAGTTTATTCAAATGTTATACTTGTTGTTACACAACAAAATTCTCACGAAGTTTATGGATACACTTAAAAAAACATATAAGTAATAAAATTATTTGTAATGATTGCGGTAGATCGTTTGCAAATAGAAATGAATTAAGTCGACATTGGCATCATTGATGTAATTTTTCTAATAAATGAAGAATACATAAGTGTACTCATATTGCCATAATCGTATTACTTATGTACGATATGATCATTTTATTCGCCACATTATCAATATTCATGGAGTAGAATAACTAGAGCGAGATAAAATTTAACAAAAAATTATTATATATATGAGTGGTTGATTTAAATTTATAAATAATATCAGTTTTGATTTTTTTTTTTTACTTCTGTCACAATATAAAGAAAACTAAAAAAAAATTTTAAGTTGATTATTAAAAATAAAAAATGAAGAGTAGGAAAAAGTTAATAATCATCGGAGTTTATTGCTTTATTATTTACAATTAAATATTTTATCCAATAACTTTTGAATAAATAGATTTATCAAAAAATGTTAAGAGACGTTTTTGTGGAACGTTAAATCCTCTACAAAAATGTATCTGGGGCTTATCTTTACAATGAGCCATTGCCGAGGTGAAAAATTCCAAACTAATAAATTTTGTTTTCGCATGTTATTTAAATGGCAAATCAAATATCGCGATGAGCTACCTCTAACACTTGAATTTAAGAGCTGATCTGTCAGAATTTTTATTTTTTCATGTACTATCGATTTCTGGTGTTTAAACATATTTTATTGTTACATCTTATTATTATCAGTTATTAATTTATAGACTTTCATTGTCGTGATATACATATATGATAAAAATGACCATACCTGTTCATCAAATTATAAAAAATAAAATAAATATAAGCTAAATTAATAATAATTATGTAAGTTTTTAATTCTTTTACAAATTGTAATGTTTGTTTGAGCATATTGACCATTCAATTTAGAATAGAAAAAAAAAGAGGAAAAAATTTTTGGAAAGAGGAAAAAATTTAGTGTTTAGCTTTATCATTAAAATAATTATTCTTACTCAATGCTTCGTTAAAAAATTCGAAAAATTCGTTTTTATCAATTTTTCAAAATGTGTCACTAATTTTCAAAACCAAAAAAGTTGCACTTCTAGATGATAAAAAAACGAAGAAGTGTTTTTTTTTTTTTTTTTTTTTTTTTTTTTTTTTTTTTTTTTTTTTTTTTTTTTTTTTTTTTTTTTTTTTCAACGATTTTTTCAGAAGAGACGTACAAGTATTTTTTTCGATTTAAAAAAAAAAAAAAAAAACAAAGACACCATTAGATAACAGTGCCATTAAGAAAGTATAATGCACCTAAGTAGCACACTTGCCTTTGAGACATCTATAAGATATCAGTTTTTAGGCAACTTTTTGACATTGATAAGGCAACGATATGTTGACAAAACGATCAGAAATTTATGTCACCGAAAAAATATCTACTTATAAGACTTAACACAAGTGACGACAAAAAGTAAATTACAAAAAGTGGTAAAATAAGACATCTAAATGGCCTCTTAATTGAAATAAGACAGAAAAAACAATACAACTCGGCTCTGTCTCCGGAACCAACATTTGCATGTCGTATTTATATAAAAAACGGTGACTTTCAGACAAAAAAAAATTTGTCTTATCCTTTTAAAAGACATCTTAAAGTTGACTCTGTGTTACTTGGGGCAATTTAAAGTTATTCCATTCATTTAAAATGTCACGATAGTTTGTTAAAATTTTTTTCGTTAATAAATCCAAAACAGTGAGCTGAAAAAAAAAAACTGCTAGCATATCTAGTTTATTTCAATAAAATTCTATCCCATTCATTTAATGTCATGATTTAAATTTTTTAAAAGATATTCGCTGTCAAAGATTTTATTTTTCTTCTGTCTGCTAACTTCAGGCTCATCAAAAAATTCGATTTTTCTCTGTAATATTTGCTTATGATTTACTGGGCGATTGGTATAAATCCAATGTCTGAACAGTTAAATTACTCATATTAAATTGCTCATTGATTTATGAAAACAGAAGTCGAACTTTATTGTAGTCTATCAATTTGTTTTATTGCTTCAATAAAATCATTTTAATTTTTTGATTTAAAGATATTTTATCACGCAATAAAAAATTTTAATTTTTAGTCAATAACTTATGACTATGATATTTTTGTTTTCATTTCATTGTTTATTTTTTTTTCCAAGTTTATAATTATTTACAATTGATTTTCTTCATTTTTATGAATTTAAAAGTGGCGCTGTGAGAAGTTTTATTACTCCATTTTTGTGTTGACAGAAGACCATGTGTGCGGTACAAAATTTTTAAACATTCAAAAAGTTATAAATAACTGATTTTATCGAATACATTAGAATCAGGTATTGATGAGACAACGAATTAATTTAAATAAATAAACATTTTTTAAAATTTATTGAAAAAATAGTCTGATTTTTTTTTTTTGAGTAAAAAGCTTGACAGGGTTATGGTCTTTCAAATGTAAATAAGAAAAATGAGTGTGAACGTAGCAGACACGAAACAATCCATGAATTTTTAATAAATAAATTAATTAA
This sequence comes from Microplitis deprimator, assembly GCA_964016945.1. Taxonomy (NCBI): domain Eukaryota; kingdom Metazoa; phylum Arthropoda; class Insecta; order Hymenoptera; family Braconidae; genus Microplitis; species Microplitis deprimator. Next base: position 25,484,586 of record OZ024706.1, on the reverse strand, counting down.
TTTAAATAATAGAGTTGAAAAAATCGCGTACTGATTATCCAATTATCTATATAAGCATTTTTTTATTTTTATTCTATTCACATTGTATTTATTTAATCAAAAATTTTAAAAACTACTAATTGTCAGTTACATTCACACTCATCCAAAGAAACAGTGATTTCATAAAGTAGATTCTCATCACTTCTGCGTATCTCCACTTCAATTAGTTAAAACACGCGACTACAGTAAAAACTGAGTGACGTTGTGTAAAATTGAATGTTTTTGCATAATTATTGAAATAGTATTTAATGTTTGCCCTTGAGGTGAAAGTACGATACTAAAGGTAGCGGATATTTGATTACTGTTGGGCTTTTTTTTTCGAAATGATAAATTATAAAAAAAAATATTAAAAAAAATTGCATTTATAGTTTTTTAAAATTTTCTACATGTGCATATTTTTGGTTTTTTTTTCTGGTAAATGATTTATTGAAAAAAAAATTTGAATTTTTAAAGAACGTTGAGTAAATATTTAGATTAAATAAAATGTCAATAATTGGATCTCTTAATTTCTAATTTAAAATATTATAGATTGTACCATCGAAATGAATGTAAATGATAATGTTGATACTAACAAAATTGAATTTAATGAGAATTCAACAATTTTAGACCCCGAATATCATGAAACAACTGGTATGTCATTATTAAAATTGAATAAATAATTTAAAATATTTGTTATTTATAAATTTTAGAAATATTTAAAAAAAAAATTCCGTACAGTAATTGTGATTTCACATTACAGAGTCATTTAACAATAATAAACCACATCGTGGTATTGGTAAACTACCTTGTAAGGAATGTGGTTACTTAGCCGTCAGTAAATCTCACTTGGATCTTTATATGCGAAAACATAGAGATGAGAAACCTATACAGTGTCCAGAATGTCCATTTAGAACTTCTCATGAATCTAGTTTGTCATCTCACATGTATCGATATCATACATATCAAATAGTTAGTTTTAAGCTTTGTGATTCTAATTTCACAACAATGAATCATCTAAGAGAACATATGCGCATTCATACTGACAATGATCCAATCACGTGCGATATTTGTAAAAAAACGTTTGGAACATTTTATCATTTAAAACGACATATGATTTCTCATTCTGACGAAAGACCGCATGAGTGTAATATTTGTCACTTTAAATTTAAGAGAGCTAATGCCCTGACAACTCATTTGAAAATGCACATAGTTAAACATTCATCTGAAACTTGGTCAAGAAAATTCACGCTTATTCATTCTGCGAAAGATCCAATCACGTGCGATATTTGTAAAAAAACGTTTGGAACATTTTATCATTTAAAACGACACATGATTTCTCATTCTGACGAAAGACCGCATGAGTGTAATATTTGTCACTTTAAATTTAAGAGAGCTAATGCCCTGACGACTCATTTGAAAATGCACAAAGTTAAGCATTCATCTGAAACTTGGTCAAGAAAATTCACGCTTATTCATACTGCGAAAGATCCAATCACGTGCGATATTTGTAAAAAAACGTTTAAAATATTAAGCCATTTAAGACGACATATGATTTCTCATTCTGATGAAAGACCGCATGAGTGTAACATTTGTCACTATAAATTTAAGAGAGCTGATGCCCTGTCATCTCATTTGAAAATGCACATAGTTAAGCATACAGCAAAGCATTCATCTGAAACTTGTTCAAGAGAATCCACGCTTATTCATAGTGCGAAAGATCCAATCACGTGCGCTATTTGTAAAAAAACGTTTGGAACATTTTATAATTTAAAACGACATATGATTTCTCATTCTGATGAAAGACCGTATGAGTGTAACATTTGTCACTACAAATTTAAGAGAGCTGATGCCCTGTCATCTCATTTGAAAACGCATACGTACATAGCAAAGCATCAATGTAAAATTTGTTCAAGGGAATTCACGCGTTTTCACTATCTTAATATGCACTTAAAAGTTCACTCAGAAAAAAAATATAAATGTGAAATTTGTAAACGGAATTTCATTCATTTGTCCTTTTTAAACCAACACATTGAGCTTCACAAGCCTTGTCCACCCGGCGAGGTATTAAAGTGTCAATATTGCCATGAAAGTTACAATGATCAATTTAGTTTACGAAACCATACTAAAACTCACAAAAAAGGAAAAATGTATAAATGCAACGTATGCTGTTACAAAACAACAGATTCACTTGCGTTAATAGAACATATCAACGACCATACGAATAATAAGTTATGTATCTGTTACCAATGTGGGAATTCATTTGAAAAGAAAAAGTTTTTAAAACAACACATGATTCAGAATCACTTAAAAAAAAGCAGGCATCAAAAAGAAAAGGACAAAAAATAAATTAAAATTTGTTTATTTCATTTAAACGATAATACAAAAATGTATACATCTGTGATAATAATACATAGATATTTATCAACAATAGCTGAAATATACAATTAGAAACGTTAGCTAGAGAACTAACGAGTAGATAAAAAAATTATGATACTGAAGTTAGCCGACGTCTGATAGTTTTTTGGTTTTTTTCAAAACGTTAAATTATAGAAAAAAAAAACATATCAAATGATTGCACCAATAGTTTTTTTGATTTTCTACATCTGCATATTTTTCTTTTTTTTTTATAATCGATTTGTTAAAAAAATAATCAAAAAATTTTTAATTGTCTACTAATTTAAGGATAATTCCATTATGCTGGACGTAACATACATTAAAAAATTTGTTTTCACAAAACAAAAGATAACTAACTTTTCCGTAAAAAAAATTAGTTACTAATAAGAAATTATTAAAAATGCATCTGAAGTATTTTTAGTAATTTTTTTTTTTTACATTCGAAATAATTTACTCTAAAGACAACTTATTCATTTGAAAACATTTTAATTGTCAGATGTTCACTACTATCAACATCATAATAATTCGAATACAAAAATAACGTAAATTAGATTGCTTGGTATTTATTTATAATTCAAATCTGTTGTGGATATTGATGTACATCAATACAGTGATGCAAAAATAACAAAGATTCAGTCACAATATAACGCAGAAATTATTGACAGTCAATATGTGATAAATAAACTATTATATAGTAATACAAATGTTATTGATAACAGTCTCATTGAACAAAACGAATGTATATTTTCCGCCAATGGTTCAATTTCACTAGTTAACGATGAAAATGAAGATTTGGATGCTAGTCTATATGAAAATAATATTACAGATTCGCTCAGTCGTATGAAGATTGTGAAAACTGAATCATTGAATGCACAAGAAAATTTGGCAGCAGATATTATAGACAGTCATAATGATAACGATGCATAGGAAGCAATTTAACGAGAATTATTACCAGATTGACATAGTTTAAAGATTCACATTGAAACCCATAAAAATGGAAGTTTATTCAAATGTAATACATGTTGTTATACAACAAAATTCTCATGAAGTTTATGGATACACTTAAAAAAACATATAAGCAATAAAATTATTTGTAATGATTGTGGTAGATCGTTCGCAAATAGAAATGAATTAACTCGACATTGGCATCATTGATGTAATTTTTCTAATAAATGAAGAATACATAAGTGTACTCATATTGCCATAATCGTATTACTTATGTACGATATGATCATTTTATTCGCCACATTATCAATATTCATGGAGTAGAATAACTAGAGCGAGATAAAATTTAACAAAAAATTATTATATATATGAGTGGTTGATTTAAATTTATAAATAATATCAGTTTTGATTTTTTTTTTTTACTTCTGTCACAATATAAAGAAAACTAAAAAAAAATTTTAAGTTGATTATTAAAAATAAAAAATGAAGAGTAGGAAAAAGTTAATAATCATCGGAGTTTATTGCTTTATTATTTACAATTAAATATTTTATATTTTATTTTTTTACCAAAAAAGTTTATTTTTGGTAATTACTTATGTATTATAATTTAAAAGATCTGTAAATTTTATAAATCAAAATATAATATTAATTAAACTACCAGTTTTTTTGTCTAATAAATTAAACATCACAAATTAATAAATTAAGATTTTAATTTAATATTTGATTATTATGAATTACTGGGCGATTGGTTTTAGCACGTAATAAAAAATTTTAATTTTTAGTCAATAACTTGTGATTTTTCGATATTTTTGTTTTCATTTCATTGTTTATATTTTCTTTATCCAAGTTCATAATTATTTATAATTGATTTTATTCATTTTTATGAATTTAAAAGTGGCGCTGTGAAAAGTTTTATTACTCCATTTTTGTGTTGACAGAAGACCATATGTGCGGTACAAAATTTTAAAAAATTCAAAAAGTTACAAATAATTGATTCAATTAAATAAATTATTATCAAATATTGATGAGACTAAAAATAGGTTTAAATAAATAAACAAATTTATTAAATTATCGAAAGAATAGTCTGGAATTTTTTTGAGTAAACGCTTGACAAGGTTATGATTGTTCGAACGTAAACAAGGAAAATGAGTGTGAATGTAGCAGACGAGAGACAATTTTTTAATTTTAAATGAATAAATTTAATTAGTTTAAATAATGAAATTTAAATATGCGCGTATGGATTTTTCATTGATCTACCTGAGCGGCAAAAAAAAAAAATTTGACTTTTTTGTTAAATTAAAGGTAACAATTGGTTATAATGTAACTAATTGTTAACAATTAGTTAATTCAACAATTTTTTTTTATGTGCCACTTGGGTACATTCGTATTTTGTTATTTTTATTCTACTTACATTTTATTTATTTACTCATAAATTAAAAAAACTCCCACTTGTCAATTACATTCACACTCAGATTTGCATCCAGTTTTTTTTTATTTTCTACATGTGTATATATATATATTTATATATTTATATATATATATATATATATATATATATATATATATATATATATATATATATATATATATATTTTTTTTTTTGTAAATGATTTGTTGAAAAGAAAATTAAAAAATTGTTAATTGTCTGCTAACGTCCGAGTCATGTAAAAGTCACAATTATTGACACCGTAAAAAGTATGAAATTAAAAAATTTTTAATTTTTTAAATATTTAAAGGACATTAAATAATGTTTTAAATTAAATAAAGTTTCAACAATTGGATCTATTACTTCATAATTTAAAATAGTATAGATTGTAATATCAAAATGAATATAAGTGATAACATTGATATTATCAAAAATGAATTTAATGAAAATTCAACAATTTTAGACCCCGAATATCATGAAACAGGTATGTCATTATTAAAATCGAATAGATAATTTAAAATATTTGTTATGTCGATAAGGTTGTATTAATTTTTATATGATTTGTTCCAGTAGTTGATCAAAAAAATATGGAAGATTTAGATGCAACAATAATTAATTCTCCTATGGTGACAGATACAATGAAATTTTTTGAAAATAATTTAAACTCACAAGTTGACAATAATTGTAATTATTGTTCAGTAATTAATTTATTCGAGAGTGATTTAAACCCAAGCAATAAAACTTGGATACGTCAAAACAATTCTTTGTCTTCTGTAAATTCTGATCAGGCAAGTTTGCTAACTGATGATTTGTTTATTTCTAATGAGAATGAACACCACGACAAAAATCATAATTTGTTAAGTTACATAAAAATTACAAAAGTTGAATCATTAAGTGGAAGAAATAATTTATGGACAGAAACTGCAGATGAAAACAATAATGAAGAACAGAATATCATATACGATATTAAAAAAGAAAATTTTGATTATAATGACAAAACTGATGGGAGTGATCAAACTATTGACGAGCAAAATCTCTTTAAAAAATGTATTGACAAGGCTGCATCATCGACGCCAGTTAAAAATACTTCACTTGCAAATAAACTTTCAGTTTTAAATCTTGATAATTTTAAAAATAATCAAATTTCGTTAATAGAAACTCTTATGAGTAATCAGAAACAGATTCAAGTTGAAGATAATGAGATTTATTTTGAAAATTCTCATGATATATCAAATATTCCAAAGTCTTTCCTTCCTTCTGTTCTGCTTGAAAGAATTGAAGTGCCTGGAAAAGTTATTGAAACTTCAGATACAAAGACTAATGAAATAAAATTTACAGAAGAATCATTTACAAGCGAAACTATTAAATCAGTTGAGTTAGAAAGTAAGTATTTATTAATTTTTAGATTATTCCCTGACAGGTCCGAATTACGGTAATTTATCTCATTTTCCTGTAATTTACCGTAGAATACTGTATCTCTACGGCAAATGTACCGCGATTGTCAATAATTTACGGCAATTTACAGTAATACGCGGTATTTTACAGGAAATTAAATAAAATATAGCAATTCACTGTACTTTGCGGCATTTTTACCGTAAGCACCGTACGTTGTTTTATTTTTACAGTTTTTACAGTGCAATAACCTCACATTGCGACAAAATACCGTGGCTTGCTGCGATTTCATAGCAAATTATTATTCTCTTACTAACAATTTACGGTAAACAATACCGTAATTTTGCCGTAAAATACCGCACGTTTACCGTAAAATACCGTAATTATTCATAATACCGCAAATTACGGTGATTACCGTAATTTAAATCCGCCAGGGTTTTAAAAATATTCAGTACAATAATTGTGATTTCGCATTACAGAGCCATTAAAAAATAATAAACCGCATCGTGGTATTGGTAAACTACCTTGTAAGGAATGTGGTTACTTAGCCCTCAGTAAATCTTACTTGGATCTTCATATGCGAAAACATAGTGATGAGAAACCTATACAGTGTCCAGAATGTCCATTTAGAACTTCTTATAAGTCTAGTATGACACCTCACATGCGTCGATTTCATCCAGATCAACTAGTTAGTTGTAATCCTCGTGATTCCAAGATCACAACAGCAAATCATCTGAGAAAACGTATGCGCATTCATACTGAAAAAGATCCAATCACGTGCGATATTTGTAAAAAAACGGTTGGAACATTTTATAATTTAAAACGACATATGATTTCTCATTCTGACGAAAGACCGCATGAGTGTAATATTTGTCACTTTAAATTTAAGAGAGCTAATGCCCTGGCGACTCATTTGAAAACGCACATAGTTACGCATACAGAAAAGCGTACAGAAAAGCATAAATGTAAAATTTGTTCAAGAGAATTCACGCGTATTTATTATCTTAATATGCACTTGAAAGTTCACTCAGAAAAAAAATATAAATGTGAAATTTGTAACCGAAATTTCATTCATTTGTCCTTTTTAAACCATCACATTGAGCTTCACAAGCCTTGTCCACCCGGCGAGGTATTAAAGTGTCAATATTGCCATGAAAGTTACAATGATCAATTTAGTTTACGAAACCATACTAAAACTCACAAAAAAGGAAAAATGTATAAATGCAACGTATGCTGTTACAAAACAACAGATTCACTCGCGTTAATAGAACATACCAACGACCATACGAATAATAAGTTATGTATCTGTTACCAATGTGGGCAATCATTTGAAAAGAAAAAGTTTTTAAGACAACACATGATTCAGGATCACATTAAAAACAAGCAGGCATCAAAAAAAAAACGACAAAAAATAAATTGAGATTTATTTACTTCATTTAAACGATAATACAAAAATGTGTACATCTGTGATAATAATTTATAGGCATGTATATCAACAATAGTTGAAATATACAATTAGAAACGTCAGCCAGAGAACTAACTAATAGATCAAAAATTATGTCTTGACGTAAATACTGTCCAAGAATACCACAGAGTTTTGATTTGATTTTTTTTCTTTTCTAGATCTGTATACTTAAAAATTTTTTATTATGTTTTATAATTAATTTTGTGGATTAGTTTTTGATAAATACAAGTATAACTTTTAGAATTACAATGATAGTATTATTATTATTAAATACATTTTACTGATTAATTGAACAGATTATTATTTACGGTCAAGATAACAGACCCGATAACTATTTCGGAATTTAACATTAAAAATACGATAAAATAAAAATCTGCCAAACATCATGAATTTATTTTTTTACTGTTATTTTTATTTTAAATTTGACTATCATTAAGTTTATGTTTTAATATCCATGCTGAATGAAATGTCGGTAATTAATTTCGGGGAGTGAAGAATTTTCTATGTGGCGAAAAATTATTCTTCTTTGAATTACTAAGGTATCATCGTAACGCCAGACTATGTCGATTGCCTATAATGAAAATTAAAAAAAAAATATGTTTCAAAAATTATGATGGCCATAGTAAAATTCAAAATTGCTTCGGTGGGTTTGTTATACAATTGTAAATTAACAGTTTACCAAAAAAATGGATACAGTTTTAAAAAGAAATAAATTACAAATAATTTGTGTCTACATAAATTTATTGTAGTGATCTAATATTTTGAAAGAGCATATTTCATAGAAATCTAACTTTTGTGTTTGTCTTTATGGTGAATTTTCCAAAGAATTTTACCACAGCCCATCATCAATCGTAGAGTAGGTTCTAAAAATACCATTCGTTCATAAGTTTATATACATATGGGATATTGTCACTCGGATGCTAGCCAAAGTTTTAAACTGATCGCTATTTAACAGCATACTTATTTTTTGGGCGATTACCTTGAACGAGTTCGAAAATGAGCCAATTCGGCCAATAAGTTTAGAAGTAGCGCGTGTTTGAAATTTTTTCAAAAATTTCGTTTTGTCAATTTATCTGGATGAAACTGTCAATTATTTACTCCAGTTATACAAGTTATTACTTAAATTTCAATAATTTATTTAAATTTCATGTTATAAATTTTTAATGTTGGTTACGATTATTGTAACTTTTGACGTTTCAATAATAAATATATTATGAGAAACCCAAGTAACACATGCTTAAGGAAGATTCTGATGCCAGTGCCTTTAGCAAAACCCCTATTCACTAGTTTTTTTTCTACGTATGGGCCTTGCGCATGCAATGACTTGTACATGACTTGCACAAGGCATTGTACACAAGAATATTGAAGATATCTTAGACATGGTGCAGTTGAAAAGTTTCTGGCGCATTTCTTGCACCAGTAACTTATGGCAGGTACTCACGCACGGCTTCCTCAAGATCTGCTCAAAGCTCAAGGTCAATTTTGGGCCTTGCGCAGATCTTGAGTAAGCCATGCGCAACTTTTGTCAACTATAGTCTTCCTCCAGAATTGAGTTATAATCTGGTTCGAATTTCTTGTGTAAGTCTTGCACTAAGCTTGCAACTGAAACCTAGCCACAAGTATCTTCAGCAAGACACGTAGGTAGGAAAAGAAACTAACGTCCATCGAACTTGAGACCAGATTTGCTCAAGCCATAAATAAAATTGTTATATGGGGATCTACTTCCATTTCGGCCCTTATTAAAAAAAGCTCTTAATAATCCATCCTCATTTTTCATTGTCTATACAAATTAATTTTGTTTAAAAACCTGGTCTAATATATACGATTTATATCATAATCAAAAATATTAATGGTCTTTTTATCTGTTTTCAATTATGGTTCTAAGAAGTTTTATTTACTTATTGTCACAATTTTGGTTTATTTGATGAAAGTTGCTTTAAAAAATTTAGTTGGTCGTTAAATCTTTGAAGTAAAACTTGAATTTTTTTAAATTATTGATCTGAATGTTAGAATTGTAAGTAAAAAATTTCTAAATTTCCATAATCGTAATTAATTAAATAATTTTAATGCATATGATTTTCATAAAAAAAAAAAAAATTACTGCCATTAGTAAATAACTCAATAATTATTGCATTAATTATTATTTTGTTTTTTTTAGAAAATTTACACGAAAACGAAGTTATTTAAAACTGCGCTGATATTTTTCATCATCTTCAGTAGTATTTCATTATCATCATCCTGTCCTACGGTCGTTTATTGTCGGGGTAGAACAGGTTGCTTTGATATTCATAAGAAAAAAAATAATTAAAAAAAAAAAGAACGATAATTTTTTATATGAGTTAAAAATATACTGTCTAATTAGTGGGATAAATAACTAGAGAATAAAAATAAAGACATTGAATTTCTTATTGACATTTTTTATTATAAAAAAATAACCATCAACTTTGAAAATAATTCAATTATTGCATTATTTTTCTTCATTACTTGAAGAAAAAATTTTTGAATATAAAAAAAAATACTTTGGTTACAAAAAATTTATATTATTAGCAACGAATCAACTGGAGCATACAACAAATTTGGTTTCAAATAAATTCATAACTATGACAATTCATTTATAAATATTTTTTTAATAAATACGCGACTTGAGTAATTTCGGTGGGATACCAAGGGACTTTAGTTCTATGTCAGCCATTGATTTCAAGTTTGGATAGTAATGGAAAACAGCTTCCCAACAAATGTCTATGAGGTTCGGAATCCTGAGCCAAGTTGAGTGTAAAATAGAAGAACAAATCGGCTGAAATAAAGTATCAATATTAATAACTCAAACATAAATAGCATTGAGAATTAACAATTTTATATAAATTTAATAATAAATACTTCTTCTATATCATTATCGATAATACATCCACCAAATAGGAATAATTGTCCAGCAGGAGAAATAGCCATTGAATGATTTTCAAGGTAAAAAGGTAACACAGTACCAACTCTCTCGAGACAAGTCCATTTTAAACTTGTGAGATTCAGTCTCCAGACATCATTGAAGTCATCAACGGATACACCATTGACGGCATCATAATGATCAACTCTTCCTCCAGATATCATTACATTTATTTCACCAGAATCGGGGTCAGGGTAACTCATTATTCCGAAATCTTCTCTTTCTTCTGGATAGTGCGGTGTATAATTTTCATCACCATGAGTGTATACTATTTTCCAGCAGCACTTTTCTAAATCGAACGCCGAAATTTTCTAAAATGAAACATTTTACATAAATATCTATTTATAATTAAATGTATCAGCGTAATAAAAGTACGTACGACGAAAGAAAATTCATCAAGTACGGCTTCATCACTAGCACCACCAAATATATAAATCATATCGTTCCCATAAACTAAAGTATGACCTGATCTACCAAGTGGTTCATTGGCATCAAGTCCTTGACAGCTATAAACAACTTCCCATATACCATTGTCTATATTTAATTTATGTAAATCAGAAAAGAGTTCACGACCCCTTACGATTCCGACAGTATACAAATATTTTCCATGACGAATTAAATTAAATGCAAATGATGGATTTGGAATTCGTCCACTTGTTTCTCGGACATGTACACTTTCGGTATTTAAATCACAAATATGTAATCGATCTCTGCGACGTGAAAGTTCGTTGTTAAAAGGTATTCCTATTGTCCAAATAACTAAATAATTTGATTCAAAAATAGTACCAAAAATTAAATCATATTCATCTGGTAAATTACCATCAGTTTTCATTAATCTCCACTGTTGTATAGCTAAATTGTACACCCAGATACCTCGAAATTCAGGTTTCGTTAAAAAAAGTGAAAGATCATCTGGAGGATCTTGATTATATATATAAGTTGAATCCTTACCATTGTAAATATATACATTTCTACCATCACATCTTATAAATGATTTCATTCTTCCTTCAGGTTTTACAACACTAGTTGGAAAATGATCCTGAAGTTAGCAGACAATTAATAATTTTCGGACTTTTTTTTCATCAAATCAATTACAAAAAAACAAAAACTAAAAAATATGTACATGTAAAAAATTTAAATAACTACGGGTGCATATTTTTCAAATATTTTTTTTTTTTATAATTTATTGCATAAAAAAAAATCAAAAAATTATTAGATGTCGGCTAACTTCAGTTTCATGTTGGAAAATGTTCAGTAAAAACATGCGGCTTGAATGTATACATTTTTTAATTAATTACGAAACTTTTCTATGATTTTTTGAAGTAATAAATGAAATTAAAATCTTTATGCAATTTTTGTTGATAAATTAAAATCTTATTCAAAGTAATTTACTTCATTTATTAGTGTATTACTTCAAAGGTTAACTTGTTTTATTAATATATTTTTTTTTTTTTGGTTCCTTTTTGGCTATCGTCCCGATAGGGCCACGTGCCACTTACTGTTGTTTATATTTACTTCTATGTGTTTATTTATTTATTTATAATTGAGTTGTCTTGTAACTTTTTCCTTTTGCCTTCCAAACACTTGATTTATTGGTATGTTGTAAAGTGTGGTCTGTATATGTGAATTGTAGCTGTTGAATAAAATGTTTTTATGTAGGGTAATAGTTAGTAGATGATTGGAGTTATTACGTATAAGGATTATTTAGATGTCTATGTTAATGTCTTTTATGAACTGGTGAATAGGGAAAGTCACTGTGTATGGTGATGAGATGATCAGTGACTGGACCGCACAATCTGAAACCAAAGGACAAACAATTTTATCAAGCCTGTTTATTAATGTTTCCCTAGTTTTCTTATCAACTAAATTACATTTATAAAAGATATGTTCGACTGTTTGATTTGGCTCCCCGCAATCGCAATTCGACTCCTCTATTATTTTCATCCGGTATAGGTGAGCTTTCACTTGAGTGTGTCCACTTCTTAATCTGTTGTTGATAGTTATTTGTTCTCTAGTTAAACCTAGTCCATGGAACCAAGGTTTGAGTTTAACTTCCTTTATGTGTTCAAAGTATTTTTTTCCTTTTTCATATTTCATCATTTCTTCATATGTTTCTTTCCTTAGTTTTCTCTTGAATACTTCGTTCCAGTGTTCAGCTTCAAGTCCGTCCACTCTGTTTTGGATCTCTGTGTTATTTATGGCCTCCTTAGCCATTCTATCAACTTCTTCATTTCCTGCTATGCCTTTATGGGCTGGGGTCCATATCATCGCGATATTTATGCCCATTTCCCTGGCTTCCCAAATACTTTGTCTAACTTCTAGTAGTCCTATGTAATCCTTGTGGGTACCTGGTCCCTCCAATCCCATTAGTGAGGCCTGAGAGTCTGTGCATATCAATGTGTTGCTATATTGCTGTCTTATAGCCATCCTGATGGCGATTTTTATTGCTTGTACTTCTGCTGACATAATGTTTACCTGTGGGTCCATTAATACACTTATCCCCTCCTGTGAATATTAATATATTTATATGAGAACGCTTCTGAATATCTCGACAACAGCGACCTCAGTAAAATAAACCCCCCGATAAGCGGGAAAATAAATTTATAAGGGCATTCTCAGACAGTGCTCTCCCCCCTCTACTACTTTTTAAAAATGTCCAATGAAAATTAATAATTTATTTAACTACATGTAAGTACTGAAGTTTAAATATTCCTCAAGGTTTTGTGGTAATTAATTTTTCGTTACAGATAATTAAATTCTCAATCTTCACTACTGGAGGCTATTTCTTCCTTACGTAATTTTTTATTTTATGAAAATTATTAATTTATTGCGGTTACTGTAATTCGAATGATTGTTGTTCATGAGTGAAAATGTAGCAGACATACGACAATTTTTTTATTAAACATAAAAAAATTAAACAATTAAAACAAAATTTAAAAAAACGCATGTACTGAATTTTCAATCTTCTAAACATGAATTTTTTTATTTTTAGTTTATAAACATTTTAATTTATTATTTCAAAGTTTTAAAAATTGTCAGACATCCGCTAACTTTACTATCATTTGTTAATCATACATTTGTAATCCAATTTAATCTTTATTGTCGTTACAAATTAATTTGGTTTAAAACCTGGTATAATATATACGATTTACATCAAAATTAATAATACTAATGGTATTTTTATCTAGTTCTAATTATTGCGCTAAGTAGTTTTTTCCACTTGTCACAATTTCGGGATAGAATAGGTTGCTTTCGTATTTATAAGAAAAATAATTGAAAAAAAAGAAAAAGAACGATAATTTTTAATATGTTAAAAATACACTGTCTAATTAGTGACATAATTAATTAGAGAATAAAAACAAAGACATTGAATTTTTCGTTGACATTTTTTATTATAAAAAAATAACCGTCCTTTGAAAATAATTTAACTATTGGATTATTTCTTTTAATTATTTACAGTAAAAATTTTCGAATATAAAATAGATGTACTTTGCTTACAAAAAATTTATCATATCACCTATGGATCGAGTGGAGCATGAAACAAATTTAGTTTTGTATAAATTTATAGCTGATAAAATTTATTTATAAATATTTTGTTAATAAATACGCGACTTAAATAAAGGCAACGGAATGCCGAGGGAAGTTATTTCTTTGTCATTCATTGATTTCAAGTTTGGATAGTAATAACAGACAGCTTCCCAACAAATGTCTGTGAGTTTAGGAATCCTGAGCCAAGTTGAGTGTAAAGATGAAATAAATATTCGCTAAAATAAATTATCATTATTAATTACCTAAACATTAATAATAGCATTGACAATTAACAATCATATATAAATTTAATATTTACTCGGTTCATATAATGATTGAAAATATGTCCGCCAAATGTGAATAATTTTCCAGCAGGAGAAATAGCCATCGAATGATTCGCAACGTGACAAGGTAAGACCATACCAAATCTCTCGAAACACGTCCATTTCAAACTTGTGAGATTCAATTTCCAGACATCATTGAAAGCATAATCATCATCGCTTCCTCCAGATATTATTAAATTTATTTCATCAGAATCTGGGTCAGTATAACTCGTTACACTGAATTTTTCTCGTTCAGTTGGATACTGCCGTATGTGATTTTCATCACCATGAGTGTCTACTATTTTTCAGTCGCATTTTTCTAAATCAAACACCGGAATTTTCTAGAATATAAGATTTGGCATAAATACTTATTTTCATAAATAAATTTATCAACGTAATAAAAGTACTTACGACAAAAGAAAATAAATGAAATCCGAGACCATCACTAGTATTATAAAATTCATAAATCATATTGTTACCATAAACTACAGTAGGACCTCTTCTACCAACTGATTCAATGATAGCAAGTCCTCGACAGTCATAAACAACTTCCCATACACCACTTTCTATATTTAATTTATATACACTGGTACGTTCTCCATAATCTTCTGCGGTTCCGACAGCATAAAAATGTTTTTCGTGACGAATGAATTTGTATGGAAATGAATGAAATGGATGAATTAGTCCACTTGTTTCTCGGACAAGTACACTTTCGGTATTTAGATCACAAATATATAATCGAATTTTCCAATTAGACAGTTTGTCATAAACGTCAGGTACTTGTAATGTGAAAATAACTAAATTATTTGATTAAAAAAAAGTACCAAAAATTAAATCAGCATTATCTGGTAAATTACTTTTATTTTTCATTAATTGCCATTGTTGTCCATCTAAATTGTACATCCAGATCTCGGGAATTCTATTTCTTATTGAATACCCCAAAAAATCGCCATTGAGAACATATAAATTTTTACCATCACATCTTATACTTGAGTTCATTCTTCATCCAGTCTTGGAATATTGTTCGAAGAGTGTTCAGTAAAAACATGCGACTTGAATGCGTACATTTTTCAGTTAACAATTAAACTTTTATAACTTTTCAAAATAATAAATTAAATTACGATCTTCGTGCACTTTTTATTGATGAATTCAAATCTTACTTGATGTAACTTATTGTATATGTTAGTCCATTCGGTTTAAAGATCGAGTCGTTTTATTGTTTATAAAAAAATTTTCATATGAATATCTCGACAACATCGACCTAATAAATTACTAAGGACATTCTCAGACAGTGCACCCACTTTTTAAAAATTTTCAATGACAACTTTCAGAACTGTACTACAATTTTATTAATTAATTAAACCAAAATTAAAAACTTTGTTGAAAAAAAAGACAACGTAGTTGCAATTTCGCCGAGATACAGATTTAAAATAAAACCAATTACAGTTTTCATCAATCGGGAGTGAATCCGAAATTGTTGAATAAATTTTAGCCTACAACATTCAAAAATTCGAATTCTCAGCGACACTCGTCCTTTATTTCAATTGATGATTCAATTTTTTTGTCATTAATTGAGAAAATTTTGATACGCTTATGGCAGTTGAAAGTCATTGAAAATTTTTAAAAATTTACAGCACTGTCTGAAGATGGCCTCAAAATTGATAAACTATTCGTTAATTTCAATGATTTAATCTTCCATCTTCAATTCATAAGTACTAGGATATAGCCATAGACAGGTAGGTGTCATTGAAACAGAAGTTTTTGGACAGGATTGTTATTACGAACACTCCGTTTAACTCGATGTCTATAGACGTTCATTATCGGAGTAGAATGGGTCGTTTTCGAATTTGTAAGAAAAATAATAATTAAAGAAAAAAAAGATAATTTTCAATATAATTTGAAAATAAACTGTCTACCTAGTAACAATGATAAGAGAATAAAAACAATTAAATGTCTATTTTCAGTACATTTTTTATTATAAAAAAATAACAGTAAACTTTAACGATAATTTAGCTATTAGATCATTTATCTTAAATAATTATAGAAAAAACTTTTGAATATAAAAAAATCTGTACTTCAGTCTTAAAAAATTTATCGGCAATTGGTCGACAAGAATAATACATTTAGTTTCAAATGAATTTATGACTTTTACAATTTTTTGTGCTAGTGTGTTACGTATAAAAATTAATACAATAAATTTATTTATAGATATTTTATTAATTAATGCGAGACTTGAGTAAAGGCAATGGAATACCGAGGGAATTGAGTTGTGTGTCAGTCATTGATTTCAAGTTTGGACAGTAATGGAAAACAGCTTCCCAACAAATGTCTGTGAGCTTGGGAATCCTAAGCCAAGCTGAGTGTAAACAAGAAAAACTAATTCGCTAAAATAAATTATTTGTTTTAATTATTCAAACATTGATAGCATCAACAATTAACAATTGTAAATAAATTTAATAATAAATACTTCTTCCACGTTAGTACTGAAAATATTTCCACCAAATGTAAACAATTTTCCAGCAGGAGAAATAGCCATTAAATGATTTTCAACGTAATGAGGTAAAACAGTACCAAATCTCTTGAGACACGTCCATTTCAAACTTGTGAGATTCAAACTCCAGACATCATTCAAGTTATCATAGGAGCCATCGTTCAATACATCACTGAAGGTATCATCAGAATAAACTCTTCCTCCAGATATTATTACATTAATTTCACCAGAATCGGGGTCAGTGTAACTCGTTGTACTGAGTCTTTCTCTTTCAACTGGATAGTGCGGTATGTGATTTTCATCACCACGAGTGACTACTATTTTCCAGCAGCACTTTTCTAAATCAAACGCCGAAATGTTCTGAAATATAACGTTTGATATAAATATTTATTTTTATAAAAAAATTTATCAGCGTAATAAAAGTGCTTACGACAAATGTAAATGCATCATCCTGTTCAGGATCATGACAATCACCACCGAATATATAAATCATATTGTTACCATAAACTAAAGTATGCTCTGATCTACCAATCGGTTCATTTTCATCATGTCCTTTACAGATATAAACAATTTCCCATACACCATTTTCTATATTTAATCTGTATACATCGGAAAATGCGTCAAGATCATTTGAGATACCTACAGTATACAAATATTTTTCATGACGAATTAAATTAAGTGCAAATGATGGACTTGGAATCTGTCCACTTGTCTCTAGGACAAGTCCTCTTTCGATATTTAAATCATAAATATACAATCGAGATTTGCGACTTGACAGGTTGTCATTAAAAGGTACTCGTATTGTGCAAATAGCTAAATAATGTGATTCAAACATAGTACCAATTGGATAAGTATTTTCCAGAGAATTACTGTCATTCCTCATTAATCTCCATTGTTTTCCAGCTAAACTGTACACCCAGATATTATTAAATTCGAAATCAAATACATACTCGCGTTGGTAAATATATACATTTTTATCATCACAACTTATATTTTTGGAGTGCATTGTTTCTTCAGGTTTTGTGATACTATTCGAAAAATGTGCGGTAAAAACATGCGGCTGGAATGTGTACATTTTTAAAATGATTATAAAACTTTTTTATTAATTTTCAAAATAATAAATAAAATAAAAATCTTCTACAGTTTTTATTGATAACCTATTATCTTTTTTGAAGTAACTTATTTTATTTTTTCGTGTATTACTTTAAATGTTAACTTGTTGTATTAACACGAAAACGCACATGGATATCTCGAAAACAGTGACCTCCGAAAAAATAAACTCGCCGTTATACTAGAAAATTAATTATTAAAATCTTTAATTTATTTTTCACTTTACCTACACCAAAAGTGTAAATTACTGCCTTGTTTAGAGGGAAGATGGTCGTTCTTTTCTCTTCTGAGACTCCATAAATGATAAAAATTGGCGCATGCGCCATTCTTCCGACAAACAGAGGAAGAAATTTAAACTTTCAGATATAGATCTGGTGAAAAAATTCATTGCAGTTGTTATCAATTTGAAGTTGAACAAAATGTATTGAATAAACTGAAACCTACAAAATTTGAAAATTCAAATTCTCAGCGATAATCGTTTTTCATATCAATTGATGCTTTAATTTTTTTTTTTTTTTTCAATTAATTAATAAAATAATATAACAGTAATATAATTGATACAATTTCGATACGATTATGACAGTTAAAATTCATTGAAAATTAATAAAGTTGCGGCACTGTCTGAAGATGGTCTTAAAGTCAATAAATTATTTATTAACGTTAATGCTTCAATTTTCCATCTTCAATTCATAAGTACTAGGATATAGACATAGACGCGTAGGTGTCATTGAAACAGAAGTTTTTGGACAGTATTGTTATCAGGTTATCACGAACATTCCGTTTACTTCGATGTCTACAGACGTTTATGGTTGGGGTGGAATATGGGTTGTTTTCATATTCGAAAGAAAAATAATATTTAAAGAAAAACAAGAAAAAAAGGATAATCTTTAATATAAATTAGAAGTAAACTGTCTAATTATTGAAGTAAATTATTCGAGAATAAAAACAAAGACATTGAATTTTTTGGTGACATTTTTTATTATAAAAACATAATAGTTAACTGTAAAAATTATTTAACTATTGGATCATTTATTTATTATCTTTTGAAATTCAAATCGCAATATTGCTTAATAATGATTATTATTATAATTTATCTAAAATGCTTATATTTGGAGTAAATTTAAAAATATAAAAATATCGGTATTTAACTCTTAAAACATTTTTCAGTAATTGGTCGATTGGAGGGTAATGAATTTGGCTTCAAATACATTTCAGACTATTACAATTTCAAGAACAATTTTGTCTTTCAGCTGGATACTGAGGTGTGTGATTTTCATCACCACGAGTGTCTATTATTTTACAGCAGCACTTTTCTAAATCAAACGCCAATATTTTCTAAAATATAATATTTTACATAAATAATTGTTTTCAGGAAAAATTTATCAACATAATGGAAGTACTAACGTGTAAACAAAATAAATGAAATTTGAGATCATCTTCAATACTACCAAATACATAAACCATATTGTTATCATAAACTAAAACATGACCTAAACTACCAAATAGTTCTTCGTCAATAAGTCCTTGACAGCGATAAACAACTTCCCATACACCATTTTCTATATTTAGTTTATATACATCGGAAAATCCTTCAAAATTTCTATGGGTTCCGACAGTATAAAAATATTTTCCATGGCGAATTAATTTATTTGCGAATAGAGGATATGGAATTTGTCCACTTGTTCCTCGGACAAGAACACTTTCGGTATTTAAATTACAAATATGTAATCGGCATTTGCAACGTGAGAGCTCGTTATTTAAAAGTTTTCGTATTGTATAAATAACTAAATAATTCGAGTCAAAAATAGTACCATAAACTATATCATTTTTATCTTGCAAATTACTTCCAACTCTCATTAATCTCCATTGTTGTCTAGCTAAATTGTACACCCAGAGATCACGAAAGACAAGATTTCTTGCCACAGTAGTTGGATCCATGCCTTCGTAAATATATCAATTTTTACCATCACAACGTATTTTTGACATCATTCTTCCTTCAGGTTTTGTGATGCTATTCGAAGAATGTTCAGTAAAAACATGCGGCTTGAATGTGTACATTTTGAAAATAATTACTAAACTTTTTTTTTAATTTTTAAAATAATAAATAAAATTAAAATCTTATTCGAAATGTCTTATTTTATTTTTTGATGTATCACTCAAAAGGTTAACTTATTTTATTCATAGGAAAACGCACATGGATATTTTTTTTTTCCTTTTTGGCTATCGTCCCGATAGGGCCACGTGCCACTTACTGTTGTTTATATTTATTTTTATTAATTTATTTAATTATTTATATTCGATTTGTCTTGTAACTTTTTCCTTTTGCTTTCCAAACACTTGACTTGTTGGTATGTTGCTGGTATTTTGTAAAGTGTGGTATGTGTATGTGATTTGTAGCTGTTAAATGAAATGTTTTTATATAGGGTAGGGTAAACTGCCCAATGAATGACCGATTTGTTGTAGTGGCAGATATTTCGACTAATAAAAACAATAATTAACTTTGAAACTCAGTCAAGCCATTATAATTGCATTGCGACATCATTTATCTTTTGATATTCATCATTATTTTTTATTTATTTTATGACAGAGAGATTAATCTTGCCAAGTCTGGTCGCACCTAGTATTATAGTCGAATAATAGGGCGCCACTGGAAGATGGACTCGGCCTTCCAGAACCGGATGTTGTAGAATTTTATTTTTAAATAAATTAATTAATTTAATTTCTCAGAGTCGTTTGCAATATTTTGTGAGAGAGGTGAGGAATTGTAAAAATAGGCTGGAATAATGTTAATCAAAATTTTATTTAGATTAAGCACCTTGCTTTTATTTATTTGACCTTTATGACAATAAGTATCTTTATGACAAACTAATACTTATGACAAACTAAATATAATAATGACAAACTAATATTCTTATGACAAACTAAATTTTATCTCGTCTCCCGGACGGTTCCTTATGGCAAACTAATTTTTATCTCGTCTCCCGGAAGGTTCCTTATGACAAACTAAATGCGTTCCCTGAACGTTTTCCACACCCACACACCCACACGTTAAAATACCGTCCACCGGACGTTAAACCTTGAACCCTAATTTCTAATTAAAAAAAACCGTCCACCGGACGTTAAACCTTCAATTTCCTTAATTCCTAGTGTCCCCTGGATATAATCTTAACCCTAACTTAAATTTGTCCACTGGACCTAAATCACAAACACAGTTAATTTTACTTAACACTAGTTGATTCTACTTTAATTTACTGACCATATCTTATTGACATCATCACTATTTTCTCGAATACTCGTGACTATATTTCCAATAATAAATTTCAATAATAAAATTTCCAGTAAAATTTTCCAATATAAAATATAAATTTCCACAATTAATTTATTATGATTTACCTCACTATTTTTAACTCATTATATTTATTAATTAATTAATTTGTAGTTTTAATTGAATTATTAATTAATAAATTTTACTGACAATTTTCATTAACAATTTTTTCATAATATTTTATTCTTAATTTATTACTGACAAAATAATCCGTTTTCTCCATTTACAACTAATTATCGTAATCTCTAGCGTCCTTAAAAATTCCAATTTAATTCATTTAGATATTTTATTAATATTTTAAAATTAATTTAAATTATTTCATGACTAAATTTACGACTAGAATTACGTTGAAAATTGACTAGAATATTCGGCCAGTGACTTGGCGTCGCGAGGCCTGAAATTACGATTTTAAGACACGGACAATTTATCTAAGGCAGCCGACAGGCCTGGGATACTTTTATAATTAATATTGAATTTAAATTTTATTTAATTATCAAACGATTCACGCGGAAATTTATTTTATTCCAGCCTAGAGGCCTCGAATAGAATAGATTTTAGAGTTACGGACAAAGTGGCAAACAAGAGACGCGAGACGCGATTAACTGGGTTTTCAATCAGTTACTATGAGACTACCGGAAAGATTTTAAGTAAATAATTATAATTAATTCGGCCCTCTAATAATTAAATTAGAGGCCTCCATTAATTATAAATTTACCTTTATTTAACTACACAACACTGGCTGTCCCGTGGCTGCAGTTTGTTGTCTTCGGAAAGCTGGTGTTCGGCTATTTCTTTCTGCTTGCAGCAATTGTTCCGGTCCCGTTCTCTCTCGCACAGCCCGCTTCCAATTAAATTAATTATTTAAATCTGTCAATGTACAGTACGCATTAGTAAGTTATACTTAATAATTAATTAATTAAATTATCGGCCCAAAGGCCTAATAACAAAATTAGCAACTGATTAATTAATAAATGAATCGCCTCGTTCCACGTGAAGCGTGAACGGACTTTTTTTTTTTCTCTCCGCTAGGTTGTACCCCAGCTGGCCTTTGGGCATGCCCGTACAGCCAATGTTTGTGAGTTGAGTTTTATTGGCGGGATTCCGCCGATATTTGAATTTGTTGTTTGGTTTTATTCTTCGTCTATTGTAGTGTGTGTCAGGTTTACGGTGTCCTTAATATCTATGGCAAACTTTGTTATTCTTTTTAGAATTTTTTCTTCATTTGTGAATGCTACGTTTCTAATGTCGTATGGTGGTGGTATTTTTGCTTCATCTTTTAGGTATTTACAAAGGTCTTCTGAATTATTTCTCGTTAGGATGCAGCCGAAGAATATATGATTGACGTCTTGTATTCCTTGTCCGCACTCACACTCTGGGCTGTCCTTGGCTTTGATTGAGTAGAGATACTCGTTTGTGCAAAGGTGCCCTGATCTCAGACGGTTGATGAATGTAATTTCCACCCTTTTTAGGTTTAGATTCTCAAACCAAGCTTTCTTTGTGTAGTTATTTTGTGGGTCTTTGAATTTCCAGTACTTGCGTCCAGAGTTTCTTGCTTCATCATCGCAGAGGTGTTTGTGCTCGGTGTAGTATTTTTTTTCTATTTTTCTGTTGCATATTGCTAGGTTCGGTAACAGGTCTATAAAGGTGCCGTCAGTTCTGGCTTCGTTGGCTAGTTTGTCAGCTCTCTCGTTTCCTTTTATTCCTAAATGGCTTGGGCACCCCCAAAACTCAATCTCTCTGTTTGCGTTTTTTAGTCTGCTTACCAGAGAGCGGATCTCGAGGATGGTTGTATTAGTTTTTCCTGATAGCCCTATTGCTTTGAGTGCTTCTAGTGAACTTGCCGAGTCGGAGCATATAATTATTTTTTGTATGTTGGTGTTTTTTATAATTTTCAATGTCTGTAATATCGCCATGGCTTCTCCTTCTGCTATGCTATAGTCTGACCTCATTTTGAATTTACGTTCTATTTTTGGATGGTTGCATGATAAAGCTAGTCCGATGTTGGTGTCCTTTTTGGTTCTGGATGCGTCTTAGAATATTGACCAGCCGTTTTTCTTCTTGAAAGATCTGGCTTGATAGATCTCGCAGTACAACCGTTGGGGTGGATGGATAGCATCCAAGGGCTACTCTTAGAGCAGCGTTTTGTCCTCTTTCAAGTTCTTTTTTTAGTGTTAGGCATGCAGATTGGGAACAGAAACATGCCCAGTCTAGTCTGGCTCTAGTTAGGCCTTTGTAGACCTGTAGTAGGGTTGTGGGGTGGGCTCCCCAGGCTTTTCTGGTAAGTGCTTTCATTATATCGATGCTCCTGCTTACGTTCCTTCGGACTTCTGTGATAAAGGGTTTCCATTTCAGCTTTGTGTCCAAGATAACTCCTAGAAACCTGGCTGAATCCGATCTTTCTATTCTATCGTTGTTTATCTGGATCTGTAAATTGCCTTGTAGCCTTTTTTTCCTGTTGAGAATCATGAATTTAGTTTTTGTGGTAGATATGTTTAGTTTTAGTTTTTTCAGCCATGGGAGTAAGTGATTGATGCCGTCTTCTAGAGCGCTTATACATTCTTGTTCATTGTTACCTATAGTGTAGAGTGCTGCGTCGTCCGCGTACATGGCTATTTTGCATTTTTGGCCTATGTTCTTGTTTATATCTTTTACGTACGTATTGAATGCTAAAGGGCTTGATACTCTGCCTTGGGCTGCTCCCTTATCTATCTTTCTTGTGTCTATCTTTCTTCCATTTCGGTAAAAGTGGACCGTTCTTGTTCTCAGTAGGTTTGCCAATAGTTTTATTATTCTTCTTTGTAATCTTAGCTCGCTTACTAAGTTGATTAATTCTTGAGGGTCCATATTGTCGTAAGCCCCTTCAAAATCTATGAGTAGTAGACCAATCATTTTCTTTTCTGAGAATGAGTCGTACGCTTGTGTTGTCAGCAAGGCGATGTTGTCTTGGCATGACTTTCCTCGTCTAAACCCGAACTGGATGTCTGGTATTAACAGTTCAGTTTCCATGAAGTACTCTAATCTGTTTAAGAAAGCTCTTTCGAATACTTTTAACAGGCATGATGCTAGTGTGATGGGTCGTAGTGCTCTGCTGTTTGGCTTGGGGATAAGACAGATGTCGTCAACCATCCATTCGCTTGGTATGATCCCTGTCTCTAGTATCCTGTTAAATATATGTGTGATGATTTTGGTTGCCTCTTCCGGTAGGTTTTTTAGTACTTCATTTGATATTTTGTCTGCTCCTGCTGCTGATCTTGTCTTGAGGTTTTGTATTATTGAACATATTTCTTCAATCTTGAATGGGAGCCATATGCCTTTTACTGCGTTTACTCCTGCACCGTCCGGTATTAATATGTTCGGTTGTCCATTTGGGTTGAGGGGTGCTAACTTATTGATGGCTTTTTCTTCTTTTTCAAGGTCTGATTCTGAGTATCTGTCTGTGTTTGCTTTGGTTTTTCCGTCGTAGCTCCTAATTATGTTCCACACTTTTTTAATTGGCATTTTTGGGTTGATGGACTCCGCGAACGCTTTTCATTCTCTATTTTTTATTTTCCGAAGTTTTTCACTGGATTCTTTCCAAATCTTTTTGACTTCTTTCCAGTTGTTATTGGATTGGTTTTGTCTGTACGTTTTTAGGGTCTTTTTTCTTTCGTTAATTATGTCTTCGCATTCTTTGTTCCACCAAATCTTTTTCTTCTTGTCTTTCTGGGAATTGCTCTGTTGTGTTCCCCCTATCTCTTTTGCCCCATTCTTTAGTAGTTCCTCTCGTATGTTGTCGCAGAGTTTAGTATAAACTATCGTGTGATTTTCTGAGTGGAATTGCTCGTCTTCGAGCTTGGTTATGATTTTTTCCCCGAATTTGTCCCAGGCTACTTTATTTGTGGTGATTTGTGGTCTTGTCTCTTTCGAAGTATTTTTTACGTCGCTTATAGTGACCTGAATGACGATGTGATCGCTGTTCAGAGTGGTGTCTGTGGTCTGCCAGGAGCAGTTAGCTTTCAGGTCTTTATTGACTATGGTGAGGTCTAGAGTATTATTTCCGTGGTTATGGTTCACGTAGGTGTGGCTTCCGTTGTTTAGTATGAATAGATCTAGATCTTCTGTTACTGCAGCTAGATCTCTCCCTATTTCTGATGTGCTAGTGCTGCCCCATTGGACATTGTGAGTGTTTAAGTCTCCACCAATTATAATGTGTTTGTCGTTGCTTTTGTTGAGTATCTCTTTGAAGAGATTTTTCCACGAATCTTTTTTTATTCTTGTATTTGGTGGTCTGTATATACTTATCAAAAATAGTTTTTTTTCTCGAAGATTTATTTGGACTGCAACGGTTTCAAATTCTTCATTGTTTACTATTGTGTCGTCTAACGTTACCTCATCGTATGTTATGCCTTTTTTTATAGCTATTGCTACTCCTCCTCCTGTTCTGTTTACTCTGTCTCTTCTGATGAGATTCATTTTAGCTATACCAAATTTTGTGTCAGTAGTTAGCCATGTTTCTGATATTAGTAGGATGTCATTGTTTATACTGATGCTTGGTATTAGGTGTGATTTATTTCTCAAGCCCCTGCAGTTCCACTGAGCGATGTTCAGATTTTTGTGGTCTTGAGTCATTGTTGATGTGTTTGTATTTTTCCGGAGGTGTTCTCCTTATTTTCGTTTGTGTTGTTGATGTGTGCTTGATTTGTTGCCTTTGTTTGGTGTTGTACTTGGTTGTTGACATTTTGGTTTAGATTTGTTATCTCTTTAAGTGGTGTTGCTCTTTGAGAAAGTTGGCTAAGTTCTAATGCTATGATGTTTGATTGTTGTAGGCTTTCTTATTACTGCTCTATCTAATTCTCTATATAATTTTAATTATTTTTAATGATAATTTTATAAATCACTTCAATTCGTTGTGATTTAATAATAATAAAAACATGCAAGATTACATTTATAAGTAAATAATAACTTTTAATTAAATTTTAAAATTATTATGATCATTCTTCTACATACCGGTCATTCACTGGTAGGTGGTCACAGACTGGACTAGTTACCCTAGTAATTGTTAGTAGATGATCCCTATCCAAAAATTCCCATAGAATCCACTCAACTGCGACAAAAATCGCATAGAAACCAATAGAGTCTATAGGATTCTAAGCGGTTTTTGTCGCAGTTGAGTGGATTCTATGGGAATTTTTGGATAGGGATAGGTGTTATCACGTACAAGGATTATTTAGATGTCTATGTTAATGTCTTTTATGAACTGGTGAATCGGGAAAGTCACTGTGTATGGTGATGAGATGATCAGTGACTGGACCGCACAATCTGAAACCAAAGGACAAACAATATTATCA
Organism: Microplitis deprimator; assembly: GCA_964016945.1. NCBI lineage: Eukaryota > Metazoa > Arthropoda > Insecta > Hymenoptera > Braconidae > Microplitis > Microplitis deprimator. The sequence goes on along the minus strand of OZ024706.1, from coordinate 25,457,904 downwards.
AGCCTGTTAATTAACGTTTCCCTAGTTTTCTTATCAACTAGATTACATTTATAAAAAATATGCGTGTGCTTTTACTTGAGTATGTCCACTTCTTAATCTGTTGCTGATAGTTATTTATTCCCTAGTTAAACCTAGTCCATAGAACCAAGGTTTGAATTTGAATTCCTTTGCGTGTTCAAAGTATTTTTTTCCCTTACCGTATTTTATCATTTCTTCATATGTTTCTTTCTTTAATTTTTCTTTGAATATTTCGTTACAGTGTTCCGCTTTAAGTCCGTCTATTCTGTTTTGAATCCCTGTATTATTTATGGCCTCCTTAGCCATTCTATCAACTTCTTCATTTCCTGCTATACCTTTATGGGCTGGGGACCATATCATAGCGATATTTATATACCCATTTCCCTGGCTTCCCAGATACTTTGCCTAACTTCTAACAGTCCTATGTATTCTCTATGGGTTCCTGGTCCCTCCAATCCCATTAGTGAGGGCTCAGAGTCTGTGCATATTAATGTGTTACTATATTCCTGTCTTATAGCCATCCTGATGGCGATTTTTATGGCCTGTACTTCTGCTGTCATGATGTTTACCTGTGGATCCATTTATACACTTATCCCCTCCCGTGTCTCTGTACATATTGCTGCTGCTGCAGTTCCTAGTTTTGTTTTTGAGCCATCCGTGTATATGGTTTTGTATTCAGGATAATCGAGTTCCAGCAACTGTTTCCATCTGGCGTTGATATCCTGGTTCTTCATTGTCTCTCTTCCAGTGTCTAGGTCTATTGCAATCTTGTTAAATGTGCTTTCATATGTGACTGTTGCTAGACTGGGTTTGTCGTATTTGTTTAATCTGTTCCATGTGTCTTGTTCTTCTTCCCAAATCTTAAACATTGTGATGACGTATTTTTTCCCTTTTTTTTCTTTGTTATTTCTTATCAGGTTGTTTCTAAATACTCGAATTATCTTGAAAGTCGGTTCCAATTGATTGTTTTTTTTTGCCATGGTTTTTGCTAAGAATTTCCTAGTGATAAACTTGGATCTGCTGTCAAGGTCTGGTTCAGCTGCTATATGGAGCAATACATTCAACGGCGTGGTGATTAAATTGCCTGTGGCTTTTCTCAGCGCCGTGTATTGGATTCTTTTGACCTTGGTGAAATTTGTGGCTGTTGTGTCCTGGTAAAAAATAAGGCCCCAATCTATGGTGGCTGTAACTATAACTTTGTATACCTGGAGTACTGTGGATGGGTGTGCCCCCCATCTCCAACTTGCGATTGCTTTTATTATATTATTGGCCTGTTTGGCTTTGTTGCTTACTAATTTCGTGTGTCGGTTCCAATTGAGTTTGCTGTTGATATTTATCCCTAGGAACTTTGTTTCATCCACCTCCTCTATAGATTTGCCTTGAAGATCCAGTCTAACTCTGTCCCTCTTTCTTCTTTTCGTGAATATCATCATTGTAGTTTTTTCGGGTGCAATTTCCAGTCCTCTGCCCTTCAGCCAGACGTTTACTTTATTCAACGATTCCTCCAGGATTACTTTTATGAGTTCCAGGTCTTCCAAGGTTATGTAAAGTACATAGTCATCAGCAAACGATAAGAATCTGCACCACGGGTGCAACTGTCTTTTTAACTTTAGCATATATATATTGAACAGAATGGGACTCAAGATGCTCCCTTGCGGAAGGCCCTTCTTGGTGCTGGCTGTCTTTATCTTAGCTCCATTAATTTCAAAATGCAGCGTTCTTTCCTGTAGCAATTTTCCCATCATTGTTATGAGTTTTTCCGGTATGTCCAGCCTTCTGAGCTCTCTAATTAATGTAGAAATGTCAACGTTGTCATAGGCTCCCTTGATGTCCAAGTATAGCGCGCCCATGTAACGATCCTGCATCATCGCTAAGTTAGCTTCCGAAATCAATATGGCTGCGTTTTCAACGCACGATCTGCCCCTCCTGAATCTATAAAATTCATTGGGTAACCACGTTAATCTATTATTTATTATCCTTTCTAGTACTTTCATTAGGCAGTTAGACATTGCTATCGGTCTGTACCCCTTGGATGGTTTCGGGATCAGACATACCCTATATTCTCGCCACCCATCAGGCACTTCTGCCTCCTGTATAATATAATTTTAAATTTTATTGAGCAAAGAGATTGCTTCCTGTGGGAGCTTTCCTATTAGTTCGTATGTGATTTGGTCTGTCCCTGGTGCTGACTTTTTCTTTTTCGTTAATTCAATGGCCGCTCTGACTTCTTCTGCTAATATTTCCTGTTCTAATGTTTCCCTGTACTCTGTGATGGTATTTTGTGCTTCTTGTAGGTCATACTCATTGGTCCTGGAGATAGTCGCTTCCCCTGTCAGTTTGTTAATTGTTTCTATTATAGCTGGATCATTAGGTGAAAATATTTCTGTTGTTGTTCGGTTACTAAACCTTCTTTTGAATCCTTTTATCACGCTACACATCTTTTTAATTTCCATAGTTGGCGAAATACTATCACAAAATGACCTCCACGACTCTTTCTTGGCCTTTCTCGCTGTTTTTTTAAAATCCTTATGAGCTGCAGTAGCTTCTTCATACGTCTCTGATCCGGGGTGCTGCATAAATCGACGAACAGCACTCCTTCTTGACTGGACTTTACTTCTGCATTCCTCATTCCATCATCTCGCTGGTGGAGTAACGCACATGGATATCTCGACAACAGCGACCTTCGTAAAATAAATCCGCTGACACTTGAATGTCATTAAAAATTTTTAAAAAGTTGCACTGTCATAAGATGGTCTTAAATTCAATCAATTATTTATTAACGTTAATGCTTCAATTTTCCATTTTCAATTCATAAGTACTAAGATATAGCCATAGGCGGGTAGGTGTTATTGAGACAAAAGTTTATTGGACAATAATATTATTACGAACATTTCGTTTACCTGGATGTCTACAGACGATTATTGTAGAGGTAGAATGGGTTGTTATCGTTTCCAAAAGAAAAATAGTAATTAAATAAAAAAAAAAGATAATTTTTTACATAAATTAAAAAGAAACTGTCTACTCAATGATATAAATTATTAGAGGAAAAAAGCAATGCGACATCAAATTTCTTAGTGATATTTTTTATTATGAAAAAAATAACAGTTAACTGTCAAAATAATTTAACAATGGGATTACTTATCATGAATATTTATAGAGAAAATTTTAAAATAAAAGAAAAATGGATTCTTTACTCTAATAAATTTATCTTATCACCGATCGGTCGACCGGAGCATGTAATAAATTTGTTTTCAAATAAATTTATTACCATATTACAATTGTAAGTTCTAGTGTGTTATAAATAAAAAAAATAAATACAATGAATTAACTTATAAATATTTTATTAATTAATACGCGACTTGAGTAAAAGCAACGGAATACCGAAAGAATTTATTTCTTTGCCAGTCATTGATTTCAAGTTTGGATAGTAATGACAGACAGCTTCCCAACAAATGTCTGTGAGTTTGGGAACCCTGAGCCAAGTTGGCTCCATTTTTGGCCATTTAGATATTTTGAATAAAATAATTTATAAAATTCGCAATGATATAATTAATTTTTCAAATGTGTTCGATGATACTTTTATCACACTATTGCAATGGAATTGTTTTCTAATACTTTTTCATTAATTTAAATAAAGTATTAGACGTCCAAAAATGGAGCAGGGGCCACTAATAGTACTTCTACCCTATACATAAATTTAATAATTACTCGGTTCATATAATGATTGTAAATATATCCGCCAAATGTGAATATTTTTCCAACAGAAGAAATGGTTATTGAATGATTGACAAGGTAAGGCAGTACCAAACCTCTCGAGACACGTCCATTTCAAACTTGTGAGATTCAATTTCCAGACATCATTGAAAGAATAATCATCATCGCTTCCTCCAGATATTATTAAATTTATTTCACCAGAATCTGGGTCAGTGCAACTCGTCACCGCGAAATCTGCTCTTTCTTCTGGATAGTGCGGTACGTGATTTTCATCACCATGAGTGTCTACTATTTTCCAGCAGCACTTTTCTAAATCAAACGCCGGGATTCCCTAAAATATATTACATTTTGTATGAATATTTCTTTTCATAAATAAATTTATCAGCGTAATAAAAATACTTACGACAAAAGAAAATAAATCTAATCCGGGTTCATTAGCAGTACCACTAAATATATAAATCATTTTGTTACCATAAACTAATGTATTACCTACTTTTCCAATTGGTTCATTGGCATCAAGTCCTTGACAGGTATAAACAACTTCCCATACACCATTTTCCATATTTAATTTATATACATCGGAAAAGAACTCAAGACCTCTCACGATTCCGACAGTATACAAATATTTCTCATAACGAATTAAATCAAGTCCAAATGATAAACTTGGAATTTGTCCATCTGTCTCTCGGACACGTACACTTTCGGTATTTAAATCACAAATACGTAATTGACATCTACGACTTGAAATTTCGCCATGAGAAGGTATTTCTGTCGTCCAAATAGCTAAATAATTTGATTCAAAAATAGCACCAAAAATTAAATCATATTCGTCTGGTAAATTACCATCAGTTTTCATTAATCTCCACTGTTGTCTAGCTAAATTGTACGCCCAGATACCTCGAAATTCAGGTTTTGTTGAAAAAAATGAAAAACCATCTGAGGAATCTTGATTATTCATAATGGTTGAATCCTTACCATTGTAAACATATACATTTTTACCATAACATCGTATTCTGGATTTCATTCTTCCTTCAGGTTTTGCAACACTAGTTAGAAAATGTTCAGTAAAAACATGCGGCTTGAATGTATACATTTTTTAACTAATTATGAAACTTTTCTATGATTTTTTGAAGTAATAAATGAAATTAAAATCTTTATGCAATTTTTGTTGATAAATTAAAATCTTATTCAAAGTAATTTACTTCATTTGTTAGTGTATTACTTCAAAGGTTAACTTGTTTTATTAATATATATGAGAACGCTTCTGAATATCTCGACAACAGCGACCTCAGCAAAATAAACCCCCCGATAAGCGGGAAAATAAATTTTCAAGGGCATTCTCAGACAGTGCTCTCCCCCCCCCCCTCCACTACTTTTTAAAAATGTCCAATGAAAATTAATAATTTATTTAACTACATGTAAGTACTGAAGTTTAAATATTCCTCAAGGTTTTGTGGTAATTAATTTTTCGTTACAGATAATTAAATTCTCAATCTTCACTACTGGAGGCTATTTCTTCCTTACGTAATTTTTTATTTTATGAAAATTATTAATTTATTGCGGCCGCTGTTATTCGAATAATTGTTATTCATACATTTCATAATCCCATTAAATTTTTTATTGTCGTGTTACAAATTTATTTTCTTTAAAAACCTAGTAACATATATACGATGTACAAAACAATTAAAACATTAATGGTGTTTTTATATTATATATTTTTAATTATCGTTTGAATAAATTTTGTAAACTTATCGTCACAATTTTTGTTTATTTCATGAAAGTTGCTTTAAAAAATTTGGTTGGCCGTTTTAAATTTTCAAAGTAGAATTTGAAATTTTTAAGATTATTAATCTAAATGTTAAAATTGAAAGTAAAAGATTTGTAAATTTTCATCAACATAATTAATTAAGTAAAGTTAGTATTGCCGTCTTTCATAATTAAAATATTACTGCCACTAATAAATAACTTAATAGTTATTGCATTAATAATGATTTTTTTTTTTTTTAGAAAATTTACACAAAACTGATGTTATTTGAAATTGCACTGTGATTTTTTATCATCTTCAGAAGTATTTTATTATCATCCTATCCTACGGACGTATATTGTCGGCCTAGAATCGGATGCTCTTTTATATTCGTAAGAAAGATCAGTTTTAATATAAATAAAAATAAACTGTTTACTTAGCGACATAAATTATTAGAGAATAAAATCAAAAACATGCAATTTTTTAGTACATTTTTCATTATAGAATAATAACAGTTAACTATGAAAATAATTCAACTATTGGATTATCTATCTTAAATGTTTATAGACAAAATTTTTGGATACTAAAAAATCTGTACTTAAAAAAAATTTAACAGCTATTGGTATACTGGAGAGTAATAAATTTGGTTTCAAATAAATTTATGATCATTACAATTTAAAATACTAGTGTGTTATACATCAGAAAAAAATACGATTTATTTTTTTATAAATAATTTATTAATTAATACGCGATTTGAATAATTGCAATGGAATACCGAGGGAAATTATGTCGTTGTCAGTCATCGATTTCAAGTTTGGATAGTAATGAAGAACAGCTTCCCAACAAATTTCTGTGAGTTTGGGAATCCTGAGCCAAGCTGAGTGTAAAGTAGATAAATAAACTCCCTAAATAAATTATCAGAATTATATACTCAAAGGTTAATAGCATTGGCAATTAACAATTATACATAAATTTAATAATTACTCGGTTCATATATTGATTGAAAATATATCCGCCAAATGTGAATAGTTTTCCAGCAGCAGAAACGGTCATTGAATGACTATCAACGTGACAAGGTAAGACAGTACCAAATCTCTCAAGACAGGTCCATTTTAAACTTTCGAGATTCAGTCTCCAGACATCATTCAAGACATTATCATAATCTTCTCCTCCAGATATTATTACATTTCTTTCCTCAGAATCTGGATCAATGTAACTCGTCACCGCAAATTCATTTCTTGCAACTGGATAGTGCGGTATGTGATCTTCATCACCACGAGTGACTACTATTTCCCAGCAGCACTTTTCTAAATCAAATGCCGAAATTTCCTGAAATAAAACATTTTACATAAATATTTATTTTTATAAAAAAATTTATCAGCATAATAAAAGTGCTTACGACAAATGTAAATGCTTCATCCTGTTCAGGATCATGACAATCACCACCGAATATATAAATCATATTGTTACCATAAACTAAAGTATGCTCTGTTCTACCAGCCGGTTCATTGCCATCATGTCCGTTACAGATATAAACAATTTCCCATACACCATTTTCTATATTTAATCTGTATACATCGGAAAATATTTCAAGACCATTTGAGATACCTACAGTATACAAATATTTTCCATGACGAATTAAATTAAGTGCAAATGATGGACTTGGAATCTGTCCACTTGTCTCTAGGACAAGTCCTCTTTCGATATTTAAATCATAAATATACAATCGAGATTTGCGACTTGACAGGTTGTCATTAAAAGGTACTCGTATTGTGCAAATAGCTAAATAATTTGATTCAAACATAGTACCAATTGGATAAGTATTTTCCAGAGAATTACTGTCAATCCTTATTAATCTCAATTGTTTTCCAGCTAAACTGTACACCCAGATATTATTAACTACGATATCAAATACATACTCGCGTTGGTAAATATATACATTTTTATCATCACAACTTATATTTAAGGTCAATCTTTCTTCAGGGTTCGGAATATTGTTTGAAGAGTGTTGAGTAAAAACATACGGCTTGAATGTGTACATTTTCAAAATAATTATAAAACTTCTTTATTAATTTTTAAAATAATATGTGAAATCGAAATCTCTACACAATTTTATTGATGAATTAATATCTTATTCGAAGTGTCTTATTTTATTTTTTGATGTATCACTCAAAAGGTTAACTTGTTTTATTCATACGATAACGCACATGGATATCTTGACAACAGCGACCTCAGCACAATAAATCTGCCGTTAAACTAGAAATACTGAAGAGGTTCACGCATTTCTAATGGCTATCGAAAATTCCAACTTTAAGGAGGTATGGGAATTGTCGAAGTAATGAGATCAATGTTAAATTTTTAGGATCAATAAAAATATATTTAATACGTGTTGTGTTAAAATTTCAGAGACCTATGGTTCATAGTTTATTTATAAAACGAGATTAAATATAGGTTATTTAACATTGTAATGATATACCAGATCTCACACCTACTCTTGTTTTAATAAACTTCATGATGAAAAAATAGTGAGAAAGCTTGGAAAAACTCATCGTATAAAAAAAAAAGTTGCAAAAATTATTGAAAAAATAAAATCAAGTTGAGGGTACTTAGTATTTAAAATTAATCCAGTTTAAAAAATCTAAATTTTAAAAAAATAGTCAGCCATAGCAAATGTGGGTTATGTTGACGGCAACGTTGTAAATGGTGGGTCACGCGGGAAATTTAAAGTTTCAATGAAATAGGTTAGCAGAAAAGTCAAATAGGTAAAGGAAAATATTATAAAATTTTTATTATTTATTATAAAACATAACATAAATATTTACGTTGTTAAAAATAATGTTTTTTTCTATTACTCATTTTCTTTTTATTATTAAAAAATTTAGCAATGAACTAACACTGCCTAAATAGCATTACTTGTAAACATAACACTCACGTAACATCGACAACACGAATAGAGCAGTCGACGCATGCGCAACCGCGGTAAAATTTGCTGCGTTGCCAAACTTTTTGAAAAATATTTAAAATTAAATAACTTATTATTTTATTTAAATTAAAAATAAATTATCAATTGTTTAATAATAATTTAGTTATTTAATGCATAAAAGATTATTTCGGTAAGCTAAATGTCATTAAATCACTAGTAAAAGCTTGTTACGTTTTTTGAAGGTACATTCTCGAGCTAAATTAATCCTCTCAAGTCACGTACTATGGTATATCTATATATATGTATTGTGAGATGAAACGCAGTAAACAGACTGTACGTCCCAAACCTCCTAAAAGATTTGAAATTTTCCAATTTCGAAGATAAATGTACCATAAATCTACTATTAAAATTATTTGAAAATTTACTGTATTGTTATTGAAAACAAAATTATTAAAAACAGTGTTTTTTAATTATCACTACTGACCTGCTTATTTGACTCTGAAACCAAATGTTAATTATTGTATCGAACTCCATATCTTTGAAATCTCTAGACAGTACGTTTACGAAAGTTATGTCCGAAGAATCCAGTATCTTGTTTTCGTATGACGATAACTTCCTTAAAAGTTTATAGCTTACAAAGCGCGGTTCTTCGGGTACTTTGAACAAAAAGTATCTGACGATGTTAATAAAACCGTAACAAGCATAAGCCCACTCTATTAGCTTAGTAGGCTCGAGTAGGCAATTATACACGCGAGTTGCAACGCCCTACTTTCCTCCCTCGGTGTGTAAATATACTATTTTCTTATGGTTCAAATTTTATTTTATTTTGAAAGTGGGCAGTATACTAAGTGAATTTTCGAATTTTATTTTCCTAATTACGTCCTGAATAATTAAGTCACTCGAATGATGAAAATCTTTCGAGAAAGTTAGTTTTGTATATTTTTCCAGAAGCTATCAAAATTGCTGTAATAACAATTGATTAATGAATTAAGAAAAATAAAATTAAAAAGTTCGGTTAGTACGGGTTATGGCCCAGCCTTCAATAACTCAGATCTAAATTTAAAAAAATGTAAATTACATCAATTGATTCCATTAAATTAGTACAATTACTGATAGATTATTATTTTAGTATTAGTAATAAATTTACGGATTCTCGTTGACGATTTTTCGGTTTTTGTTTCATTACCAAGCGATGAAAATTTTAAATAAAAAATCAAACAAAATGATGAACTAAAATTGGCGTTAGTAGTGGCCGTTTTTTCCGCCATTTCGTTCGTTCAAAACAACAATAGAAGTTAGCACTCTAACGAGGCTTGTTTTATTATAATAAAATGTAATAAAACGTAATAATTATAATTTATCTGGTTACCCGGTAAACATTCCAAAGTTTAAAATATTTTATAATTTCTTTTTACGGAAACTGTATTTCCGTTGATTAAAATGAATGAAATACATGCTCAGGTAAGAAGGTTATGTCCGTAAAAAAAAAAAAAAAATGGAACCATGACAGGATCCTCAAGTTAGCAGACAATTAATAATTATCCGATTTTTTTTTCAACAAATCAATTATTAAAAAATAAAAGTATCTGCATATAGAAAATTTAAAAACTACTGATGCAATTTTTGAATTTTTTTTTTTTTTTTTTTTTATAATTTTAAAAAAAATTCCAAAATTACTAGACGTCTGCTAACTTCAGTATCTCAATCATGACAATGACCTAATTTTAAAATTTTGTTTTAGAAGAATGGAATAAGTGAATTTAAAATGAATAATTATTCAATAAGTAATAATTTCTGCAAGGGTAGGAGTGTTGATGGAAAAATTATTGAATATAATTATAATGGAATTAAAAAACCAAATATGAATAACTCAATCCAGATGTGCGACAATAAAATGAAAAATAATAATAATAATGATTTTTTAATAGATAAAAACAAGATTATTAACAATTCATTAAATGACGATCAACACAGGGTATTATTAAATATGACAGTAGATCCAGCGCATCAAGTTAATTATATTTTGCCGCCAAATGAAGTCCCAGTTTTATCTCTTAACAATAACAATCCATTTAAAAATCAATTATCTCAAGGTTTCGTGATACCTATGAATCCATTTGGACAAAATATTATGCCTTCTAATCCAATGATTCCTAATTTAAAACCAACTCTTTATTTTCTAACTAGTGATTCTAAATTAATTCCTTATTATGGCTTCGTAACTGGATTAAATGTCAGTAATAATGCAACTGTTACTTCAGATCAAATTCTACAGAGTAAAGAAAAAAATAATGATGTTAACTCATTAGAAATAAAAAATAAAATTGATGGAATAGATTCGACTAATGGTATAAATTCTAAAAATGATGACATTAATCCAGAACTAGCAACAAAAACCAGCGTTACTTTTGAAACTGTTTCTGATGATATGGCAATGGATTTAACAATAAAACCAAAAACAGAAAAAAATTTTACTTATGAAATTCCTTCTGATTATGAAACTTATGATATGCAACCAATAGATTTAACTATAGATATGCAACCATTAGACTTGAAAATACAACTGAAGACAACACCGACACTTGACACTAAACAAGTAAGTTTTAAATAAACTCACTATTTCTTAAAAATGATTGTATACAAAATTGGAAATTCGTTCTACTATAATTACAGACGGAGCAAAATTTATTACCGGTCAAAGATAAGACTGTTCCTGAAACATATTCTGATTTTCCTATACCTCATTCTTCCTTGACACAGAAGTTAAAAAAAAATAAAACACGAAAGGTAAATAATAATAAAACGATAAATTCCGAGGGAGGTGGGCAGTAAAGTTAAACTTTAGAATTTAATTTTGACCATAAATTGGATGTTTCGTCCTTCTATTGTAAGTTCTTCAGTTGATAGTATATGTATTGAGTGTTACATGAATTTTAGTTTGTTTTTATTCTATTAAGTTGTTATTTATTTCTTATAATTAAAAATACAAAATGTTAATGATTATATCATTAAACATTATGACGTATATCTCTCAATCATTTATTACGATAGCGTTTGTATGATCAAATTGCTGAAGAAGTTCCAATAAAGGGACGAAACGTCCAATTAATGGTCAAAATTAAATTATAAAGTGTAACTCAACTGTCCCCCTCCTTAAGAATTTATCACTTTATTAAGTTGATTTGGTCATGATTTTAAACTAAATGTAATCAACAATTATTTCAATTTACCTAGACGTTCACTAATTAAGAATTAAAAATATTTTAATTTTATAGGTAAAGAAATATCTTGAATTTTTTAACGAAAGTAATGGGCTTTACGTATGCAAAGAATGCAATTATTCAACTTTATATTTATCAATATTTAAAAGTCATGTCAAAATTCATATGCGTGAACGATGCTTCAGTTGCCCTCATTGTTCATTAGTTAATTACTCAAAATATAATTTAATGATGCATATACGCACTCACACGAATGAGAAACCATATGAGTGTGATATTTGTTCAATGAAATACAGTCAAGCCCTAACTCTGAAAGAACACAAACTTCGTCACGAAAAGAGCTTGCCAACATCTAATGAAATACTCCAGTGTCCTGTTTGTCAAAAAATTTTTCCAGATCGAGAATACTTGAGAGTTCACAAAAAGGAGCACAAAATAGGGAAGTTTTATAAATGTTCGATTTGTCTTTTTACGACAAAATGGTCAGTTTCATTCAAAAACCACATTAAGATACACAAAAAACGTGGTGTTTATGTTTGCAATGAATGTGGTAGGTCGTTGAAACACAAGAAATCGTTGAGAAAGCACTTGGTTCAATTTCACAGTTTACAATTCCGAAGAAAATCTACTCGCGTTCCATTATCAAAAAAGTTTACAGATTTATGTTTAATTAATCATTCATAAGACTATAGTTGATGGTTAAAACTTTGCGTTATAATAAAATGCAATAAATAGCTTAATTGAGCAGATAATAATCATTGATGGTCAAGAAAAATTTAAACTAGTTGTGCCGAATTGCCGGTGGATTCATTCATTTCACTAAGATTAAGAAATCGGAATCACTTATATTAATTTTTAATATAAATCATCGATATTTCAATAGTATTTAGATAATTAAAAAAAAAAAAATTTACATTTAAAGTTACTATACATTATTTGATAATAATAATAATTCATTAAAAATAAACATTTAATAAAAGTAATATAATTAATCTTAAAATTAATGAATAAAAGTTATAAAGCAAATTTTCAATATACTTTGTATTGAAAACATTGATTTTATATAAATAATATAAATATTTTACGTATTCAACTTTTTTGATAATCATTTTTTAATGCTTTTTAAGAAATAATAACCAATAAAAATTATTGCTTCATAATATTGTTGATCTGCAGTTATTTAATAAAAATAAATTTAAAAGTTAACATTAAATTTGGGTTTATTTATTTTTTTTTTCTTTAAATTTATGGTTTCTGCATTTAATTATTTTCTTTAAAATTCTTGTATACATAAAATCCTTCGTCCGTGTACACTCATTATCATTAATACCTGGCCCTCTACCCAAGTAATTTAAATCCTCGAGTTTTGGGAACTGGGCAAGAAAGTGTGTACTTTTAGTTAAGACTATAATGGAGAAACGATTTGTCTACTTGAATATTCACTTATATTTTTATTACTATGTCTTTATAACATTATTTAGGCCCGTACATAGAGGAGGGAGGGGTAAGATGGAGTATTTAAGGAAATACTAAGTTTTTAGGAACTCAAATACATTAAATCTTTTTTTTTTTATGATATTCAAAGTGAACAGAAAAAATTTTCAGCGGCCATTGAAAAAAAAAATTTCATTTTTTGCGGGAAAAATGGGGTACCCCCTAAAAAAGGTGAAAAAAAATATCTGGAAATTAAATAAATTTTAATAAATTAAATTTTCTTATAAGTAATTTACATAGAGAAAAATTACATTTCACACAATTATTTGGTATAAATGAAGAAAACAAAATTTTCAATAGTTTTTATCATAAAACAAGTCATTAGCATTTTTCATTTTAAGGGTACCCCATTTTGCCTCTCTCCCATAAATTTCTAATAGAGTTTGGTATTGAGCCTTATTTTATTATAAACATCTACAGTTTTTAAAATTCAATCTTTTATTATGTTATTTTTATTTAAACAATACATGCATATTGAAAGAATATTTTTTCTCACATCATGAAATAAGTTGATAAGAGCATTTATACAATAAGGTAAGAGACCCAGTACTTGATCAGGAAACTAGTGCCCGATCACTCACGTATTTTTACATCTATATTTACTAAATTTTACTAAAAATAGATATACAAATACATGGAGTGATCGGATACTAGGTCTTTTACCTTATAGTCAAAGAAAACACAAAAGCAAATTTGAATTACAAGCAAGAAAGTTACAACTATGAACATTAAGATTCTCTTCTTTTGAAAGCTTCCAACATATAATTCACTATATCCTCAGATGCGTCTCGTATCTTGGATATTTAACAGAATAAATTTGACCTGTCTAAAAGGTATACAAGACATTTAGACAAGGTTTCAAGTATTTCAGCCGTAGATCCTGAGATACTGGACAATCAAACAAGAAATGGCAAAATGTGTCAAGGGACCAATAATGGAAGTATTAGTTGTATCTATTTGGTAGGAATTTGCACACAATTTCATTATCTGTCAATCTTTTATTAATTGTATCTTCACACTCGAGGATATAAAAAATTATATGTCACAGTGCGTTAAAAAATATCAGCACAGAAACTTTATGTGTAAAATAATAAATATGTATAAAAATTAATTTCAATCATAATAAAAGAGTGCCAGTCTTGTAATAAATTGATACAATTATTGAATGTACTTCGAGTAATAAAATTTTGAGTTTTTAAAGTTGATAAGATTTTAAGTCTGGCAAACGTAGTCTTTAATAAATAAATAATTATAGTATTTAGTATTTTAAAAGTTACTTAATGTTTTTACTTAAATCCTAAATATTTCTTAATTCTTAAAAACAAAATTTTGATAAATGAAAATAATTTTTATAAACACTTACGATTTGATGTAATAATTCAATTTAAGTCAATGAGATTTTAAAAATAAAATAGAAATTGATTCTGAAATTAGCCGACGTCTGATAATGTTTTGAATTTTTTTTCAAAAGAATATAACAAAAAGTATTTTAAAAAATTGCACCTGTAGTTTTTTGAATTTTCTATATGTGCATATTTAGATTTTTTTTTTTTTTTTTTTAATTGATTTGTTGCAAAAAAATCCGAAAATTGTTGATCAATTTCAAGATCATAATAAAAAACATTAAAGTAGATGAAAGATAAAAAAAATGAGTGTGAATGTAGCAGACATCAGTAAAATTTTAAATTATAAATAAATAGAGTAAATAATTAATAAAATAAAATTGTAAAAATATGCGCATTTAAAAAATTTTGAAATTAATAAGTGCATTTTTTTATAAACATTATTTTTTAAATTATTTACTCTATTTATAATTTAAAATTTTTCTGATGTCTGCTACATTCACACTCATTAAAAAAAAATATATTGGTTGGTGATGGTAAATAAATTCATAAAAAAAAAAAATATGAAATCATTAATGGAGAAAAAATTTTTGTGAACTAGAGTAATAAAATTGTTTTAATACTTATTTAATTTTGATGTATTTAAGTGTCTATTTAATGTTTATGAGTGTGAATGTAGCAATTGGCAATTTTTTAACTTTTTAAATAACTAAATAAAACGTGACGAATAAAAATTAAAAAATTCGTAGTTAGATAATTAAAAAATCATTACGTGCATATTCTTAAATTTCATCATTTTAATTAATTAACTTATTCATTTAAAATTTATAAATTGTCTCGTATCTGCTATACATTCACACTCGTTTTACATATTTGTAATTTAAAGTTTTAGATTTTTTTATACACAGATAAAAAATATATAAAGATGGCGTTGATGGTTTCCCGCTCTTTATAATAATGATAATAGTACTAATAAAAATTAAAAGTAAGCATTAAAAACAACAATACCGTTTATGTTTATTTTAAACTAAAAATTGTGAGCTAAAATACAAAGTAATTATCATTAATTATTTAATAAAGTAAATCATAAAATATGTCTAATAATTTATTGCATAGCAATTATGAATTTCCACATGAAGAAATTAAAAAAACAGAATATCAGGTAAAAATTAAGGTTATAATTCTTATTCACGTCGAAGATATTTAAACTGCGATTGTTGATAAGTTTTTTAAAAATTAAACTACTTACAGACTTTCAGAGTCGGTGATTCTTCTTTACATCATGAAAATATCGATAGCTATGCTAATTATATTAATAATGAGAGAGTAAATAAAGTTAATGGAGAAAGTGTTCAGCTGATGAATAACAATAATTATTTACATTCATCATCTAACGAAATGAGTTGGGAGGTTGAAGATTATAAAATATATGATCTTGACAGTATAAAATTACAACCACAGAAAAATAATAACTTGGAAACGAACAATTCAAATTCAGTTACTGGAAATAAAGACTGGGATGCTGATGATATTTTACAAATGATTGGAGATAATTCAAGTTTGGAGATAGTGGAAAATTATGAAGAAAGGAAAAAGATTGAGTACTCAAATAATGGACGTAATTGTCAGTTAGAAAATAGTATTAATATTAATAATGATAAATTTCAAAAATTAACATCAGATACTAATGAAAATAGTCATGTAAAAACCAGTGAAGAGACTAAAGACACAAATATGACTGACACTAATCTCCAGGTAGCGTTGACTCCGACAACAGCATCAACAGAGCAAGTTAATTCGACTCCAGTTCTAAATATGTTACCAGTTTCTTACACTGACTATTATAAAAATTTATTTCAAGTACAGCCATTTCCCTACCATCCGATTCCCATGAATCAAATGGGGCAAAATATTTTACCATTCGTTCCTATCTTTCCTGGTCTATATCAAAACTTTTGTTTGCCCATGAATTATTTTCCATTTATTCCATATTTTACTTTTTTTATGCCAATGGCTGGAATCGCGCCACCAGTAAATTCAGTACCAGAGGAAATTCCAGTAAAACCCGAAGCTGTTGGTAATTTAAGCATAGAAAAAATTGATAATAATTCAATTAATACAAACAAAGTAAATAATGAGAAACTGGTTAATATTGAGACTCGTGATTTGCAGCCTAAAGTTTTAATAGAAAAGATAAAATCACCGGAATCATCATCAACTAAACAAGTAAATTTTATATAAATAACTTTTTTTCCAATAATATTGAGTAATTTTGATTTTAATTATAAAAAATTGATTATAGGTGAGCCAAAAATCAATACCGAAAAAATGTGCCACTGTTATTATTCCTAAGTCTGATTCTCAGAAAAATAGTTCGTCAAAGACAAAAAAACCAAAAATAGAATCATCGAAAACATCGAAAAGTACATATTTGACATTCTGTATATTTATTTTTCCTTATTCTCGCACCGAAAGTTTAAATTCCTGCCCTGTTTAAAGGGAAGATGTTCGTTCTTTCCTTCGATAAGAAAAAAAATGATAAAAATTAGCACGTGCGCCATTCTTACTGCTAACAGAGGCAAAATAATTTAAACTTTCAGATGCAGATCTGGTGAAAAATTTTATATACACCACGGAGGAAGGTAGGGCGTCCTCATCTGCCTTCCGCTCGAGAAGACAAATTATAACCGCGGGTTGAAATGTCCTACTTTCCTTCCTAGGTGTGTTCTATACTATTAAGAAATTAACATTCGTATTATAATTATATGTTAAAGAAAAACTAAAAAATGAATATTCAAATCAAAATAATGCGGCCGAAGGATTTGAATGTCCGAAATGTAGCTACGTAGCAACTCAGTTAGGAAATTTAAAGCGTCATATGGCAGTTCATTTAGAGGAGCGTCCTTTCAAGTGCCTGGACTGTCCATTCACTACTCGTTATTCTTACAGTCTTCAATGCCATATAAGAAGACATAGCGGCGAAAGACCATTCGAGTGTGATGGTTGTCAATCAAAGTTCATCACTTCATCTAATTTGAACCACCATAAGTTTATTGCACACAAGGTGTGTCCATCTAATGCGTCACTGAAGTGTAAACATTGTAAAATGACATTTTCCAATATACAAGACTTAAAGCAACATAAAAGCAGTCATAGAACAAAACATATCTACCGTTGTAAACTATGTTTTTACACATCAACATCGTCAATTACGTATAAAAATCATGTGAGCAAGCATGATAATCCAAGCATATACATTTGTTATGATTGTGGAAAACAATTTGTCCAAAAAGCGTTTTTAGAAAAACATATAATTAATCATCATAATCTATAGTATTTAATTTAAGAATTACTTGGCATTAAGTTTGAGGTATTAAGGGCTGATCCGTAGTTTCTAATCAAGTTCAATAATTATATTATCAAATAATTAAACTTTGATTAAAAATCTGATGAATATTAATATTAATTAATATTATATCGTGTTACTAATTTTAAGAAGAGTTGTATTTTTATACACCCTTTTGGCTTTAGAGTGCTCCCTAAATCTCAAAGGGATTATAATTTTTTTTAATGTTATCAATCGTTTTTAGGACATATTTCAATGCTAAAAATTGAAAAAATCATTTAGAAATATGAAAGGGCGAACAATTTAAGCTAAATTTCCTTTTGGTTTTCAATTTTTTTTTTTTTAATTTTTAGCAATAAAATAAGTCTACAAAACGATTGGCAATGAAAAAAAATTATCCCTTTTAGTTTTAGGGAGATTTTTGTAGTTGAAAGGGTCTAAAAAATTATGTTCTTTTGGAATTGATGTAAGATTAATTAAGGTCTAGTCGAAAGTCGAAAGAGTCAGCTAATCATCACACTATTTCCTGTTGATGGAAAATGAATAAATAATGGTTATGATTCTTATGATAATAAGAATTTTTGAAACTTTACTCTAAAAATCGAAAAAATAGATTATTTTTTCTATTTCATAGTTATTAAAAAGTTTTAAATTTAATTAATTGTTACTAATGTTTTATATTTTTTTTTTTTTTTATCAGACAAAGATAAATTTAAATAAAAGTAAGAGCTTAAATTCTGATTCGTAAAATAATTTTAAATACTTTTAATAATGAAATTAAATATTAAGGGTTAATCTAAAACACTTCAAAAAATGTTTTTTTAATTATTTTAAAGTCAATTTTTCATTAATTAAAAATAATTATCTTTATATCTTAGCTTACTTGAACAATCATTCATAAATTACGATAATAATTAAATAATCGTTGCAATTATTATTAAAATTTGGTATTTATTCGAAATATTCATATGATACTTTCATTTGTCAATACAAGGCTGTATAATTTTTTCATTTATTAAAATTAAATAATTTTTACAAACTTTAAATTTTTATACACAGAAAAAAAATATTTCTTAGCGCAAAAATTTTTCTCTCGCCCTAAAAGATTTTTTTTTTTTTTATAGAAAATTTTCGTTTCCTATTCAAAATGTAAAAGATTACTCAGATCAAGTAAAAATTCTTCGCGCCAAAAAATCTTTTTTTTTTGTGTAGCAATTTTAATTAAAAACATGTCCACTTAATAATTAGTAATAGTAAAATTTTTAATTATTTTTTCTCGCCATTTTTAGTTTTAATTACTTTCCATTCCTTGATGCTCCGAATGCTGCTTATCTTGATTCAATTGTTTATAATTATTTATTAAAATGTAATAAATAAAAAAAGTTCAAGCTCAATAACTTATAACATAATTTATAAGCATAAAAATTATAAAACTATCTTGGAAATTTCAATTAAAAAATATCAAATAAAAAAATTATCAAGATAAATTTAAAAAATTTCTTTTATCAGACTGACAGCTAAAGGTTATAATTTTTTTCTAATAAATAATTATAAGACTAATTTATGAATTTTTTTTCGCAGGACTGTGAAGATGATGATTCTGTTGTTGGTATCATAAGGATATCATATGTTTCAATTATTAAATTATCATATTTAATGGTCACATGAAAATTAGAAATAAACCCGTCGTCTGCGGTTTCGTAGTAATGAATAAATAATTATTAACATAAGTTATTACTATATAGAATAATTATCAAATAGTACTAATCAGAGACTAATTGATAATATATTTTATCCTCTTCTGAAACTGATTAGCTTTACAGGTGACTCATGAAAATGTACATTTGCCTAAAGATAAATGCAAAAACAAAAGTGGTTCCGAAGTATTAAGTCGTAGGAAGATAAAGAAAGTTGGTTTGATGAGCGAAAAAAAATTTTATTGGATGGATAATTTTGATAACAATAGTACTGATAAAGTACAGCCATTAATTTATCAAAGTGATAATGGAGATAATTCGACTAGTGAAAATACGATTGGAAATAATTTAAAAAGTACTGGAGATATTGAAACAAATGATTATATTAATTATCAAAAATCAAATATTGCTAATTACATATTGAAGCAAAATGAATTTCTTACGGTCTCATATTATAATAATATCGATGACTGGAAATCAGTTAATGGAAAAATCAGTCAAGAGAAAATAAATAAACAAGTCGATGATGAAAATAATAATGAGATTGAAACTTCCCAGTATCAATGCAACGACTGTATGAAATCATTCGATGTAGCTAGTAAGTATTAATTAGCTGTCGATATTTAATTATAATAAATAAAACTTTACTATTTTATTTTCAGAGCTACTAGATAAACATATATTTTATCGGCACACGGGAATAAAACGTCATAAGTGTAGAGAGTGTGAATACGCAACGAATAATTTGTCACATTTGAAACGACATATCAATACTCATAATAATCAGCCTATAATTCACAAGTGCTTACATTGTGAATTTACTTGTGATTCGTCACGAAGCTTGAAGAAACATAATTATACTCATGCTAGTATTCGTCCATATAAATGTCTTCACTGTGATTATGCTAGTATGACTTTAAATCATTTAAACAGGCACAAACTTATTCATTCTGATGTACGACCTCATAAATGTCCACACTGTCATTATGTCAGCGCACGATCAGATCATTTGAAAAAACATATTCAACGTATTCATTCTAGTTAATTAATTTATTAATATTTACTCAAGTATTAGATAAAAAATATATGACACTAGACTAATAATTTTAATTAATTTGCCAAAAGCATCCTCGGATATTAGCAACCTAATAATGGTTTTGAAAAATATTCTAAAGGTTCCATGACAACTGCCCAGTCAACCGATCACCGGCAAGTGATCACACGACATTTGATCCCACTGACAATTTCATAAAATAATTACTATGATATGAGTAATTAAAATTCACTTTTATAAATATAAAAAGTTAAATTATGTAAATTAGTTGACAAAAATCAATTAACGATCAATTGTTGATGGGATCAGATGTCGGTGGGATCAATTTGTCGGGATCACTTGTCGTGGTGTAAAATTGTTGGGATCATTTGACGGCACACCTATTTCAATGGTTTTATTGAGGAACATAATGATGATTATAATTTAATTTAAATAAAAATTAAGAATTATTTTTCATAAGTATAATATTAAATCATTATTGTTGGTATTAATTAGTTATTAATAATTATTTCTATATCTTTTTATAATTTGATTATATGTGTAATATTTATTTGTCATTTAAATTATAAAATTTATGAAAAGAAAATTTAATTTGCTGTAAACATAAAATGAAAAATAAGAATTTTGCTTTTTTATCAATAAATAATTTGTGTTATTGTATGAATTTTTGATTTTTAATTTAAAATTTTTGATCAACGTTTGTATTGTCCTTGGTAGTTTTCTTTGCTAATTCATAAATGCTTCTTCAACTGATGTCATAGAAGTATAAATTACTAAATTGAGAACAAAATAATTTGTACCTGGAGTTGGCCGGGCAAGCAAATAAATCCTTACACCTTAATTACATGTCACCTATGTATTCCTGATCACGTGTTTTTGTCTGGGTCATTACGCCCCACCACTTTGCTAATTACAGCCCTTAAGTTCAAGTTTCAGGTCTTTCAAATATAAACTGAGCATCGTTAAGTACTGTGCTCTTGTGAACTCGTGCTCACATAATATTTTTCTCAATAGAGTGAAACATAGTTATTGAAAACAGTCGTTGGTGAATTATTATTAACAATAAAATTCAAAAGTAACAATTTGTTATAATTTTTAATATCTTCAACAAATTAGTATTCCAAGTGAAGAAGATTTAAATATCGTATATTAAAGAGTTTTTTCAAGGTAAGAAAAGTTATAATTATAACAAAAATTAAACACTGTACGATAATTTATTAAATCGAAGATTTTCGAAAAATTCGGAAAGTTATTGTTTTTACTCCGATTTTTGAAAATCGAAAGTGTGCGTGTGTGTGTGTGTAAACTTTTTATAACTTTGCATGATAATTATTAGTATTTTGATGGTTAAAAAAAAAAAAATGGATTAATGAAACTTTTTCCGTTTTTTTATTTTCCAAAAAATGGAAAATAGAAAAAAAGTAATTAATCTATTTTTCGAAAAATGGGTAGTGGAAAAAATTTAATTGATCCATTTTTCAAAAAATGGATAATGGAAAAAATTTATGACAATAAAGTTAGCAGACATTTAACAATATTTTTATTTTTTTAACAAAAAAATAAATGTGGAAAAAAATATTTTGAAAAATTGCACTTATCGTTTATCAAATTTTCTACAGGTGTATTTTTTTAGAAATATTTTTTTTTTACTATTATCTATGTTAAAAAAATTTATTTAAATTTCAAATGTCCGCCAACTTTACTGTCATAAAAAATTAAATTTATTCGTTTCTAGAAAAATGGAAAACGTAAGATATTTTTATTTTTAATTAAAAAAAAAATGACTAATATATCATATCATAATTATTGAATTTAAACAAAAATAGATAATTACTACCTTATAAAATACTTAATTATGAAAAAATTAATAATCAAAATAATTTTAATTTAAACATTTATTTTTAATTAAACAATTATATCGAAAATGCATTTTTCGCAGCCCTGCTCGAAGATTAATACGAGACTTAAAAAGCTCAGATATGTATTAGCAACAATGTTTTTGAGCTCAAGGAGCTCGAAAACAGCGAGGTTTCAGGGCTGGCTTGCAGGGTCAACCGGTTATAAGATTTTTTTTTTTTTTTTTATAGTTCCTCAATAAGTCTATCATCAGGATGCTTCTAAATACAGTGAACGCTATTTATCACAATAATATTTATAATAATACGGACGAAATTGTCATAAGCAATGGCAATGATTGTTTTGAAAATGATCCACCATTTGATCCAGATATTCACGTTGACCAAAAGAAAGGTAAAATTTTAAATTATAATTTTTATTATTTTTCTCAATTGAAAGGTTAATGATGTCGGCATTTATAGAGCATGTAAAGATAATTTTTAACGCATTGCAAGTTAATGGATTATATATATAATTTTATTTATTGCAGAGTCTGATGTTAAAAATTTCGATAAGACAATAAGCCGGTTTTTGAAAGGTAATAAAAATAAAACAGTGGCAGACAGTACATCGTCTTCAATGTCATCTAGTACATGTAAACAACTAGATGACAATAATTATTCGATGAAAGATTGGTGGGATAAATGTCCAAATTTTTACACCGACTTATTAACTGAGGCCAAATCAAGTACTCAGACTCAAAGGCCTATGACTTATGCTGCAGTTAGCAAGTCATTACTGGCATCTACATGCAGAAAATACTCTAGTGAAAAACTACCCAAAACTTTTTATAGATAACGGAGGCTCCTAAAGTTTTGGATACATTTAGTAGATGGACTGTTATTAAAAATGTTAACGATGATTCATTAAATTAATAAATTATAATTTATTTTACAAAATTAACATGCTTATATTTTGTTGTTTCTAATACGTGATTGCATGCATATTGTCTACAGTACTTTCCTTTAAAACTTACTCATTCTCATAAAATTTCCATGCAAATTTATGAGAATCTATTGGATTTTAGAAGATTTTTGAGCAAAGTTGTTTTTTGCTAATTAGTCTTGCTTAGAATTCGTTGAAGCCAAAAAATTGAATAGTTTTGGCTTAGTTGACTTGAATTTCAGTCAAATTCAAGTTATTTATCGACCCGGGAATATATAAATTCATCTATTTATAATTTAATTGTTAGTTAGATTTTTCCAAAATTTCATGATTAAAAAATAATTACTTTTTTTTTTTTTTTTTTTTTTAATGAAAATTAAGATTTTTTTTTATTAAAAAATCATCATCCCCGTTGAAAATATCATGTACTAACTTCATGATTTATGTCTCAAGACTTCATGAATCGTGCGTGATCAAGCATGAATTTAGAAAAATTATATGGTATTTTAAAAATGATGTGCGACCATTTTTTCCTTATCATGCATGATAATGTATGACTGAGTAAGATTCAGCATTCGTAATGTATGATCATACATGATTCATATATACTCATGTATGATCAGATACAATTATTAATTATTAACACTTAATTGAACACTTAATATATAAACATATATGATCATGTATGACCATGCCATGATCATGCGTGCTGATTTTTTCCCGGGTAATGCCTATACTTGAATGTTAAGAATGGTGTTTCTAATAATAAATCAAGTAAAAATTATGCATTAACGTATTGTGTGTAGGAAATTATTTATGCCAAAGTTTTAAAATATTGAACAATAATTTCTGTGGATACGAAAATTTTGTCCGAATCATTAATGATGTCATTCATTAGTACTCAGGTAGAAATTTAACAGTGGAATTGTTTACAGAAAATTCATGCTTTGAATATGGATTATCGTAATGACACTCATATACAATTGTAAAATAGTACAATATGTATATTTGTAAGACCTAAACTGTCATAAAAGTCATGAATAATAAATTTTGAGTAAATTTTTCTTTGTTTAACATAGAATCGTCAATAATGACTCATAAGTAGGGGTGTGCGAATATTCGAATTTACGAATTATTCGACACGAATCACATCGAATTATTTGGTACAAATATTCCCAACAATCTTAAAATCTGTATTTTTTTCGAAAACTTCGAGAGGGGTTTCAATGAAGTCAACGATAAATACCAGCGTATTTTTATTATTTGGCTTACAAACTTACCCTGGTGGACGACTCCGACGTCGTAGTGCGCGTCACTGCGACGTCGCACTATATAAATCAGGAAAACAGTTTAGTCATATCATATCGTATAAAAATCGAGTAAATTGATGATAACAGAGTTGAAACAACTTCAGAAATTTTGGAAACAGAAATTTTGGAAATAAAATATACACTCATTATATGGCGGTTCCAACTTTTAACGTCTATCTAAAGTCGTGCGACTAAGAAAGCGACATAGAATTTTTATTCACAACGTGTAATGAGACAGTTAATAATTTCGTTTATTGGTGCTAATTAAAATTCAATTTTTATAGTTATTTTTGCTAATAGAAGTTCGATTCGACTAGTGAGAGTAAACGATTAACGTCGATCTGAAATCGTACGACTCAGAATGCGACATGGAATTTTTCATTGCCCATATAGAATTAGATTATTATGAATAAATTTTATGCTACTCATAATTCGATATTAATAATTGAACATAAGTGTACCGAGATCCGAAAAGCCATGAATAAAATTGACCAACATATCATGACTATCTTGACAGAACTATTGGAGTCGATCCAAAGTCGTACGACTAAGAAAGCGACAAGCAATTTTTAATGACAACGTGTAATGAAACTATTGATAATTTTATTTATGCTCATGAAAATTCAATTCGATTAGTTAGATTATACAATTGACATCAATCCGAAGTCGTACGACTCAGAATGCGACATAGAATTTTTCATTGCCCACATAGAATGAGATTATTATGAATAAATTTTATGTTACTTATGATTCGATATTAATAATGAGTCATAAGTATACTAGGATCCCAAATGACATAAATTAAATTGACCAGCATATCTTGTCTGTCTCGACTAAACTATTAAAGTCGATCCAAAGTCGTACGACTAAGAAAGCAACAAGCAATTTATTACTTCCCGTATAGAATTAGATTATTATTAATGAATTTAATGCTAATTATGATTCGATTTTAATAATAAGACATAATTGTACTGAAATCCAAAAAGCCATTAATGAAATTGACCAACATATCATGTCCGTCTTAAAATAACTATTGAATCCGATGCGGTCGTACGACTGAGAAAGCGACAAGCATTTTTTTATCCCATATAAAATCATATTTTCATTGATAAATTTAGTGCTAATTATAGTTCGATATTGATAATTAGTCATCAGTGAACTGAGATCCAAAATGCCATGAATAAAATTAACCAAATTATCATTTCTATCTTGAAAAAACTATCGAAGTCGATCCGAAGTCGTACGACTGAGAAAGTGATAAGCAATTTTTTATCCCTGTATTGTCTAATATTTGTATTAATAAATTTAATGCTAATTATAATTCGAATTCAATAATTCGACATAATTGCACTGAGATCCAAAATGTCATTAATAAAATTAAACAAATTTTCATTTCTATCTTGACAAAACTATTGAAGTCTGTCCAAAGTCGTACGACTGAGAAAGCGACAAGCACTTTTTTTATCCCATATAGGATCATATTTTCATTGATTAATTTAGTGCTAATTATAGTTCGATTTTGATAATTAGTCATCAGTGTACTGAGATCCAAAATGCCATTAGTAAAATTAACCAAATTATCATTCTTATCTTGACAAACCTATTGAAGTCGATCCAAAGTCGTCCGACTGAGAAAGCGACAAGCAATTCTTTATCCCTATCTAGAATCATATTTCTATTAATAAATTTAATGCTAATTATAATTCGATTTCAATAATTAGACATAATTGTACTGAGATCCAAAATGCCATTAATAAAATTAACTAAATTATCATGTCTTTCTTGGCAGAACTATTGAAGTCGATCCAAAATCGTACAACTGAGAATGCGACAAGCAATTTTTTATTCCTATATAGTGTAATATTTTTATTAATAAATTTTATGCTAATTATAATTCGATTTTAATAATTAGTCATCAGTGTGCTGTGATCTTCAATGACATAAATGGAATTGACTAACATATCATGCCCGTTTTGACAGAAATAATTATAGTCTGTTGAAAACATCCAATACAGCCAAACACGTTCCTATAGAAATTGTATTGATTTCTATGTGGTCTATTTGGAAAAAAAAAATTCCACATACAGAGAATTTTAAGATTAATGGGAATCTATGGGCAATTACAGTCATACCGATAATTTTAATCGGAATCAATGAGGTTTTGATGTTTTTTGCATAATCATGAATTCAATGTGGATTTAACTTGTAACATTGTATTGGTTTCTATTATGAGTTTGGCAATATTCGTGTCAGCGATGTATAACTCTTGTGAAAATAGGAATCATGGTTTTTATTGTTGTTGCCATAAGGAGTTGTTCTATAGTATTTTATTTGTAATAACTTCGAAAAAAGTTTAGTAACTATAAAGAGATTCCACTCAGACTAGTAAATAATAACATATAAGTGAATACCAATAAGATCAAATATTATTTATCGGATTTTATAGGGAACGTCAATTATCGTGATATCAGGGTTCTAAAGAAATATTGTTGGACTTGCAACGACAAAAACACAATACAGTATTTTAGAAACCAATCTGATTATTTTAATAAGTGAGAATCAATTGGTTAGACCGCATAGAAAATATTTATCTTGTTTATATGAACACTATGCATTCTACTTGGAATCCACAAGATTGTTTTTTATTGGAATTGATTCTCTGATTCTCATATAATAAATCATTAATTTTATATGGATTACATATACTATCAATATGATTTAAATAAATTTGTAGATTTTTTAATTAATATGTTTATTTTTTTTTCAATAAGATAATCCTTTACCTGAATATTAATTTGATTGATTAGCAAATAAATTATATTTATATTTTAGATTTTTTTTTTTTTTTTTTTTTTTAATAAAAAAATAGTTTTCAGCTCGTGGGATTCTATTTGGATTCTACCTGCGCTCAGTAAAATCCGACACAATTAAATAAATTCACATAACAGTAGTCCAATTCGTTTTCAATTTACACAGATTTTATCCCGACTAGAAATTTTTAGGTGCACCCACTTGGGAACC
This sequence comes from Microplitis deprimator, assembly GCA_964016945.1. NCBI lineage: Eukaryota > Metazoa > Arthropoda > Insecta > Hymenoptera > Braconidae > Microplitis > Microplitis deprimator. The sequence goes on along the minus strand of OZ024706.1, from coordinate 25,430,238 downwards.
AATTGGGTTGCCCAATGGGGACCCTACATTGGGATGTAACGCAGAAAAGTACTTGGGTTTCGATCGGGCAATCCCTATAGGTTCCCAATTGGGTAAGACCAACGTATTCCCAAACGTACGATCCCTATTAAAAAAAATATTAAATTTCGAAAAAAAAATAAAATAATTTTAATTAGATCTGAAATGTAATCTATTGTATTAGAAGCGTTACTTAGAGGCATTATACATGATTTTGATTGATGAAAAAATCCCGATTACTGTTGGGCTCGAAACTGCATCCTTCAGATCCAAAGTCTTTGACGCTATCCACTGCGCTGACCTATGTATACGATCGCGAGAGTGTAAATAGTATATTTATCATAATACCAAAGAATAACTTGAAGAAATTAAAAATCCGTGATGCAATAATCTACGTACTCTTTGTATAAATATATTATTATTTTGTACTTTGTTTAATTGTTAGCCAGTAAACAAAATTCTAATTAAAAAATTTTACGGTCGATGGATTACCAAATTAAAACCTCAGGGTACTTCAAGTAAATCAAGTAAAATTAATTTAATCAAAATTGTAGTCAATCAAAATCATTCTAGAAAAAATAGAAAACAGAGGAGGGAGGGACACAAAACAGAATATCCTGTTCAGAAGAAGTGAAAAATAATTTGATTTGAAAATTAAATAAATTTAATAAAATGAAATGGTTTATAAACAATTTAGATAAATAAAAAAGTAATTTTAACATAAATATTGTGTACGAGCGTAAAAAACAAATTTGTTTTATTATTAAATTTTCGAAAAAAAAATTTTTCAATAACAAATTTTGAGCGTTTCAGATTGTATATAAATCATAAAAGTTATTAAAATAATAATTTTTGCATTGGGCTACCCCAACAAGTTCCCAACTGGGTCCCGATGTGGCAAAACCAATAAAACAGTTATTTTTGCATTGGGATATCCCAACAAGTTCCCAACTGGGTCCCGATGTGGCAAAACCAATGAAAGTTAGTTATTTTTTCATTGGGCTATCCCAATGAGTTCCCAACTGGGTCCCGATGTGGCAAAACCAATAAAACTTAGTTATTTTTGCATTGGGCTATCCCAATGAGTTCCCAATTCGGTTCCACTCAGGAAAAACTGATGTTGGGTAGGTAATTTTTGCATTGGGATATCCCAATAAGTTCCCGATCGAGTTCCGACTGGGATAGACCTACTGGGCATGCCACAGCGATTCCCAATTGGGACCCAATATATGTATTGGGACAATTTCTAGTCGGGATAATTAATATTTTTAGTAATGTTCAATTTTCTGTTTCATTAATCACAATTTTACTTGATTTATAGAAAAAAAATTCATTCTTATTATGGGCGAATTATTTTTTTTTAAGACCATTCAAAGTATTTACAGTAGTCCTTCGGCTGAAGAGAAGAGCCCGTACTCATTTTGTTGGCACCGGCTGGTCTCAACAGTTTCTTGTAAATTTTGAGCCGAAAATCACGAAAATCTAGTCATTTTTGTTCAAAAGTGGTGTAAACAATTGTTAATAACAATTTAATTGTTTAAATCGAGATAACTCTCGACCTGCTGGTTTAATTAGGAAGTTTATATGAAAAATAAACATTCAGAATAAAAAAATATACAAAAAAGATATCATAGTTTTTTTTCGTATCTTAAATATTTCGCGAGATATGACGAAAAAACGAGCCAGGCGCTTGGACCTCTCCCTCTCGCACTAGCAGCTGCCTATCGCGCGCGCTCTCTTTCTCCGCCAAATCTTATCAGAAGCTCGATAGGCCAGAATTTTTCTAAGTTTTTTACATAAAAAATGGAAGAAAAAAAAAATCGACAAAATGTCGATACCACCAATCGACAGCATTTTTTCTGAAACGAATTTCTGTCGTATCGTCGACATTTTTTTTTTTTTTTTTGTTAACAAATGTTATAAACAATTGAATTTTTTCAAAGTCCGGATTTACATTTACAAGTCCGGTATCGACATTTTGTCGATTTTTTCGATCCAATCCGGACTTTGAAAAAATTCATTTGTCTATAACATTGGTTAAGAAAAAAAAAGAAAAGGTCTACTGACGATACAACAGAAATTCGTTTCAGAAAAAACTGCTTTTTATTCAAATAAACTTCCCCATCAAACCAGCGGTTCGGGAGTCATTTCGATTTAAACAATTAAATTGTTAGTAACAATTGTTTGCATGAATAAATACAAATTCTTCTATCAGAATATTTTGTAATCAATATTTTTACTTCTCGGGATAAAATGTTTTCATTAAATTTTATAAAATTTCATACAAATAACTCCTCCAGATCTTGATAATGAGTTTGTAAAATTCTATTAATTTTATGAAATTGTACAAAATTGAAGTTTTGGCCTTTCACGAAGTTTTACAAAATTTCATGAAAATTTTTCATGGGTTTTAATAAAATTAAAAAATTTTTTTTTAATTTTATAGATTTTTTTTAAATTTTATAAAACTTCATAAAATTTCTATAATTTATTATTTGAAACGCTGAATCACTAATTGTTTTTTTTTTCACAAAAATCGGATCCTATTGGAGGATACATACTTGTTCTGAATTTTTTATATATGAATATCTTTCATGCAAAAGCAATTTGTAAGTATTTTAACGTTTATTTTATACTTTTTCTCTCTCTTTTTTTCTTGATTGTCTACCCCATAGAAAAAATTATAAACAAAATATATGATGAAACATAAAAAATATATATTTGAAGTATGAAAAAAATATATATAATTAAAAAAAAATTATTGGTATGATAAAAAAATATATTGTCAGTATATTTTTTATATATCATCATACCAACATTTTTTTCTATATTCTAAGATACATTTTTGATATATTTAAATTACATTTAAAATAAAGAAAATTTATACGCAAATCGGCCAAAAATTAGCTATTAAAAATATATTTTCTATACCTATTTTATATATATTTTTATTTTTTTTACGTATTTTTTTCTATACTAAAAACATTTATTTTCTATATTTTAATACATATTATTTTTACAAATTTTTCTTATGGGGGTAACTCATACTACAGTTCCTTGAAGAGAGTTGACCAGTACAATGTAATATATATGTAACGTGAGATCTCGAAGGCTTAGTGTCGCTTGGAAGTAGAGAACAAACGAAGATGCAATCGGCTTACTTGCCGACACGTGAGTGCCGGCGCGTGTATAAGCGCCCTGTCTAACAAAGGGTTCATCAATCGCCAGTGAATCAGTTGTTCCGGAAACTTGTTCATGTGAGGTTCTAGTGCAGAGTGTGTTACTGATTTCGTTGATGAAAACTTATGTTTCAATTGAAATAATATCTGTAAGTACAAGATTTATTGTTCTAAATTCTCTATTTTCAATAACTTTATTAAATTTTCGATTATTTTCGAAAATTTAAAAATGTATATTCATTTTGAAAGATTTCTTAATAAAATTTTTCACTTATTTGTTATTATGTTTTTTTTCTTCTACATTTAATCTGTGGCAATAATTTTTGGAATTCATTTAGTACATTTTTATTTGATTTGTGAAAAAAAAAAAAAAAAAATTTTATTAATTATTGGTATATTTCATAATTTAAAAACAAAAGAAATATTTCCAACGTATGGGATAGTATTCGGATATCCTATACGTTAATGAGATTTCGCTCGGTCTAATAAATACATATATATGTATTTTAAAAGTATTTATCAGTTTTTAAAAATTTTCAACCAATATTTCTGGAAATTTCTAATTTTTTACCACCCAAAATGCGCTTTTGAGTATTTTTTAATTTCTAAAAATTTCACATATAAAAATTGAATTTATTTGGAAATTTTTCATCAGTGATCTAAAATTTTATTTAAATATACCGGGAAAAAAATTTGATTATTGTTTATATATTTTTTTATGATTAAGACTTATTTTGATTCCATATTATGTAAAAATTTTAGTGTATGAAATTTTATTTGGACTTACCACGCTTCTAGAGACATCCAACACGATCCAATATACGTGTATAATAATTTTTTAAATATATTTTAATTTTTAGAAATACTCCGATTAAATTTTTCACTCGTCTTTTTTTTCTTTTAACATTTAAGTTGTCCTGATATTTTTTACTTTAAAAACTACAAAAAAGTTTTGGGCGTATAGGATCCTATTAGCACATGCTTCCATTAAGTTTCCTTCGGCTTAATAAATATGTATATGCAATTTACAAATTCTAATAAATTGTTTAAAACTTTGCAATCCATTTTTTCCCTTCTAGTCTAATTTTTTTATGCGTTCACAAGTTTTTGTCCTAATTATTACAGAGGATATTACGTTTATTTTTTATAAATCACTGAACGTACGTGTATTGGGCTATCCCTATCCAAAAGTTCTCATAGAATTCACTGAAATGGGTTAAAAACCGCGTAGAATCCAATAGACAAGTTGGTTTCTATGCGGTTTTTGACTCTTTTGAAATAATTTTATAGAGACTTGTGGATAGAGAAGCGTTGTCAAAGCATTTTTCATTTTTTGCAGATTCAATAATTTAATTTTAAACTTATTTCCAATTTTTTATTCAGTTTCTTAAATTTTTGCTTGATTTGTGCATGAAATAAATTGTTATTTACTTTATATTCGAAAAACAATGCAAATAATTTAAGCATATGAGATGTTTTTGGACTTCTCATGATTCTGATAAAATTCTACATGATTTAGTAAAGTAAAATACCTAATACCCGATCCTAGTTATAAATATAGATTTACAAATACATGGAGTGATCGAGTACTAGTCCATTATCAAATCTTTTACCTTTTGTATGGATAGAAATTTTTTGACGAATTTTTAGTTTACATTAAAAATTTTTATTTTTCCATATTTACCTGATTTATAGTACAAAAATATTCTTCAACGCTAAAAATTTTCAAATTTATATTTCGGAATGAGACGTCAAATTTACTTTAAAGTTTGTATTACTTCATTATTCTTATGTTTATCCAATACTAAACCCGAAAATATCTTTGTTACTGATTGAGTAGTTAATTAAAAAATATTTCGGATAATAATCCAGTTTAAGTAACCAGTTCAGGAATATATGTTTTGAATTTTCAAAATTTTTTTTCTTTTTTTTTTATAATAACAGTGTATTTACGTTATATACCTTTTTCAGTTATAAACAAGCTTCAGATTACATATGTTTGCGTACATTAAACTTCTCCCACCCGACAATAATTTTGATATTGTTGCGACGTCGCAGATTCCAAAATTTCGATTACCAATTAATACGAAGAAACATTACAAGGTGGCTTACGAGCATAACTTTAAGAAAGCTCTTATTATATATGTTGAAGGTAAGCTGTGTTTAACTATTTATATTGGTTCTAAGCACAGAAAGTTTAGTTTAATTGTTTTAAAATAACTTTTTTTTCTTATTGGGAGAATTATATATTTTAAAAGTGTAATGACTCAAAATTTCAAAGTAATCAGTTTAATATACAGGACCGAACACAAAAAATAAATAAGATTTGCATCAATTATCGACGCTGTAAAAAACATGGTAGATAATAAAGTATGTTTGTATATTTTTTGTCATATCAAAGCACTTATTCCTTTTTTTCGAATTCATGATCCTTATTGGAATTTATATTCAAATCATTAACTACCTTTATTGCAAATTAATTGACTTTCATTTTAGATATGATGATAACTAATTAATAATCATGTACTATTTACTGGCATATTTAAAAATGTGTTGTCCTCACTATGGATTTACCATTAATTAAATTAACAACAGTCCTGGTTAAAAAGTTTAATTAAATCCAATCGGAAACAATGAGTTTTCAATTGATTCCAATTGAACTTTGAAGAATATTTTTTTTTTTTTTTTGCTTTTGTTATAATTTTATATCGTGCATTACACAAGTAATTTTACACATCCTATTAACAGCGACGATTATTTTATAATCGTTATTTTTATTATCACTGATTAAATTTATTACGTAATTTTTAGAAAAGAGAGGAATATGTAATAATAATTAATTCCTGTCAATTATTGATTTTTTCACGTATGTGCATTATCTTTTTCTGAAATAATTTCGGATAATTCTGTTAATTTATTCTATGTAGAAAATATAAAAATTAGTTGACAAGATTGATATCTATTTATCAGAAATTGTACGAAATTTTAATTGATCGATAATCATCTATATATAACTTCTTAATATAAAAACTATTTTTTTTCACTAGCTTAATTTTTTTTATAAATTTTATTTTTTTTAAATATGCGAAAATTGAAAATAATTAAATTATTCAGTTTTTTCATTAAATTTTAGTAATTAATTTACACACGTTGAACATGTATTTTATCAATTTTTACATTAATTTTTTTTTTTTTTCTGTAATAGAATTCAGCTTTCAGTTAATGTTCATGGTTACATTTATTTATAGAAACTGAAGCAGCTCTTCAAGAAAAAATAAAAACAGAAAGAACAAAAGTCCCTCCTGCATATCTACAGATATCATGTACAGAAGAAAGTGACTTTGAAACTGTTATACCAGAAGAAAAAAATAATCAAAAAGCTATTGAGCTAACATCTATCCTGGATAAAAAACTCGCTTTGAAAAAACAAGAATTATTGGTGAGTTAAGATTTAATAAATTTTTTTCCCATCGCAGATATTTTTTTTTATATTCGTGTTAGTTATATATCGTTAATTCTGAAATATTTACTCATGCAGACATGCAAGATATTATATTATTCACTATAATTCAATACTTGAAGTTTCAGAATTTTTATAAGTCGTTTATTTTAGATACTCTTCCCAAAAGCTATTGCTATCTACCACCTATCTGAATTTTACTAATAACGTTCATAGAAGTAATTTAAAAAAATTGACTACATTTTTCTTAATACTATTAAAGACCCTCCTAAGTAAACTATTGAAGTTTTTATAAGTATGTTTCTTATAAATTTTGAAGATATTATTTTCTGGATATGCCACGAATTGCTCGAACAAAAATGGAAAAAGTGCTTGTTTCTTAATTAATGTCGTTTTTTTTTAATGTTTTAAAATATAAAAAATTGCTCTATCAATTAAATCCTCAAATTAATGAGCCCCAGTACTTAAAGCTTTTGATTGACGTAGCAATTAACTAAATTTGATCATTGATTCAAAACATATCTGGAATAAGACACTTGGAGAAATATATTTTTTTAAATTTGTTCATTAGATAAGCTGTAGACTACTATTATAATATCTCAAAACTTGTTATTAGTGAATTCGATCAAATGAAGATTATTAATGCTTTCGAAAACCCCATTCGCAATTACTTAATTTATTCCGGTCCAATATTGTCTATATTTCAATCACGACGATTTAATGCTTTTTAATTTTGAAAACAGTCCGATTATTGGGTTTGGCTCACTGGGTTTTCTAATTTTCGAATTCATATTGAGCAAAAAAATAAAATCTGAAGTAATAGAGCTTATGTTAACAAGTGTGCATTGCTTTAGCTTTCATTGCAAAGTTTTATTGTAATCAACGACGAATAGGTCAACATTTTTTGACTTTATCTAAGTTTGGACTCTTAGATAAACAATAATAAAAAATTTATATTTGAACGAAACTGCTCATTTGAAATAGTCGTTGTACAACAGGATTTTTTTGGTATTTTGAAAAAAATAAACATAAAAATTAGAAATATTATAATTTGAGTGTGAATTTGCTTTATATGTGAGATATCTCGTAGTAAGAAATAAAAAACAATTTTCCTACTAAATCAAAAATAAATCTTTGAGCGCCTACAAGCATCATCAAAATAAAAATTATTTTTTTTTTTTACTGTTCTTCCATTTTTGCATTAGTCACTTACACAGAAAGAAATAAACTATATATGAAAACTTATTTTGAACGAAAAGTAGGAGTTCAGTTACGTGAAAAAGAAAACCCCAAATAAAACCGTAACTAAACCAGTTTTTTTTGGTTTATATAAAACTGTAAGTAAACTGAATTTAAACTGTTTTTACTCGATGGTTTATTCGCTGTATGGATGTTTGTACATTTCTATATTTGTAGATTACTTTATTTTCAGTTCAGTTTATTTTGGGTTTAATTGTGGTTTATTCTCGATATTTTTGTTTTGACAAGATAGTTTAAAATCGGTTTAATAGTAGCTACATTCAGGTTCGGATTAACAAGAGTTTAGAATTAGTTTTTTTTTTTAATATTTCAACCATTTAATTAGATTTTATATTGAGATTTCTCAAATCCATTAGGAAACTGAGTAAAAACTGCTATTTATTATTATAGAATGTACTGGAGGTCAAAGCAACGGAGTAAGTCGTGATGTCGATAAAACAAGAGCTTCACGTACTTCAGTAAAAGCAGCAGGTCCAAGTCGAACGGATCATATCACCGTAGAAAGATTGCCAAATAATCAGTTAAAAATTATTGATAATTCTGGTACTGATGACTCTGAGTCTGATGATTCCTCATCTTCAAGTAATAGTTCCCCAACCGAATCTGAAGAGGGTAATCAATCAGGAAATAAGTTGGAGATATTATAGTGGAACCATGTAAAATGTAATTTACTTAATAAATTATAGCACTAAAAATAATTGAAGAAATCTTTGGAGTAAATATTTTAATCCAGACTTTGTTCCTTAAATAACTTGTAAACTATTTATGTATATGTACTTCGTAAGAAATTTTAAATTGTCAAAAAAGTTCAAAAGAAATCGAAACAGACACAAAATTACTTTGAAAGATATAAGGTAAGCAGTGTTTTGATTCAAAGTCCTAAAATGTTCCTGGTTTTTTTCCAACATCGATGAGTAACACTACACATGAATACTCATGAGAAAAATAATTATTTCTCATTGTATATTACAATGAAATACAAATATTTCTATTGTTTACAATATCAGGTGTTCCCGATAGAAATACGTAGCATAAGCACTATGGTTCATTTGGAGATTCCAGCAAATTTCTAGCTTATTTTTTTAATTGTATGCGAAACTACACACAAATACCGACAGGACTGATATTCATTTATTGTTGTACATTACAATAGAATCCAACTACATTTATTATTTACAACATACGGTATTTCCGTTAGCAATACATGGCAAAAGCACTATGGTTCATTTGGAGATTCCAGCAAATTTCTAGCTTATTTTTCTAATTGTATGTGAAACTACACACAAAGACTGACAGGACATATTCATTTATTGTTGTATATTACGATAAAATCCAACTACTTTTATTGTTTACAACATACGGTATTCCTAATGGAATTACTTGACATAAAATGTATGTTATATTTGGAAATCCCAGAACATTACAAACTTTTTTTTTAATTTCAATAAGTAACAACACACAAATACCCATATACTTAATATTTCTTTATTCTTGTATATTACAATAAATTCCGAGAACGTGTATTGTCCACAAGGTACGGTATTCCTGATAGAAATACTAGGTCTGAAAGCTGTACTTCATATGGAAATCTCAGAATGTTCCAAGATTTTTTTGAAGGTTCAATGAGAAATTACACTTAAAAACTCATAGAATAAAGATTTTGTCTGGTTAGCCCTATAGATTACTCTTTATTTATTCGACTGTTCGTAATATCCAATTAGAAATTTTCAATCCATTTACATTCCAATTAAGTTCAGTATTTTTTAACTTCAGACGTGTATTGGTACGTATATGGATTTGCTGCGACAAAAGCACAATACGCACCAATACAATTTTCTTTTTTATTGGAATCTGTTGGTTGTTTTCAACAGGACGTCCTAACGTGCGCATCCATGTAGCAACTAACCATCACTGTTGTGATATAACTATTGACGTCTATCCTAAGCTGTACGATTAAGAAAGCGACATGGATTTTTTTCCTGCTCAATTGAATTTAACTATTGTTTATTCATTTCATGCTTATTACAATTTGATATAATCAGTGAGGCATTAGTGTATTCAGACCCGAACAGCCATAAATAAAATTAATTGACACACCATCCCTGTCGTGAGAGAACTATCGACGTTTATCTAAAGTCGTACATCTGCGAAATTGGCCTGGAGTTTATTATTGCCCATACAGAATAAGATTATCTTTTATTAATTTAATTTTTTTATCAATTTGATCAACTGACGACGATCAATTGCTGTACTTCGTTAAGTATGACTCCGGGAAAAACGAATGGTATATGGTCTTGTATAGCCATCATATATGCTCGTGCATGACCATATACGGCTCGTACATAGTTCCCATATGATTTTATATTTGGCTACCTGATGAAAAAAGATTTTATACAATTGTATAAAATTATATATAAATAGGATAGAAAAAATGGCCCGATCCATTTGCATACAATCGTACATAATTATATCTTATTTGTATATAATATTATATGTGATATCACATAATGTTTTCGTAATGATTATATACAATTCTATATAATTGTATAGAAATATATACATTTGTATATAATTTTATTATTCAGTTTCAAGGACAATTTTTTAACTTCCCGCTCAGAAAATCGAAAATTTTAAAAACTTCGGGAAGTTATTGGTTTCAGTCCGATTTTCGAAAACCGAATTTCTATCAGATTTTGACGTTTTGAGGTTCTAGAAAGGTATCCTGACTAATTTCATGATGATGTCCGAGTGAATATATGTGTGTATGTACGTACCTACGTATGTATGTAAATATCTATAACTCTTGAACGGATGAACCGATTTCGATTGTTAAGGTGTCATTTGACGTGGCTTGTTAATATCTAGAAGCCGTAAAAAATTAAGCTTGATCGGTCGAGTGCGTTCGAAGATATTCCTAAAATAAATTAAAAAAAAAAAAATGCTGTTTTAGATAACTTGTAAAGTGCTCGATGGATTGATTCTAAAATCAACTGGGCTCTAAAGCTTCATAAGCAGCGTGGAATGCCATCTCAACCATCAAAATCGGTTAATTCGTTCAAGAGAAACCGTTGTCGAAAGAATTACAAAAAAATTTTTTTTTTTAGTATTTTTGAAATTTCTCAAAAACGACTAGATAAATCAATTTCAAAATTTGATCAGCTCTAGAACTCAATAAAACGCGTCACCTGTCACCTTAAACGTCTCAATCGGTCAATTCGTTCGAGAGATATCGTTGGAGAAAAAATGGTAAAAAATGTATATATGAGGGTATAAGTGAAGAAGATAAAGAAAGTAATGAAAATGACGAAGGAGACGATAAAAACAAAAAAATCAGTAAGATCTTGAAAAAAAGAAGTAGAGAATAGATAATGAAAGTTAAACTGTTGAAATAATTATATAAAAATCGTTATCAAAATAAAATTAATTTATCAAAATAATGACTAATAACAATAAATTTATTCGACCTTATAAAATCTTTTAGTTGGAAAGACTTTGACGAACGATTCACTGTCGAAGTTATTAAGAAATATGTTATTCTGATGTTAACAGAAATTAAGTGTTGCGAAATTTTTATTTAATTATGAATAAGTTGGCTTATTGAGAATGTTAATTGTAAGTTTAGGTTTTATTATAATTAAAAAATGGCGTAATACCGTACATTAAACTGTGTGGTACAATGTTGTAGATCAAATTGAACGCAATATAGTATAGGGAGAGACAGCTCAACTGAAAGAGCGATCAGCGTGATATAACGACATAGTCAGGGTTCGAATCCCAGTTCGGACTATCTATATTTTTCTCAATTTATCTATAAATTGTCTTGAGGATTTTAATTTAGGTTTAGGTATCACTATATTTAAAATATTGATGGCTTTGGGTACGTCAATAACTCTGTCACAATAGGGACGGTATGTTGGTACATTTTGTTATTGCATTTTAGGATTCTACTGTTTCCATTTCTTGCAGATAAAACAAATTATAATTAGCATATAATTAATGAAGCGTAATCTTATTCGATATGGGCAATGAAAAATTCCATGTAGCGTTCTAAGCCGTAAGACTTCACAGAAAAAAAAGTTATGTTGAGTCAAGAAAATATTTTTGAAGACAAACGTTTTCAGGAACCAAGTCAACATTTTCTTGAGCCAAGAGAATTTGTCTTGGTTAAAAAAAATTCGTCTTGGTCGGAGAAGATTTCTACTTTATCTGAGAAAGTTTAGGTCTCCAAAAAAATTTTCTTGAATCAAGAATATTTACCTTCAGTCGAGAATTTTTTTTTTCTGTGTTCGGATCTACGTCAATAGTACAATCACGGCAGGGATGATAAGTTGGTCAAGTTTATTGATGGCTTCTAAGATCTCCAATGTACTAAACTCTCATTAAAAAAATTAAATTATACTGAGCATAAATAAAACACGGTAGCCACATTTCTAAAAAATCTGGAAATATTAGGAAATTATAAATTACTGGAAAAGTCAGGGAAATGTCAGGGGATTTCATCACAAAGCTGAAAAAATTTTTACTCTCTTTCTGCGACTAAAAAATATCCGATTTTTTTTTTTGCAAGAACTGTTCGAAAAGTGATGTGGTGCGAATGCGATCGTAATACAATCTTGAGACAAAATTAGTAGAAATTGATTCGATTACGAAAAAACGAAGCAGTTTAAATTTGAAAGGCTGTTATCGACTTCATTAGTTCTGTCAAGACAAGCATGATAGAGTGGTCGGTTTTATGTATAGCATTTCCGATCTCACTACACTATAATGTCTCAATATCAATATCGAATTATAATTAGCATAGAATTTATGAATAATAATCTAAATCTATACGGGGAATGGTGAATTGCTTGTCGCTTTCTCAGTCGCACGACTTTGGATCGACTTTAATAGTTCTGTTCAGACAGATATATGGTGGTCAATTTTAATAATGGTCTTTTGGATCTCAGTATAATTATGTCTAATTATTGAAATCGAATTATGATTAGCATTAAATTTATTAATAAAAATAATACACTATATGGGATAAAAAAATGCTTGTCGCTTTCTCAGTCGAACGACTTTGGATCGACTTCAATAGTTTTGTCAAGATAGAAATGATAATTTGGTTAATATTACTAATGGCATTTTGGATCTCAGTACAATTATGTCTAATTATTGAAATCGAACTATAATTAGCATAAAATTTATTGATAAAAATATAATTCTAGATGGGGATAAAAAATTGCTTCTCGCTTTCTCAGTCGCACGACTTTGGATCGACTTCAATAGTTCTGTTCAGAAAGACATATAGTGGTCAATTTTGATTATGGCTTTGCGGATCTCACCCTTGTAGGAAAAAAAATATTGACAACGGGGCCGGTCTCGGCACAATACTGGGCTACCGAGGCTAGCCTTGGTTTGCCAGCCTTGGGCCAAGATTCAGCCATTACTCAAGTGACAAGCCTTGGTTTGCCAGCCTGGGGCCAAGATTTAGCCATTACTCAAGTGACGAGCCTTGGTTTGCCAGCCTTGGGCCAAGATTCAGCCATTACCCAAGTGACAAGCCTTGGTTTGCCAGCCTGGGGCCAAGGTTTAGCCATTACTCTAGTGACGAGCCTTGGTTTGCCAGCCTGGGACCAAGATTTAGCCATTACTCAAGTGACGAGCCTTGGTTTGCCAGCCTTGGGCCAAGATTCAGCCATTACCCAAGTGACAAGCCTTGGTTTGCCAGCCTGGGGCCAAGATTCAGCCAATACTCAAGTGACAAGCCTTGGTTTGCCAGTCTTGGGCCAAGATTCAGCCATTACTCAAGTGACGAGCCTTGGTTTGCCAGTCGAAATAACAAATGGTACCTAAAAACCTCTGGCTTCTGTGAATAGCTTAGCAGCCTAGTGGATAAGACGCTTGCCTACCAGCCTTGAAGGACCAGGTTCGAGACCCAGCAAATGCAAAAAAAAAATTAGTTTCATCGATCCACCTGATTTCTCTGAGTACAAATTTATTTCCATATGTTACCATCACGCACATGTCTACTAATATTTTTTTTTTTTAATTTATTTTCAATAAGCATAGGTGCTTATTTAGCAACAGTCATGGCACAATACTGGCTCTCGATATTGGGCCAATACTAAGATGCAGTCTTGGCACAGCGCTGTCACTCAAGCTTGGCTGGGTGTTATCATTTCGATGCTTAGACAGACTTGGGCCAAGCTTGGATTTCAAGCTTTCCCCAGAGTAAATAAGTATTTTCTATTGGTTTCCAGAATTTCTGAAGTTGTTTCAACTATGTTATCGTCAATTTACTCGATTGTTATACGATACGATATGACTAAACTGTTTTCCTGATTTATATAATGCGACGTCGCATGGACGCACACTCCGACTAGTCGCGCGACGTCGTAGTCATCCACCAGGGTTAAACTTTGGCATGAATATTATCAACGATCTTACGAATTTTTCAACATCAGTATTTTTTTGGAAAACTAACTCAAATAATGAAAAAACAAGAGTATGTAAATCTTGGCCCCACTGAAACCTCCCTTGGAGTTTGTTTTCGGAAAAAATACCGATGGTGAGGGATTCGTAAGATTTTTGGGAATATTTTTGCCAAAGTTCAATTCCGTAAGCCAAATATAGTGCAAAAACGCGAGTATTTTAATTTTCGACCCCATTGGAACCCCCCTCGATGTTAGTTTTCAGAAAAAATACCGGTGGTGGTGGATTTGTGAGATTGTTGGGAATATTTGTAGTAAAGTTCGAGTCTGTAAGCCGGATAATGCAAAAACAGGAGTATTTTTATCATTCAACCCACTTAAACCTCCCATGGGAGCCGAAGGGAATTTATTTTGTCTATGTTTTTTAACATTGAATATCTAGAAGACGATTTCAACGTCCAATATGTCTGACTTGCGATTCAAATTTCGACTTGGGAGTACATTTAAGTTCACTTTGGGTTAGGTAAGCTATAATTAAGTCAATATTTTTATTTAAGTCTATTTAAGTTATAATCAAGCCCAATAAGTCATTTGAGTTTGATTTAAGTTCATTAAGTTATTTAAGTTCAATGTAAAACATGTAAGTTTTATAAGTTAATAACGTAAGTTAAATGTAAGTTCAATATTTCGACTCGGGTGGTTTTAAAAATTTCTAAAATATCATAAAAACTAATTTTATGCAGGTTGTCACTGATTATCACCACACTTTTATACCAATCGCTTTGAAACTTGTGGTATACGTATTCTGTGGGTGACTACCTAATTGATCTACTTGGAAAATGTGCTCAAAAAATGTCAAAAATTAATATTTTTACTTATTCTTTCTTCGATATTTTTTGAATGTTATAACTTATCGACTGTCTATAAAATTCATCTGAAAGCTCTTCAAATAAGCTTTAATTTTCATGCCTATATATGTGTCTAGACCAATGAAATTTTTTATTTTACCACTCATTAAATGAAATTTTGCTATTTCATTGGTTCTCCTACTTTCAATAGATTCCATAGAATACTAACTACTGTATTCATTAGTAAATTTATGAAACAGATTGAATTCATATTATTGCTGTGTAACACTCATAAAATCTAAATATCTCAATTCAAGTGTGTAAATTCAATTTTGTTTTATTGATAGTGTTAATGACTGATTTCAAGTATAACTTTAGATCTATTATAATTGAAATTTCAACTCAAATTATTTTATTTAATTTTGTATTGACTATTTATACTATGGTAAAAAACAGAATACTTTTTGGTAGATAATTTGATTTTCTTTAACTTCAACTTTCGTTATTCAACTTACCATTCCGATAATTATTTTAATTTTCTGGTCTCAATTTTTAAATTTTTTGCATTTAACTTTGAATTTTTTGGCAATTTTCTTTGTTCCATGACCTTGAGAATTTTTGAGAATGTCAAAAAAAAAATTTATTTTGTTATTAATGTTTATCTGAAAGGTTGAAATAATCAAATAATGAGAAATCTACTTCCATTTCGGCTGCCGAATGGCCTTTTTTTTAATTGTTTTCATCATTAAGAATGTATTTTTTTCTCTTGACAACTATTATTGGTTTTGTAATACTCAAGAAAACAATATAATACTCAAGACTTACCTCGATTAGCATAATTACTAACCCAAATAGCAAAATGACGTCTTAATGAGTTTTAAATGAGTTCCTATTTATGATTTGGATGTCTCATCAACATCTTAAAGAAGTCTTTAAGAGAATGTCATATGTCGAATGAGCCACCTAGCGAACTCAGTAAGACGACTTTAGAAAAAGTCTCAAAGAAATCTTTTTTCTGACTTTGCAAATAAGGCTTCAATATGAATTTACCATGACATCTTTAAGAAGCTCCCAATTTTGACTTCATAGAGAAGTTTAAAAAAGAATATATTTAGACGTCACAAAACTGATGTCTTATTTATGGAGTCTTCAAGAACTCTTAATTAAGAATTCTTAAAAATGACACCTTTAAGAGGTCACTATAAGGCTTCTTGAGGACGTCTTCTAAAAGACGTCTTGAAGCAGTTATTCCGGCTTGAATGCTGTCTGGGAATTGTTATTTAATAAAAAAAAAAAAGCAATTCTATATTTTTTATTTGTCATTATTTTGAACCCAAAAAATGTATTTTTTGATTTATTAGATTACAGATTATTTTGCATTATTTAAAAAATTTTATCAATTAAAAAATAAAATATTATTTTCGAATATTTTTAGTGGTTAAGTTTGTCCCAGCTATAGAAAATCAGCCGACAAATGAATTAATATATTATTTTTTTTTTAATTTGACGATAAAAAAATGAAAGAATAATTTTTTCAGAATTTTTGGCTGGTCCATTTTGCCCCAGGTTTCATGCGTAGGGCTAAAAATGCGCAAATATATCGAATTTATAGTAATTAGACGGAAAGAAAAAAGTTTTTTTTATAAAATTTTGAGGGTACCCAATTTTGCCCCTCCCCTAATTAGATTAATAATTAAAAAATGCGCATTTAGACAGGAAGCATTTTTAGTTGCCAGTTGTTAAAATTAAACTAACATTTAAATATAACAAAAAATATTACACCCACATTATTGTGACACATCAGTCATTAGGACGCAGGTACAATTTAATGATGGAAGTAATTTCAGATATAATGTTAACGCGTAAAACTGCTTATCCTGAATGCACCCGCATGACACTTGAAATTAATATTACAAAAGAGGCAAACTGAATTTTTCGACCGTAAAGCACACTCTAATGCTTCGCATTAAAAGTCGTGCAATATTTGTATTTATTGGTCATTATTTTAGGTATATAGAGCTTAAATCATTAACATCGTAAACTCTTATATAGTCTAAAATGTTTATTAATAGACCATCAATATTTTAAGTATTCGGACTATAGTCATTAAGTTATTAAGAAATTATCTAGACAATGATGATATCGGCGTCTGCAGGGAAATGGAAATGCTCGCATTTTACAAAATTACGAAATTTAGTATCATCTTAGGAAAAAAATTTTTTTTTTAAATACATATGGAAGATCTTTCACGATCTAATTGCGATTATAATTATTTTCAAAAAATATGAGTGTGAATGTAGCAGCTGCTAGGCATCAGACAAATTTAAAACTATAAATAAATAGAGTAAATAATTTAAAAAATAATATTTATAAATAATATTTATAAATAATGCACTTATTAATTTAAAAATTTTTTAATTGCGGAATTTTAAAAAAATTTTATTTTATTAACTATTTACTCTATTTATAAATAATTTAAAATTAGTCTGATGTCTGCTACATTTAGACTCATCAAAAAATTATTTTTCTACAATATCTATAATTGCCACTCAAAAATTTTTGCGATTTTTAAAAATAATTATCATGAAAATTCAATGAGTGTAAATGTAACAGAGACATCAGACAAATTTTAGATTATTAATAAATCGAGTAAATAATTAATAAAATAAAGTGCATTTGAAAAATTTTTAAATTAATAAGTGCATTTTTTATAAATATCATTTTTTAAATTATTTACTCTATTTATTTTCAATTTTAAATTTGTCCGATGTCCGCTACATTCAAACTCGTAAAATTTATGATACTGAAGTAAGCCGACATCGAATGATTTTAAAAATTTTTTTAGAACGATAAATTATAAAAAAAAGTATTTTAAACAACTGCACTGACAGTTTTTTCTAATTTTCTGTATGTGCGTATTTTTAGTTTTTTTTTTTTGTAATCGATTTGTTAAAAAAAAAAAAATCTGGGCGTCGGTTGGCTCTGCGGGCCAGCCCCAAAACTTCCCGCTGTTATCAAGCTCAAGGAGCTCGAAAACATTAGTGTGGATATATTTTCGAGCTCAAAAATGCTATTACATGCAATTGTTTTTTATGATTTTTTCAAGCTCTAACAAGTTACGTTTTATGCTGAAGTTTAAAAATTTAAGAATCGAAAATCATTAATGAAGAAACTGTTTTTACAATTTAATTCCCGATTCAATAAAATAAGTGTATTGAGGCAGAAGTCAATGTCAGGGATCAAAATCAAGATTTAAATAAGTTTTGACTCATGTCAGAAACAATAAAATGTGAAATATCCGAGAAAAATATATTAAAAACAGCGTTTTTTCAATTTTTTTGTCGATAATATGATTTAAACTAAAAAACAAGTTAGATGACATTATATGATGATCGAAAGAAACCATAAAGAGGAAGAGTTGGTATGATGTCAGACACATTTTAGTACATTATATTATGATTTATCCGGAAAAAATAACATAAAATGTTATTTTTTTGATTTTCGACGCCGACATCTTTTGAACTAACTAACCGATTTTGACGTTTGAGGTAGCAATCGGCGCGTTTCATTGAATTCTAAAGTTGATTAAAATTTGAAGTCGATCGGTTTAGCCGTTTCGAAGATATTTGGAAAAACCCGGTTTTCACCATTTCTTTCTATAACAATATTTCGCGAACGAATGAACCGATTTTGATGGTTGAGGTGGCAATCGACGTATTTTATTGAGTTCTAAAGCTGATCAGATTTTGAAATTGTTTGGTTAAGTTATTTCAAAGATATTCGCAAATAACTGTTTTTCATCATTTCTTTCTCCTGCGATATCTCTTGAACAAATTAACCGATTGAGATGGCTAAGGCGGCAATCGACGCGTTTTATCAAAGTCTAGAGCTAATTAGATTTTGAAGTCGATCGTTTGAGTCGTTTCTGAGAAATCACTAAAAAGCTAAAAAAAAAATTTATTTTTTTCGTAATTCGCAAATATTTTCGAGTCTACTTGATCAAATGATCTGAAATTTTCAGGAAAGTTGATGGCCAACAAGCTCTTTCGATTGCCACCTCAACCATCCAAATCAAATCATTAGTTAAAAAGTTACACACACACACACACACACACACTCGGACACTCGGACACATAGTCAGAATAGCTTCCTAGGACCTCAAAACGTCGACATCTGATGAAAACTCGATTTTCGAAAATCGGGGTGAAAACAATAACTTCCCGAATTTTTGAAAATTTATAATTTTCTTAGCGGGAAGTTAAAAAAATCAAAAAATTTTTAATTGTCTGTTAGCTTCAGGATCATAAAAATTTTATAGCAAAACTTTCATAAACTCAAAAATACCAAAAACTAATGAAGGTTTTTTTTATAAAAAAAGTTAGTACTGCATTTAAAAAATTTTTTGAATTCAAATTTAATTTAGTATTTCGATTAATCATATAGAATATAAATTATTTGAATAATAAATATCTACTAGAACTTAAAAAATTCAGAGAATTGTTCAAATATCCCCTCCATATAATTATGACGATGGGCATTTAAAGGGAAGTGAGAAAAAAATAATTACCCCGGACTAACTATTGGATAATTGGATAGGTAAAGGAAAGGGAGGGGGTAAGAATAAGAAAATTGAACTAGTGGGAGTTTTGTTTTAAATTCGGAGGTACCGTGATCATCTACCTAAAGTAATTTTTGATCTTGAGAATATCAGTCGCACGCTTTTGACTACATACTCAAAATCAAAGTTCATCAATAATTCGAAGTTATATTATTACGAAGTGAATCTCAAACTTCATTAATAATTAAAAGTTATACAAAGTGAATATATCTATACAGATTGTTTAGTGCCTAACTTTGTTAATTTTATAATTTTACTTTATAAAAATCGACATTTATCTATTATATAAAGTTTGTTACAATGGACATCTCGAAATTCACCTACGAAAAAGTTTCTTCGTTGATAGAAGAAGGATTCATCAAGGACGTCAATGAAGAGCTTCCATTTGAGGGTAAACCAACGTTTTTTCATGTGGCAGTTGCAAACTCCGATGAAAAATTGGTCGATTATCTGCTGCGAAAACAAGCTGATAAAAATTCGAATAATTCGATATGGGGAAACCCTCTCCATATCGCTGTGAAGAATGAAAATCTACAGATAATACAGACTTTAATAAACTCCGGAGTAGACGTCAATTTGCAATCATTAACGGACCCATCATATACACCCCTACAATTGGCAGTTCTACAAAACAACATTGAAATCGCAGAATTGCTAATGGAAAATGGTGCTGATGTTAATTTTGTGACGGATAATCTTAATCTGCACATGCGTCGCAAAACACTGTTAAATATTGCAATTCACCAAAATAATGAACGAATGGTCAGCCTTCTTCTAAAACATAATGCTGATCCTAATAGAGACATTTCTGGAGATGTATCGTCACTGCACATTGCTACTGGTAATGGTAATCTAAAAATAATGAAGATTCTTCTTGCGTATGGTGCAAATATTAATCTTGTACCAGTTCATGGATTCATACACCAATCTCCTTTGCATTTTGCTGTCCTTCACGAAAACTTGAAAGCCGTCAAGTTATTGTTGAATGATAATACGATCAACATAAACACAGTGGGTGATCTTAAAAGTTCAGTTCTTCATTACGGGGCCATGTACGTGAAATTAAATTATAAGGTCGTGCAGTATTTACTCGATGCTGGCGTAGATGTCAATTTAAAAAATGGCCTTGGTGAAACGGCGTTGGATATAGCACAACATTTACCAGAAAAAGTTAAATTGCTAATAAAAAGGCATATTATAAAACTTAATGCGGCAAATTATTATGTAAGTAAAGAAAACTTAGCAGCAGTGATGAATAATCATTTTACTAAATCGCGTAATTTGTGTATAGAAGAAATTGAGAAAATGAAAAAAATAAACATTGGTGCGAGTAATCTTACGTTTCATGATGCTTTGTTTAAAGATCAACACGGATTGGCGGTTGGTTTAAGATATGTTAATAACGAAACTATTTCCGATTTGGATATCAAATCTGTTTTTCCTCTGTACGCTGGAATGATTACTTATCGTTTACAAAAAGCATTCGGACGAAAAAAATTATTATATAGTGTTATAGATTCTATTTATAATATTTTTAATGAGATTCTCCCAAGTACTTTTATATGGGATATTTTTAAATTTTTAACAAACGACGATTTAAAAAATTTTACTAATCATTAAAATCAAATATTTATCGTAAGAGTATTGTTAAGAAGTTTGTGATTTTACTGTAGCGATTATATGTATAATTTACTAATTTAATTAATTTGTATATATTATATGTGTGTATCGTATGAAAAATTTTAATTTTAATATTTCTGTACAGTTAAAACGAATTATTTATAATTTTTACATAATAAAATATTTTTTTATTTATATATATTTTTTTTTTATTTAATTACTCTAAAATAAAATAAGTAATCTTAATAATTAAATCTTTCCTATACTGACTGGCTGTATAGGAGTTTACATAAAATGAAAAGTAGATCTATATATCTACCAATTTTTTTGCTCTTGTTAATTTTCACTTTTATTAAAAAAAAACTTTTGAAAAAGTACTATATTCCCAGTTTAAAATATTTCTATTAGAACTTAAGTATTTCTAGTATTAAAATCCAATCATCATACACAGAGATTTAGGAATATAAATGGTCAAATTGGAAATAAAAAAATTCAGTACCAACTATGAGACAAGATTAATGAATCACTTCAACGCTAGCCACAAACCTACTGACTGTGTAAATTAGTATCAGAAGATTGAAAAGATTCAAGCCATCAAATCTAAAAAAATAATTTAAATAATTAAATACCACACTAGTAATTGAGTTTACCTCTAATGCCTGTAATATATTTGTACCATAAAAATTACTTATTGTTAATTAGCAGAAAGTAGTTTAAGTTGATAATAAAAAAAAGTGTTAAAATCAAACTTGAAAGAATGAAATTATAATAAATTTTTAAATTTTACATATTAATTTTTTGTCAATTATATACTTCATCATATTTGACGGTCAATAATTTTAGAAGTATGCAGTAAAAAATAAATTTGGAAAATCCAAAAGTGCACACTTCGAACGTTCATGTTAAAATAAAATATATACATTATTAATTTTCATTTTTGAGTACATAATTTTTTAATAAACATCTAGAAAGAAATTCGTCGTTTTTTTTTTTTTAATTTAGTTAATTCTATGACAGTTGGCAATAAAAAAAAAATTATCAGATGGTAAAGTAGGACCTTATGATATCAACAAAGTTCGATGATAAAAAAAAACCCTGATAGTCACCCTAACCATAAGTTAATTACAAGCTACTGCCGTATTTTAAAGGTATAACTTAAAGGGAAGTGTTGGAGAGCAAGCAGTTACCTTTAAGTTGACAGTAAATTGTCTGCAACTTTCTATTCAATTTGACTACAAGTATTAACGTCCGACAATGACGTTAAGTTGATTGAAAGTTTCACTTCAAATTGACGGCAAGTTTTTCTGGCAAGTTACATTCAAGCTACTGCCGTATTCTGAAGCAAACTTAAAGGAAAGTATTATCCAGCCAAGGTTTGCCAGAAACTTTCTCGTTAAGTTAGCCGTAAATGTTTCACTGCAACACTTGTAGAGCAATGTCTGGCTATCAGGGAACATTCCCGATAAAATGAAAAAATGGCTGCAGTGTGTGTTTATTTACATGCCCCGTGAAAAATGAATCATACATGGCCATATATGCCCGTGTATGGATCATACATGACCATGTATGGCCATCTATGACCATACATTGCCATGTATGACTTGATATGACTATGTATAGTAATTTTAACTAAATTAAAAAAATTTTTTTTTTTTTTTAAATTATTTTGGCAACGCAGAGATTACCAGATATGCGAATACTTGAATTTCTAACCGAATCGGAAATTTTTAATTCAGAGCAAAAACACTAGACTTGCAAATGACCGCACCCGCTTCAGTAGGATTCGAACCCGGGACTTTCCGTGCAAGAGACCGACGCTTTGACGACTAGGCTATGCAAGCGACAGTCACAACAAAGTTTAGTTGTGCTACGTAAGATTGAAAGAATGTTTCACTTTCGAAAAAGCAAAATATAAAAACCAATAAAAGTTAGTTATTTTTGCATTGGGCTATCCCAATGGGTTCCCAATCAGGTCCCACTTAGGAAAAACTGATGTTGGGTATGTGATTTTTTCGTTGGGATATCCCAACAAGTTCCCAACTGGGCCCCGATGTGGCAAAACAAATAAAACTTAGTTATTTTTGCATTGGGCTATCTCAATGAGTTCCCAATTAGGTCCCACTTAGGAAAAACTGATGTTGGGTATGTGATTTTTTCGTTGGGATATCCCAACAAGTTCTCAACTGGGTCCCGATGTGGCAAAACCAATAAAACTTAGTTATTTTTGCATTGGGCTATCCCAATGAGTTCCCAATTAGGTCCCACTCAGGAAAAACTGATGTTGGGTAGGTAATTTTTGCATTGGGATATCCTAATGTTCCCGATTGGGTTCCGACTGGGATAGACCTACTGAGCATGCCACAGCGATTCCCAATTGGGGCCCAATATATGTATTAGGACAATTTCTAGTCGGGAAACTCGGCCAAAGTGTCCATTTACTGTACAAGTGCAACAAAGATAGTACCGTTCGTAGAATTGAGTGTAATAGAGAGAAAGGTGCGAACCCCTGATAAAGAAAATTTTTACTAACCCCAAGAAATTTTTTGCATTGTGACTTGAAAAAAAAAAAATGTATTTAAAACTAGAAAAAATTACTTGGCGCAAGAAATTATTTCTTGCCCAAAAAAATATTTTGTCGCCCAAGAAAATTTTTGTATTCAGCATGAATTCAAAAAGTTTTTATTATGTATACTCAAGAATATTTTTATGAGTATTTACGCGGAAAATCCTCAGCAATCTATTCCCGAAAAATCTATGAAATTGAGTCAGTTTATTTATTCATCAAAAATTACTCAAGTAAACATTAATATTAAATATTAAAGTCATGATGTATTATAGGATATACTATATTAAAATTGTCTATGACCTCAACATTCAGTAAGCATAAAAATTTTTTAAAATAATTTATAGCATATATGCTATATTATTGCTATATATATATTCGAATGTGATATATTTGTAAAAAGCATACTCATTTGAACTTTAGGGACTTAACTTTTTTTTTAGGGTCTTTCATTTGACTTGAAAAAATTTTTAGTCAAGTTTTTTTTCGAGTTGGTAGCACTGGTTCCAGTATACTCAAGCGCTTCGCGCTGAGACATGCAATAGCAGTGAAAGAAAACATATCAAAGTAGTGAAAAAAAACATAACCATTTTATGTTGTTCACGTCTATAAAACGTATTCATTTTTGTGTTACGAACTGCTCTAATTTATTATTAAACGTGAAATAATTTACTAAACATGGAACCGAACGAAATCGAAAAACTTGAGAATCTTTCTTTAGTTTCGAAAATTTGTACTGAATTAGAAAATCATTTAGGACTCAATCATAAGGATTTAGGTAAGTTTATATAATTATTTTAATTTTAGTAAAATATATTTTAGTAAATGAATTTTTAATATAGAAAAATAACTGTTGAAAATTAAATATTTTATATCCCATGATTTTAAATTCCAATTCTAAAATCTAATTACAAAAAAATTTTTATTTAATTAATTTCAGTTGTTCTATAAAATTTAATAATATCTTTAATTCTCATTCCCAGTGATATTTTTATATTAAAAGAAATAAAGTAAAAGCTGATCTACACTTTTCATTTTAATAAAGCATGCATACTTAGTAAGGTAAAAGATCCATTACACGCTCACTTTTCATTGGAGTGAGATTAAACCACTCAATTGCCAAATGAAATAAAAGATCATTTTTTTTTATAATTATTTCTTGTTGTTTTAAATGTAAGAATATATTTACAATTTTAAAAATAGTTTTGATAATCATTTATAACAATTATTAAAAAAATTGAACGTAAACTCAATTTAATTAATCTTATACGAACAAACTTTAAAGTAAAAAATGGCAAGCTGAACGTAATGTGGAAAACAGTCACTTAATTAAAATTTATAATGAATTATAAAATTCAAAAAACTTTTTGAAATGTGTGATATTAAAAATTATGTATTGTTTACAGCTGAGTTTATTATTCATTTGGCAACAAAAAATTCAACATCTGAAGGATTCAAAAAAGAATTGCAAGAAAATGGTGGAGAACTTTCTGTAAGTATAAAAACTATTTTGATTATTGTGTATTGATTTGTTGTATATATTTTAATAACTTTGTAAGTAAAAAAAAATATAAAAACTAATTTATTGTTACAATTTCAGGATTCGTTTATGGATAATTTATTTCGAATAATTCAGCACATGAAACCTGCTAATTTATCAAAAACCAAAGATGCGGAGAAAAATTCAAAACAGAATGAAGCTGCAAAAAAATATCCAGTGTTGGTTTTAGCAAACCATGCACCAGTACCTCTTTCAGATGATGATGAGGTAAATGAAGCCATGGCGGCACTTGAGGCCTCCGCACCCTCATCGTTACAAAAAGCTGATGATGAGAATCATAAAAATCCAAAGAAAGTGGAAAAAAAAGAAAAACATCGAAGGCGCTCACGATCCAGATCTAGATCAAAAGAACGACGACATCATTTAACCAGTCCACAGAAAAGAAAATCTTCCAGAGATCGCTCTAAATCAAGACATCGTGATCGATCGAGGTCAAGGAATCGTAACAGTAAACGAAGAAGATCCAAAAGTTATCGCAGATCATCTTCAAGGGATCGAAAACATCGAAGAAGATCAAGAGATGAATCTAACTGTGACCATAGAAGAAATAAAATGAGCCGTTCAAGATCTCGTTCGTCAGAAGAAGTTCCTTTAGATCCTGAAGTTGGAAAAATTTATACAGGAAAAGTCGCTAATATTGTTTCGTTCGGATGTTTCGTACAGTTAGAAAGATTAAGAAGAAGATGGGAAGGTTTAGTGCATATTTCACAATTACGTCGCGAAGGCCGTGTTGTTAATGCCAGCGATGTTGTATCTCGTGGTCAAAAAGTCTTAGTGAAAGTATTAAATATTAATGGTCAAAAAGTTTCATTGACTATGAAAGACGTTGATCAAGAAAGTGGACGAGACTTGAATCCAATTTTACCATTAACAAAGTCCGAAGAAGACGAAACACACTTGAGAAATCCTGATCGACCAACTTCACTTTTAGAATTACAAGGTAATATTGACGACGATGAAACACCTTCCCGTAAACGAGTTCAACGTATTTCATCTCCTGAACGATGGGAAGTAAAACAAATGATTGCTGCTGGTTGCATTGATCGGAGTGAGTTACCGGAATTCGATATGGAAACGGGAGTACTTCCGCGTGAGGATGATGAGGAAGAAGATGTAGAAATAGAGTTAGTTGAAGAAGATCCACCTTTTCTTCATGATCACGATAGAGCCCTCCGGGATTTAAGTCCTATTCGAATTGTTAAAAATCCCGACGGATCATTAGCTCAAGCTGCGATGATGCAAAGTGCTCTTGCCAAAGAACGTAGAGAGCAAAAAATGCTACAGCGTGAACAGGAAGTGGATTCGGCACCTCCCGGCTTCAACAAAACTTGGATAGATCCTCTCCCCGACAAAGAAAATCGAACATTGGCTTCAAATATGCGCGATATACGATTACAATCGCAAGATCTACCCGAATGGAAAAAACACGTGATAGGTGGTAAAAATTCTTTCTTTGGAAAAAAAACAAATTTAACTCTTCTTCAACAACGTCAAAATTTACCAATTTTTAAGCTAAGAGATGATTTAGTAAAAGCCGTAACAGACAATCAAATTTTAATTGTTATCGGTGAAACTGGTTCAGGAAAGACTACTCAAATTACACAATACTTGGCAGAAGCTGGATTTACTGCACGTGGAAAGATAGGTTGTACTCAGCCGAGACGAGTTGCCGCAATGTCTGTTGCTAAAAGAGTAGCGGAAGAATTTGGATGCCGACTTGGTCAAGAAGTTGGTTACACCATTCGATTTGAAGACTGCACAGGTCCTGAAACAAATATCAAATACATGACAGACGGTATGCTTCTTCGTGAATGTCTAATGGATCTTGATTTAAAAACATATTCAGTGATTATGTTGGATGAAGCTCATGAACGTACCATTCATACTGATGTTTTATTTGGATTGTTGAAACAAGCAGTTGAAAGACGACCAGACTTAAAACTTATTGTTACAAGTGCAACTCTTGATGCAGTGAAGTTCTCTCAGTACTTCAAAGAAGCTCCAATTTTTACAATACCTGGACGTACGTTTGAAGTAGAAATAATGTACACAAAAGAACCTGAAACAGATTACTTGGATGCTGCTTTAATTACTGTTATGCAAATTCATTTACGAGAACCGCCTGGAGATATTTTATTGTTTTTAACTGGTCAAGAAGAAATTGACACGGCCTGCGAAATTCTTTACGAGCGTATGAAATCATTGGGTCCAGACGTTCCTGAACTTATAATTCTTCCAGTATACTCAGCATTACCATCTGAAATGCAAACCAGAATTTTTGAACCTGCACCACCTGGATCTCGTAAAGTTGTAATTGCAACAAATATCGCTGAAACAAGTCTTACGATTAATGGTATTTATTATGTCGTTGATCCAGGATTTGTTAAACAAAAAGTTTATAATTCGAAAACTGGTATGGACAGCCTGATTGTGACGCCGATCAGCCAAGCTGCGGCAAAGCAGCGTGCAGGTCGTGCGGGAAGAACTGGTCCTGGAAAATGTTATAGACTCTACACAGAAAGAGCTTATAGAGATGAAATGTTACCGACACCCGTTCCTGAAATTCAACGAACGAATTTAGCGACCACAGTATTGCAATTGAAAACAATGGGGATTAATGATTTAATAAACTTCGGATTCATGGATCCTCCTCCTGCAGAATCATTAGTAATGGCTCTTGAGTTATTGCACAGTCTCAGTGCTTTGGATAATGAGGGTTTACTTACTAGATTAGGAAGAAGAATGGCTGAATTTCCACTAGAGCCAAATCTCTCAAAGATGTTAATTATGAGTGTCCACTTGCAATGCTCTGACGAAATACTGACCATTGTTAGTATGTTGTCGGTGCAAAATGTCTTTTATCGGCCGAAAGACAAACAAGCACTGGCTGATCAGAAAAAGGCTAAATTTAATCAAGCCGAAGGTGATCATCTTACTCTTTTAGCAGTTTATAATTCTTGGAAAAACAATAAATTCAGTAACGCATGGTGTTATGAGAACTTTGTTCAAATACGAACATTGAAACGAGCTCAAGATGTGCGAAAACAGCTCTTAGGAATTATGGACAGGCACAAGCTTGATGTCGTATCAGCAGGAAAAAATACTGTTAGAGTTCAAAAAGCTGTCTGCTCAGGGTTCTTTAGAAATGCAGCAAAGAAAGATCCTCAAGAAGGCTATCGTACTTTGGTCGATAGCCAAGTGGTGTACATTCATCCATCCAGCGCATTATTTAATCGCCAACCTGAATGGGTAATTTACCACGAGTTGGTCCAAACAACTAAAGAATATATGAGAGAAGTTACGACCATTGATCCTAAATGGCTTGTCGAATTCGCTCCAGCTTTTTTCAAATTTAGTGACCCTACTAAGCTTAGTAAATTCAAAAAAAATCAACGTCTTGAACCGCTTTACAACAAATATGAAGAACCCAACGCTTGGAGAATTTCACGAGTACGTCGTCGACGTAATTAAATTTATTTTATTTATATGTATATATTTACATTTTATTTATATGTATATATTTACATGCGTATTCGCTTTTTTATTGTGATATATGTGATAATTATTTTTAGAGTAATGTATTAGCGAATACAATAACATTATTACCATTTCATTGTAAACATTTGTAAAATATATTTATTATAGAAAAAATGAATAAAATAATTACGTTTTGACAATTAATAAATAATAATAAATATTTTTGTTTACATTTTTTAAACTACTGTTTATAATTTAATTGTTTACTTAATTAATTACTTCCGCTAGAATTAATTGATGATTTACATTCATTATACTACAATTGAAAATACTTTAATCAATAATCTATGCAATAAACCGAAAAATTGATACAATTATAATTTCACTTTTGTGTTTATCTAGCTTTAGTGTTAGAGCTTATTGTAATCAGAATATTTATATTCAAATTTGTTATTATTACGTAGCTTTTGAATAAATCATTTGTTAAATTCTATAATAATAATAATAAATGATATTATTTTTTATTTAATATGTAAAATAGTTTGTTTTTTTTAATATCACTCAAAAAAATTATAAATAATTGCACAGTTTATTATCATTTATAAGCGAATATAATTGTTTTAATTACATTAATTATATATATGAACTAAATATCATACTAAATAATTATTGAAGTAAAATAAAAAATTTTTAATATACCACGTTTTTAAAACGAACTTAAAAGTAAGATTTGAAACGAAAAACGTGCCGCACATGCAACAGATAATTGATGCATTAATAGTTTAACTAACAATTTTATTTCTCTGCAATTGATATGAACCGATGAGTAAGTTTTTTCATTGATAGCTCCTCTCTACACTTCTTACAGTTGAGTACTGCATGCGCCGCACGTTTTCCGTTTTAAATCTTACAAGTATTTTCATAGCTATCAAAGATTTACAATCACTAATTTTCCGGACTATCTAAGTAAGTTCGGAATCTGTATGGAGTTTTATCTCCTAATGCTTAGAGGCTTAGAGAAATTATTTTATCCTTTTTAGTCCATTTTAAAAACGTGGTATATTAAAAATTTCTTTTTATTTCAATATTCATTTTTTGCTTTTTAGTATTGCGTGTGTGGAACTTGCAATCGATTTTGAACACTGATAAGATAATGACAGAGACATGCGACAAATTTCAGGTTCATTCCTGATTCTTTTCACCTGATCATATCAGAAATAACAAAATCATTATATGTATCTGTCTACCAATAATATATCAAACTTTTTTATTATTTTTTTTTTTTCTGAAAAAATAAAATTAAAAAGCAAGCTAAATAATTTTAACTTCCCGCTAAGAAAATTGAAAATTTTCAGAAATTCAGGAAGTTATTGGTTTCGGTCCGATTTTCGAAAATCGAATTTCTATCAGATCTTGACGTTTTGAGGTTCCAGGAAGCTATTCTGATTAATTTCAAGATGATGTCCGAGTGTATGTATGTGTGTATGTACGTACGTATGTATGTAAATATCTGTAACTTTTGAAAGGATGAACCGATTTTGATCGTCAAGGTGTCATTCGACGCGGCTTGTTAATATCTAAAAGCTGTGAAAAATTGAGCTTGATTGGTATGGTGCGTTCGGAGATATTCTAAAAATACAATTTTTTCAAAAATGTATTTTTTTTGGATAACTTTTAATGTGCTCGGTAGATTAATTCCGAAATCTAATCAACTCTAAAACTTCATAAGCAGCGTCGAATGCGACCTTAACCATCAAAATCGGTTCATTCGTTCAAGAGAAACCGTTAACGAAAGAATTAAAAAAAAAATTTTATTAGTTCTTTTGAAATTTCTCAAAAACGACTAGATAAATCAATTTCAAAATTTGATCAGCTCTAGAACTCAATAAAACGCGTCGATTGCCACCTCAACCGTCTCAATCGGTTAATTGGTTTGAGAGATATCGTTGGAGAAAAAATGGTAAAAAACGGTTTTTTTTTCGAAAACAACGGCATACGAAAGTATTTTTGAGCTCGAAAAGCTCGAAAATGTACTCACAACAATTTTTACGAGCTCAAGGAGCTCGAAAACAGCGGAAAGTTTTCAGGGTCAACCGATAGACCGATTTTTTTAAATACTTCAGGGTTGTTTATTTTTTCAATAATTTCCCGATAAAAAATGATATTATCTGATTATATATGACATCATATATAAATATATATAATCATATATGGAGTTATATATGATTATACATGTTATACGTGGAATTATAATATATGTACATATATATATATATATATATATATATATATTAGGGTGTGCCAAAAAAATTCGATAATTTTTTTTTTGACTCCCACGAAAAATTTTCCATACGAATCCACCGATGCTCGAAAAAAATCTACGATCGATCGAGGCTCGGCTACCAATGCTCGGTCGAGCGTCGGTGCTCTATTATCAGCCTATGGCTGGCACACCATCGGTCACCCAACTATATTCATAACAATGAAATACGATCATCAGCCGATTCTCGGTCGATGATATGATAAATTTTCTTTTGCGCATGCGCACTAAATCTCACATCAGCTATTTTTAAGCATTATTTACATGTATATACTTTTTATCAGACAAAAGCAGTCCTTACTGAATATAACAGAAAATAAATTTATCTTTTTTATTAAAAAAAATTTTGTAATTTGTAAAATCATGTCTGACCGTGTAAAAAAACATTGGGCGTTAAAAATACATAGATAATAGATCCCAACCGCCTAATACACCCTCACTGTTAATTGTTAATGATCATATTACAAATGATCGTGATCATGATAATTTACACCGTGAAAAAATTGTAAATAATGTTGTAAATAAAGAAATTAATTATAGTGTATTTAATATTAATAATGAAAGTGATGAGAATAGTTTTAGTGGTTGTGTACACTGAGAAAACATTTTTCTTCGGACAATTAAATCGGTTTTGTTAAATTCTGTTCAACTAAATTTTATTATACGTCAGCATAATCTATTTTGTCATTTTTAACAAATGATTTAATAGACTCTATTTGGTTGACATTAATATTTGTCTCTCTAATATAATAAAATTATTTGGTAAAATTAAGAAAATATTTATTTAATGGAAAACTAAACTATTTTATAGTGCTAACAAATTCAAATATTAAAGCAAAATATTATTTTATTAACTCTAAGAAATATTACTTAGACACAAAAAAATATATTCATTTAGAATAAATATATATATTTGGTCGAGATTAATAAATATATATTTAAACCTAATGATTATTGATTAAAAAAGTTATGATGCTAGGCAGCAGCAGCGGGAGTAGTTCAGTGCTCACCACTAGATCACGCCCACCAGTTCTAGTGTGTCCCTGGTAAGACACTTATTTCAGAATTATTATATTCCCAACTTAAAGCATGTATGGGACTGGTAAACTGCTGGAAATCAGCAGAGTGACGATAACCTACCTTTGATAGTAATATACAGGTAATCTGTATTACACTATGACATTAATGCTTCCCTGAACATTATTTTCATAGTATAAAAAAAAAGTACGTGTCAAGGAAATAAATTAATTGTCTAAATATGCATTCATTTAATTGTTAAATAGATATTCTGTGATTTTTAAATGATATTTAATTATTGTTAATAACTCATTCTCGAAGACTCAATAATATATTTCATTATGACAAAAATTAGTTGTCAGAAGAAAATTTTTTTCTCAGTGTACATTAGGATAATTCTCGTTTCCTATCCTCGGCTGATACTCGGATACGATCCTCAGCCGATGCTCTGTTACTATCCTCGGCCGATGCTCAATTGGCAGTCTTGCGCTGATGTTAACATCCGATGCCCAGCGAGTCTTGCACCTATATTGTACTGGTAATTGGCAATATTGATTGTAAGTTATTATTTTAAATTGGCGCCTAAAAAAATTATTGAAAGAATATTAATGACTGTTTTAGTTAATTAGTTGGTTTAATTAATTAATTAATTAATTGGTTTTATGACAGACATTGCCATTGGAAGGTTGTAAGTCATTTAAAATACCATTGCACTCAGTCTCATGTAATTGTACGCTGTGTCCCTTTTTTCTGCCAAGTAATTTAAAAGGTAAAATCTGTAAATATTAATAATTTAATAATTATTTAAATGGTTAAATGTGAACTAAAAACTTTTTTCGACATAAAACTTTGGATATCATGTCCCATAAAAAAAGTAATTCGTTGTAACGCAAATAGCGATCGTAACCGAGCTCTAGGATCTGGTTGGAGTAATTTTTTTGAAAGATCTTCAGCACCTTTTGAGATTTCAATATCTTCTAGTAATCCTCCTGGAGTTATTGATCTACCGTTATCTTCTATACTCTTTTCAGTTAATGTGATTGGAAACTGGAAGTAAAAATAAAATTAATATTAAACGTATGAAAAATATAATTGCTATTGGATGATTGATGTATAATTAAATAAATGACTAAGTTGATGAATAATAAATTTTTATTTTTTTTTTATTAAGCAAAAGAATTTAATTATGCGTCATTACTATTATCTGATAAGCGACTGATAAATATTCATTGTCATTATTCAATTTATTAATTTTTTTTACTAAGAAAATTATTAATAACTATTTTTATTATCTCGTGGTAATCAATTTTTAACTTCCCGCTAAGAAAATTGAAAATTTTCAAAAATTCGGGAAGTTATTGGTTTCAGTCCGATTTTCAAAAATCGAATTTCTAATAGATATTGACGTTTTGAGGTTCTAAGAAGCTATTCTGACTAATTTCACGATGATGTCCGGGTGTATGTATGTATGTATGTACGTACGTATGTATGTAAATATCTGTAACTTTTGAAAGGATGAACCGATTTTGATCGTCAAGGTGTCATTCGACGCGACTTGTTAATATCTAAAAGCTGTGAAAAATTGAGCTTGATCGGTAGGGCTCGTTCGGAGATATTCCAAAAATAAACTTTTTTCAAAAATGTTTTTTTTGGATAACTTTTAATGTGCTCGGTAGATTAATTCCGAAATCTAATCAACTCTAAAACTTCATAAGCCGCGTCGAATGCCACCTCAACCATCAAAATCGGTTGATTCTTTCAAGAGAAACCGTTGTCGAAAGAATTAAAAAAAAAATTTTTTTTTAGTATTTTGGAAATTTCTCAAAAACGACTCAATAAATCAATTTCAAAATCTGATCAGTTGTAGAACTCAATAAAACGCGTCGATTGCCACCTTAACCGTCTCAATCGGTTTATTCGTTTGAGAGATATCGTTGGAGAAAAAATGGTAAAAAACGTTATTTTTCGAAAACAAAGGCATACAAAAGTGTTTTCGAGCACGAAGAGCTCGAAAATGTATTCTCAACAATGTTTTCGAGCTCAAGGAGCTCGAAAACTGCGGGAAGTTTTGGAGCTGGCTCGCAGGGTCAACTGACAGACCGATTTTTTTTTCTTTTATTAATGATATTTTTTAAATTAAAAAATATTATTCATAGATGTAAGAAAATTTGTATATTAATCGTTTATATTAAAGAAATTGCATTGTTTAGATTAGGGAAATTTTATTAATTTTACGATTTATTCATTTCTTACTATTTTTTTTTTTTATATATTTTTTTAAATACAATTTTACTATAAATTTCTCGATATAATTATTGGAAGAAATAAAATAGAAAATTATGAGTGAAAAGTATAAATTAAATAGATACTTTATTAAAAATAAATAAAAAAATGTTTATTGAATACTAGAATTTGTAAAAAATGTGGAACGCTTCACGATTTTGCGTGTCATCCTTGCGCAGGGGCCATGCTAATCTTCTCTGTATCGTTCCAATTTTAGTATATGTACTGCCGAAGCAAGTACGTTCATTTGAGGTTTAAAACTTTTATATATACAAAACATAGTGTATGACGAGTCCTTGCGAGAAAGCATTAAATAGAGCCATCTAGCAGCGAAAGTCAAAACACAACACCCACTTCTTAAAAATTCTTATCAATTTCTATAGACTATTAATAAATATTTATACAATATATAATTAATCATCTACAAATTAAAGTAATATCACACCCCGAGAACTGTCGCTACACATAAAAAAAATTTTATTTTAAGATTTCTTATTTTTAAGTATGATAATAAAACTTCAATAACTAAAATTATTACATTTTACTTACAAATTCTATGAAAACAATTATTGCAATAAGTGACGATTTTCTTTACGCAAATAATAATTTTTTTTTTTCAATCTTAGAACTTGTATTTTTTCGTTTCAAATCTTACAAGTATTTTCATAGCTAATACAAATTCACAATCATAACTTTTCAGGAACATTTGTAAGAAGTTCAGAATCCGTACGAGGTTTAAATCTTCATGAGGCTCAGAGAAATGATTTTATACTTTTTAGTCCGTTTTAAAAACGTGGTATATTAAAAATTTGTTTTTATTTCGATAAACATTTGTGTCTCTTTCTTCCAATTCTTCGCTGACACTTAGTATTTATTTCAAATAAAAATCGGCCAAAAATATTTTTCATTCAGTTTTAACTCGGAGCGCTAGTAGTTTATTCTCGTGATAAAAAAAATTTTACTAACTCTTACCATCTAGTAAATTTATTTCGACACACGAGTTACAGGCACCAGGTACATTTCTGAATATTTTACATTAAATTTCTTTTTATTTGGCTTCAACCAGCTTGAAACAACGGTTTGATCATGATGGTAAGTGATGTTTCATCATTTCATACATAAAAACTAATTTAGTTAAATAGCTTACATCCTATAATAATAATCAATTATTTTTAGCAAATATTTATCCTCAAATAATATTTTATAAATTTATCCACGAATTTTCTTTTACAATTTCAAAAAAAATTAACTATAATTATTCTAAGCCGCCACGTGTTTTTAAAAAAATAATGTCGGCTCCAAATCTTACCTTATTTCATTTAACTCATCCTCATTTAATGTTTTATTAATATTTTATTTGCACATTTTTATTTGAATTCAAAACAATACTGAAGTTAGCTGACGTCGGATAATTTTTGAATTTCTTTTTAAACGTTAAATTGCAAAATAAAATAGCAATTTTTTTTTAATTTTCTATGTGCAAATTTTTAGTTTAGTTTTTTTTTTTTAATTAATTTGTTAAAAAAAAATTCGACAATTGTTTATTGTCTGATAACTTCAGGATCATAAATTCGAATAAAAAATTTATAGTAAAAAAAAAGTATAATTATTTGCTAACTTTTCTCCGAGAAAGTTCATACATTTTATGCCTTGTATGTTTTATCTAACAAAAAGCAATTTACTTATATATTTAATATGATGATCTGTACATGCACCACTCTTACAAAACAGTGGAGATTATGTCCAACTGATTATTCAATTTCTTTAAACTAAACTAATTAATTTAATTTTCTCTTTTAATATTAATTTTCTTTTCTGTTTAATGTTAATAGATATTTTCTATTCTCTATTTCCTGGAAAATGAAATGGAGTTATCGCAAAGCAACCAGTGGAAAGTCAACACTTGAAATTAAAGCCTTGAGTCCATTATGGTATGATTTTACTTTAATTATCATAAGATGTTTATTAATTAATAAATAAATACTCATTTAATGATGATAATTTCCTTTATATCGATGAAAATTCTATGATTGATATAACTTCCTTGGATGTCTGACAGTCTTAAATAATTATAATTTATTAAATATTTAAAAATAATTATTTATATAATTAAAATTACTTTTTCCAGGCACAAGTTAATCGTTGAAGTCTGCGAGTCCTAGAAATAACTGAGTGACAATAACTTGAGATTCATCATGATGACTTTCGACTTGAGGTAAAATTATGAATGACTTTTTTGTTTACAAAAATTATTTATCAATCATGATAACTCGTAAAAATATGATTTAATGATTGATAATAATGTTGAAATTTTGAAGATTAATTTTAATATTTTGTAAATAAATGATCAGTTATAAAACTGGTCTAGATAAAACTAAATTTCTAATAAAAATCTTGACAAGTTATCAATAATTATTAATAACTATCACCTATAGTTGCAAAATAATTATCCAATTAATTTTTGCAATAATTTTTTTAAAACATTGAAATGATGACCTGTACATGCACCACTCTTACAAAATAATGGAGATTATGTACAACTGATTAGATTATTTTCGAAATATTATTTTAATTATGGATAATATTCATTTATTTTATAAATAATAATATTAAACATTTATTATTTTTAATTTTTGACAGATTTTTTTATAAACTGTACTCATGAGGTCGTGAGCTACAAAAATACTCCAGTTCGATGAGTTATCTTTGGTAAATCTACAAATCATGGAGATGAGCTAGAGCCAACACATTCTTCAACATGTAGCTGAGGTATTTTAAAAATTTATTTTAAATTATAATCATTGATTGCGAGTTGATTAAAATGATACATCAATCAACCAGAATTTAAATTAAAATTTATTTGTTTTCAAAAAAATAGAATTCAATAATTATTATATAATACTACAATTATCAACGCTAATTACAAGTTTATTTTTTTTGTCTAGATGATTGATAATCAAATTTCTGATGTGATTCAAAACGAATATTGAGGAACTCACATACGATCAGTGGATCTATTGCTGATGTTTGTCAAGAATTTGATTACCACGAAAAATATAAGCAAATTAATATGTTAATTTAAATTTATTAAATAAACAAAATATAAAATAAGCATTTTTTTATTTTAAATTAAATTTACTTCTAAATGTATCAAAAAAACTTTGAATTTTTTACTTGGCAACTTTTTTTCCTCTTTTCCTTAAAACTTTTCCAGAATTTCTTAAAAACCATAAATATTAGCCAGATGTGAGGCATTTTTACAAACTGGTTAATTTAATAATGTTAAAATAATTATTGAATTATTTCTTTTACATGTTATTTTATTAATAAAATATTTTAGGGCTAGCAATAGGGTATTTTACCCAACCAATTCCAATTTTCATACTTTATTTTAGTCTTGAAGTTCTTTTTTTTTTTTTTTTTCATGATACTAAAGTTAGCCGACGTTTAATAATTTTTAGATTTTTTTCAAAATGATAAATTATTAAAAAAAAAAAATTTCATCAAGAATTTTTTTAATTTTCTACATGTGCTATCTTTAATTTTATTTTTTTTTTGCAATTGACTTGAAAAAAAAATCCGAAAACTGTTAATTGTCTACTAACTTCCGGTTCATTTTTTTTTTTTCTAGTTGCTATTACTTAATTTATTATCTAGAAATAGGATCTGCATTTTTTAAGTTTTCAGTAATTATTTAATTTTATATCCTTCATATTTTTCCCTTTGGAATAATAAACCCATACCCGCTAATTTATTTTAAGCAGCAGCCATGTGACCGATAGATGGCGCGTTTTTAAATAAAATGGCAGAAAATTGATTTTCTTTTTTATTATAATACGCCAGAAATTATTAATAATTTTTGCATAAAATGATTATAATATTTATAAAATATTTATTAAAAAATAATAAATAAAATTCATTAATTCAATTAAGTACGTAATTATATTACATATTAAGTAAGTAGTATTTTAAATATTCATAAATAAATAAGAGTAAAAACTCACAATTTTATGTACCGAAATACTAAAGTTTATTTATGTTTTTTTTTAATGAAGTTTCGGTAAAGTCGGACAATAAAAGTCCGACTAATTATAATAACAAAGTGGAGCACAAGTGCGTTCTCTGTGAAGCTTCTTTGGAGAGTAAAGAAGCTCTTCAAGAACACTTTAGGTACATTTTTTATTATTTAAGTTTTTTTTTCCTGACTAAAAATTAATTGCAAACATTTAAAATTTTTTTATATTTATTTAGAAAACATGCTGATAAAAAAATTGATGCTCGTGGTAAACCACTTACTCGAAAACCACCACCACCAGCTACCGAATCTAGCTGTGATATATGTGGTAAAAATTTTGAAACGATAACCGCCACAATAAGACATCGTTTTAAAGTACATCCTAATTCACCAGCAAAATTTTATTGTGGTTATTGTGGTATGCAATTTCCATTAAAGGTAATTAAGTAAAATTAGAAGTACCCACGCCTGCTTTGTTGAGTGTTAATTAAAATTTCTTTAAAATATCATTTTTTTTTTATTACAAACTTTCAAACATAATTATTAAAAAATTTTTGTTTTATTCATAGTTTTGCCACTTATTTATTATACAAATAAATTCGCCATTGTTTTTTAGTTTAAATTTCTCATGTTGACGTTTAGTTAATTAAATATTTTATTTAAATAAATTTATAAGAACTGCATCCTTTTTCTTATATATATATAAAAAAAAAAACATGACATCTGTTTTCATTCGAGCAAAATAATGCTGTATTAATTTTTAAGTTATTAGAATCCCGAAAAAGAATTAAAAGTTTTAACGAATACTTTATCACTTAATGATAAATTATTTCAGACACACAGGGATGCACATTTAACATCACATGATTCATCAGACAGCGTAGATACTACGGAACATAAAAAATGTGAAGAATGTGATAACGTATTTTTTAATATGAAGGCATTAAATTATCATTACAAATCAGTTCATAAAAGGTAAACATATTTAATATATCATTATAGGGCAGAAGTACCATTTGTGGCCACTGCTCCCTTTTTTGACATGTGATATTTTATTTTAATTAATGAAAAAGTATTAAAAATAAATTCCATTGTTTTAGTGTGATAAAAGTATGTTTGAACACATTTAAAAAATTAATTATGTCATTGCGTATTTTACAAATTACTTTATTTAAATTTTCTAAGAGGCCAAAAATCGTACTTCCACTTTAGATGTATATGAGGGATGAGTGTGAATGTAGCAGACATCAGACAAATTTAAAATTATAAATAAGTAGAGTAAATAATTTAAAAAATAATATTTGTAAAAAATGCACTTATTAATTTCAAAATTTTTTAAATGTGCATTTTTTAAAATTTTATTTTATTAATTATTTACTCTATTTATTAACAATTTTAAATTCGTCTGATATCTGCTACATTCACACTCATATATGAGGAAAAAAATTAATATTTTTTTTTTCTCTCGACTGTTGTAAAAAAAGTTTTTATACATCGAAAAAAAAATCTTGTCAAAAGGACAATTTTTTGTTTCAATTTTAAAAATTGGCGTTCGCTATTTGAATTTTCCCATGCTATTAGTATGAGAATTTTATTTGTTTTATAAAAAATCCTATAATTTAATTTGACGTTGAGAAAAAAAATTGAGTCATAAACATTTTTGTAGGAAATTTCATACATTTCTCAGAAACTCAAAAGCTCTAATACGAACGATTCAAAAGAACGTAACAAATTTCATTTATTACAAATGGCTTTAAAAACATCAATATAAATTCCTTACTTTATGATTAATCAATATGTTCAATGAATACTTTTTCATTAAAAGTATTATTTTCTGCTAGTGTGACATTTGTTATAAATTTTTTTTCTAGATTTACTTTGAATAAAACTCAGCTACGACCAAAATTATTATTTCTGCCTTCCGGCCGGAAAGTGGTAACTTTCGGGCCGCTGCCCTGAACGAAGTTGCAACTTTCCGGCTCCGTTGAGCAGAAAAATAGTATACGTACCTTGGCCAGTAAAAAAGAAAGCCTCAGACCACATGTTTGTCAGCCTCGGCTTCGCCTCGGCCAACAATAACATGTGCTCTGAGACTTTTCTTATTTTACTGGCCTAGGTATGTAATATACTATTTTTAACAAATTTATGAAAGTAGTAATTTAGGTGTAAAAACAGTTTGATCATTTACTTTTAAAAAGTCATCTAATTTAAATACCTGTAACTTTTGAATCGTTCATTTTAGAGTTTTTGAACTTCTGAGCAATTATGTAGAGCATAAAATTTCTTACCATAATATTCATGACTTAAATTTTTTCCTCAAAGTCAACTGGAGTTATAGGATTTTTTATAAAAAAAAATTAAATTCTCATGCTAATAGCATGGAAAAATTCAAAGAAGTCCGGAAAATTGCTTGAGTTGGACATGTTGAGAGTAATGCACTACCTCAAACGCTTCGCGTTATGAGGCGTGCAATAGCGAACGTCACCTTTTCAAATTGAAATAAAAAATTGTCCTTATGGCAGGATTTTTTTTTTTTTATGTATAGAAACTTTTTTTACAACAGCCGAGAAAAAAAAATATCGGTTTTTTTTCGGAGCACCCTAATGTATATGGTTCAAGTAGCATTTAAATTAATTCTTAAAAATAATTTATAGGCTTGTACATATGTTTCAACCCATAGCGACACCACCACCTAGTAATAAAATAAAAGTTAATTCAATGAATGATGCTCTTAGTGTTTACTATTGTCATCTATGTGGAGTTGAATATATTGTAAAATTCAACCTCCAGCAGCATTTAGAAAAAGTTCATTCGCAAGAAGAACGTGAATCCGTGCCGGAAGATTTAATTAAATGTACGATGTGCGCGGCATTATTTTGTAGTAAAAAAGCTTATGATGTACACAACAGCTACCATCAACCAGACGATCTTTATGTTACTTCTGAAGAACAAAGATTGCAGACAATTACTAAAATTGACCAAGATTTTGACATACGGAGAGTTAAACCTCGCGCTGAGAAATATATTCCAAAGAGTCCACCCCAGAGGCCAAATGTTAAAAGACATTTGGCAAGAAATACAGTTGGTACAGTTGATGAAGTTGGGATACAAAAACAAATAAAATTAGAATTAGATGAAACTCATGATGATTTAGAAACGCATAATTCTAGTGATTCGGAAAGTGATATTCCATTAAATAAAAGACTTAAAAAAAGCTAACAACTAAATTTTAATGATTAAAGTTATCATTATTATAACGCACGATTTTAATTTTAATTATTTATATAATAGTATATAAGATAATACATCAATTTAATGTAATTGTTAATAATAATTATTATTATAAAAAAATAATTGTATCATAAATTTTAATTTAAATTTATATTTTCATCAATAATTTTTTAAAATTACACACATTAATTTATTTTATTTTCATTTTAAAAAATTGTTAGAAAAATAGAAAAAAAAAAGTTTTTAATAAATTTATAATACATATATTTATTTTTTTGTATATAAATAAAATTGTAATTTATATTTTTTCAAATTATAATAATTAAATTAATATTAGAATTAAAATAAATATTTTAACTTTTTATTTAAATAAAAATCAGTTTTACCGCGTAAATGCGCACGCATTCAAATTGAAGTTATCAATTTCCGGTACTAATATTAAACCCGGAAGGCTAGAAATCCACCATTTTGCTACAATGATTTTATACGTGTGCTCGTTATAATCATGTACATTTATAGCCTGTGAATATTGAATATAACAAACTTTTTAATATATAAATAAAATAATTATAATAGCATATAAATTAAATTTTATTAATTGTTATTTAAATTTTTTAATAAATAACTAATTATGGGACGTAAGAAGAAGAAGCAGTCAAGACCCTGGTGCTGGTATCCTTTTTAACTTAAATACTTTTTACTATTCACCAAAGGTTTAATTTTACATAACTATTTTTAGTGCACATTAAATATATATACAAAAAATACTAGCGATGATTTTCCAACAAACTGCGTAGTAAAATATTTGTTTATTTATTTATTATTTTTTTGTATGGACTTTTAAATTCGGTCATATTTAATTGCACATTGCGTCACTTGTGTTTACTCCATTAACAATTATTATCATTATTGCACTTATGCAGTAAAAAATATTTAATATATATAACAATATGCGGCATAAAATATTTTAGTTAGTTAATTAATTAATTAATAACTTCATTTAATGGTTGTAATTATTAATGTCAATATTATTCCTTAATTAATTTATGAATTATAAAGGTATTGTAATCGTGAATTTGATGATGAAAAAATTTTGATTCAACATCAAAAAGCTAAACATTTTAAATGTCATATTTGTCACAAAAAATTATACACTGGTCCGGGATTAAGTATACACTGTATGCAGGTAAGCATATCATTTTTTTTTTATAATTACACATGCATATTTGACGTTCCAATTAGCAAATTGTCTAACTCCATTGCAAAAAATCTTCCATTTATGCGGAAAAAAAGTAATTAAAAAATTGATTTTTTATGTAAATCAATTCCATATCTAGTAGCTAGTATACATAACATTTTTGTCTAGGTTTCTCAAATAATATTTTTTCTGACTATTACTATCTGAAAACTGCACAAAATCACCTACTGAAAAATATTAAATTAGACAATTTGCTAATTAGAACGTCGATATATATGTGTACATATAAGTACTTATTTATCGATTAAAATTTTTTATGAATAAATAAAGCATCTATAAGTTAACTTGTCCTTCAGTATTGAAAATGTCAATACATCGATTGACAGCTGAGAGATATGAAACTAGAAATGTTATTTTCTCAATTTAAAATCAATAAATTTAAATTATTTTTTTTTAGGTGCACAAAGAAGCAATAGATAAAGTACCAAACTCGATGCCAAATCGTAGTAATATAGAAATAGAAATATATGGAATGGAAGGAATACCGCCAAATGATTTAAAAGAACATGAACGGCAAAGAAATGGTGGTAGACCAGGATCACCAAGTTCGGGTGAAGATGAACCAGCACAAAAAAAATCTAAGCCTGAAGGTTTATTGGGTTCAGCGCCTGGACAGATGCCAACTAATTCAGGCATGATGCCTGGTATGATGCAAGGCATGCCCGGACACCACCCGATGCATCAGATGGGTCAGTATCCTCCACCGATGCACCATATGATGGGGCATATGGGTCATGTTGGTCCGCCATTCATGCAAGGGTATGTATATAATTTTCTTATACTCTATTTATTATCAGCAGTTGATTATTTATGTAATTTTTTTTATGTTAGAATGATGCAAGGTATGCCAGGAATGCCTCCAGGTATGCAACCACCAGTGTCTGGTGCGTCAATGCCAACGAGGCCGCTCTTCCCAGCTGTTGTATCAACAGCAACATCATCAGTACATAATTCAACGCCTATTGGTACTGATTTCAAACCCATAACCTCGATAGCTGGTGGTTCTATAGGTCCAATAAAACCTACATTTCCGGCTTACAGCAGTGAATCAACTGTTACGATAAATAATATTCATGATCAGAAGGTTAATTTAATTGCTACAACTGGTGCCGCAAGTAAAATAATTCATCCGCCCGAAGATCTCAGTCTTGTAAATATTAATTTACTTTTTAATTAACATGCAGTACAAAATAAATACTTGAACAATAACTAAATAAATTTTAAGGAGGAAATAAGGGCGAGATTACCTAAATATCAACGTCGTCAGAATGACGAATCAAATCGTAATTCTGTTAATTCAGAAGCATCACACCAAGCTGCTGTTCTCCATCAACAGCAACAACAGCATCAGCAACAACAACAACAACATCAGCAACAACAACAGCAACAGCAGCAACATCATCAACAACAACAACAACAACAACAACAACAGCAGCAGCAGCAGCAACAACAGCAAGCGGCGCAACAGCAACAAGTGGCAGCCGTGAACGCAGCGGCGGCATTCCAAGATCAGCAGCAACGTCAACAAGCTGCACTGTCTGCATTACAGCAGCAACAGCAACGTTTTCAGAGGCCACCACAGATGATGGTACCTGCAACGGCTGCTATTCCTGTCTCCTCCGTTGCGCTCATGGCTCCATTGA
Organism: Microplitis deprimator; assembly: GCA_964016945.1. Classification (NCBI taxonomy): domain Eukaryota; kingdom Metazoa; phylum Arthropoda; class Insecta; order Hymenoptera; family Braconidae; genus Microplitis; species Microplitis deprimator. Next base: position 25,385,454 of record OZ024706.1, on the reverse strand, counting down.
TGCGCCCAACAATGACACTTGCTGCTCCTGCTCTCATTCACGGAGGTAACATGATGCGACCGCCCCCCATGGGCCTGCCACCAGGTAAGTCTCCATCAAGTTAGTTCCACAAAATCAATATCAATCAATTAAACTAAATAATATATATTATTCACGGTACTGTACACGCGATTATATCTTTTATATGTAAATATATCTATATATATTTATATTTATATTCATATTACATCACTCTCTTTTCGTTTGATCGTTGACTGCGAGCGTGTATGTTTCCTATTATATTCATCCGTTTCCATTGCATCTACAAGAAGTTTATTCTCAAACATATATAACATATATGTATTTTTTTTCCTAATCTTTATTTTTTATCAGTATCGATGTCGTCAATAAAAAAAACTTCCCGACTTTATTTTTTAAAACTTTACAGGATAGGCAAAAATAATTTATTTGTATCAGTTGCTTTAAATTTTTCGCGCGAAAATTTTTATAACTTAAAAATTCAAAATAAACGCGTCGCCAATCTCAGACAATATTTATTACGACGATTGCTAACATAAATTTAAAAAAAATGTGGAGTAATTTTTTTTTTGTTGAGGACGTTGATATGTAATTTTTGGTCGAGATATCGCGATTAATGTTTACACAGTATCCTTATCCTATTAATTTTTGGGACAACTATTTAAATATAAAATTAAATGGTTATCGTTTTAAATTTTTTCCAATATTGCATTATAAAAACAAAATAATAATTAAATTATCCGGTTGCATTTAAATCCTACTTAAAATTGGCTAGGATATTAAAAGGTCGAATAAGTATATTTAAAATAATAAACAATTTATTTTAAATAACACTCGGCCATGAGTGAAAGAGAGCGAGCTTGAGAGGAAGGGATAATAGTAGATTTCATTTGGGAATTATTTCATTTTTCCTTATTAAATAAAATAGTTTAAAGTTTTTTTTTTTTTTTTTTTTTTCCTTCAATTTCTACCACTACTATTATGATTGTTGTTTTTAATGTTTAATAGATTTATAAAATATTAATTAATATTGAAAAATTTAAGCACAATCAGGATTCACATGTATGCAATTTATAAAAAGATAATAATGATGATTTTAAAAAAAAAATCTTGTTGACGATTTAACGTATCTCTTATACGTTTTTTACGTTTTAACGGTGCGTTTGCAGGACGCCCAGTCACTCCTTGGTGAGTGTTGAACAACCCTCGTCTGGTTACTAAATACGTGTTTTATTCAAGTACAACAAGGTTGGTCCTTAGCAAATAGCATGCGGTGACATGGCCTATTATATATAAATACATATATACATATATATGTACATATATGTATATATATATATACATATATCTCATATATATATTGTTATTTATTATTACTATTATTACAAACATACATCGTCATTACAATCATACTCATCAAATCACAAACTCTTATCTCTGTGCATTTTTTATTTATTACTTTATCTTTATTTATTATTTTATTTATTCATTTATTTAAAAAATATAATCAATTAAACAGTTTTTTAAAAAAATTGGAAAATCTAAACGTGCACAACTCGCTTATTCAAAAAGTGATCAATAGATGACGTTCGTATATGCAAGAAAGTATTAAAAGAAATCTGAATTTGATTTGGTTTGAAGTGAATTTAATTTGGATTAAAAATAAAAAATTTGAATTTGAATTCGACTAAATTGGCCAGATATGGGATTGGCCGAGGCTTAATAATTATATATATATATACCTTTAAAAAAAAAAATTAAATAACCGGTGATTATGGCTGAGTGATCTAAGGCGTAAAGCTCAGGCCTCTCGAATTTGATCACTAGCCAGGCCTGGGTTCAAATCCCAGTCAAGCCTAAAGAATTTTTCACACACAAAGTGTGAGGTCTCGGTGCTGAGATTCGTCCCGTCACCGACCCTTGGAATTGATTTGGTTTAAATTAAATTTGATTTGGTTTAAAAATTGGAAAAAAAAAAAATTGAATTCGACTACTTTGGACGGATATGGGATTGCCCGAAACCTAATAATATATTTATGCCTTAAAAAAAGAATAATAATAATAATAACGGCAGCTAAATTTTTTCATAAATTGCCAGTTTAAAGTTTTTATCAATCGTTCGTGGATTTTTTAAGTTATTGTGTTTATCAATATCCGTACATACTGACGGATATCAGAGGTTTTTTTTTAAATTTATTTTTTTTTTTCAATCACCATTTAAAAAAAAACGACTTAAAATTGTGTTCGTTTTATTCATTAATAAATAATTTTTCAAATGGTACAAATTTTGTTCAAGTTAAACATATTTTAATAAATGTAAATATGATTTTTACGTGAGTGAATCAGCCGGGACCGAGTAAGCGTTGGTAGAATACATCTCATTGCTCCGCAATTGAGTTGTGCAGTTATTTTCAATAATAATTTTACAAACAAAATATTTATTATTAAATATTGTTCAATTGCTTAATTGAATATATTTTTTATAAATTTTATTTTTTTTAATAGCTTTTTACTCGCTCATACATTAGCTCTTCATTTATCATTTACTATTTAAATTAAATTTATGTTAATAATAATTATTATTATTAATTTATTTACTTATAATTTAATCACATCTTTAAAGAAAAAAAAGAAAAAAAAAATTCACAACTTCTTTCCTATCTGCCAACCGTGTTTATTGCCACAATTATCCTTACATTTTGACTTTAAACATTTTTCTAGCTTGGAATCCTGGTGTTGTGATTAAAGTAGTTGATGAACGCTTTTATTTACTTAAATATTCATTTTAATTATTATTATTATTATTATTATTACTACTACTACTACTACTATTGTTATTATTATTAATTTATTTATATATCGATTTAATTAATTACTTAATTATTTATTTTTATTTGAGCACGGGTATCGGAGTCTTCGGATTTCTAACTTTCGTATAATTTTTTTATTTTAATATTTTATTTTAAAATTTTTACACAAAACGTGTACGTGATTAATAATTAAAAAAAGGCTTTTTGACTACAATAATCTGCACGCGTCCTGCTTCAATGTTTTCTCCTTATTACTAAATTTGTACTAGATAGGTTAAATATATATATTTATATATACATATATACATATTAGTATGAGTATTAGAAATTAAATATTACGCTTTAATTGGTAATAATTATTTATTTAATATCTTAATAATTAATAATTAAATGGATAAATAATCTGAGGAAGAAAAAGGAGCAGAACGCCGAAGAGGACAAATACGGAAGGGTCTTATTTTCTTACTTAAAAAAAAAAAATTTTAATCAATTTGTCAGGTACTCGTTTTTATGAAAGAAAGAATAAATGAACTTACGTTCAATTGCGAGAATGATAGTGCGTAAGAATGATTAAATAAATTATATATAATTTATAAACAATTAAGGACAATGGTACGTTTTTTTAATATATTTTTTTTATTTTTATTTATTTATTTATTTACTGTTTAAATAACAAAGCGTAACGTAACGTATGTTTATCACACCATAGCCTTAGCTTTTGTGTCACACAAACAATTTAGATAAGTCGCTCCGACCGACAGTAAGTAAATTATTCACAATATCAAAGTATATTTAATATATAATAATAATAATAATAATATAATTAATATTATACGTTTTAAAAAATTTATATAACTTCGTGTGTGGCGGGAAATATATTATTTTTATTTTACTTATTTATTTAAATTTTCGGGTGGCAGCTTATTTTATTTATTTATATTTTGAAACAGACGTTTTATTTGTTATTTGGTGTGGTAGCAATTTATCTATCGGTTTGATAATTTTAATTGTAATGTATGCGGCACCAAAACTGCATGCTGAACGTCTTTATCAAGCTTTGTTTTTTTATTTATTCATTTACTTATTTTGTTATCAAAACGTATATATATTAAATATATATATTTTTTTTTTAATTTTGATGGAATCGTTGGGTAGAAGTAGGTGGGAAAGGTAGACAAATGTTTATTGATTAACTTATTAATTAAAATTATCCCATGTATCCTTAATTGGATTACTAATCCAATTAAAATCCATTCCCTGTATAGAAAAAAATTTTTTTTTAATTAATTAATATTTGATTTTTTATAAAATTATGTTTCATTTGGTGATCACATTTCTGGAAATGTTAAGGAGTTTCGTCACAAAGCTGGAAAAAATTTTACTTTCTTTTTTTTAACTGAAAAAATTCGACCAATTTTTTTTTCTGTCAAAACTGTTCAAAAAGTGGCGCGGCGTGAATACGGCTGTGATACTCCTCTGTACATTTTTGCAAGATGTAGTACATCTTGAAAAAAAATTAGTAGAAATTGATTCCAATAACGAAAAAATGAAGCAGTTAGAATAGAAAAGGATGTTAGAAAAAAAAAGTCAGTAAAAACCAATCCTCAAAATCTTCAACCTATTAACGTGCACATTAACAAGTTAAAAAATCAAAAACATTAAAAGTATACATAAGTATTGAACTAATAAGTTTCACGGAGAAAAATGCAAACAAAAAATGTAGGAATTTCTATTATGCTGTTGACTAAACTTGAAACAGAAAGTTGAATCGTCAAAAAATTATTATGCTGCACTATAATTATTATTGTGAGCCTCTAAAAATTTTTTATTTTCCACTAATTCCTAATTTAGACAAATGATATCCATTACAATTTATCGATAAGTTGTAAGTGAATAATATTTTTTGTAGTGTAGTATAATGATTTTTTGGCAACTCAACTTCCTGTTTCAAATTTGGTCGACAGCATAATAAAAATTCGTTGATTTTTTAAGCCCATTTTTCTCCGTGTTCACTACACTTATTATTCGCGTACTTGATTAATATTTTATTGAGATTCTCTAAGACGCTCTTATTTATAAAATTTATTCTAGTGAAAGTGAAAAATTAATTTATATTTTATTATAAAGGAAGTTATATAAAAACATAGATTTAAAATCAAAAATAAAAAATTATTCATTTAATAAATAAAAAAAAAAACCTATGAACATTGAAAAATAATAAAATAAAGTTTCATTTAACGACGACGGTTGATTATTTATTGAACTGATTTATACCATTTTATTTTGAATTAAATAAATATTTCTGATGATTTAGTTTTACTACAAATGGTCAAGAAATTTTTTAGTTATTTGACTGAAATACCTGAAAAAGTCAATGAATTTCAGTTTAAAAAATCTGTGGTCACCATGCTATTTTTAAAGTTAAAGATTTAAAAAATTTTTTTCTATCAAATCCACAGCTGTCACCTGATAATTTGCCACAACACGAAGCCAAAATTCATTTCTTAATTAATTAAAAATAATAATGATTAAAAAAAAAGTTTTAAATTAAAAATAGATATGTACAATTGTGAGAATGAATGAGACAAAGAATGCGAGTGCGTGTTTATTTAGTAAATAAAATAAAATAATTGAATTATAATAATTTAATATTATTAATAATAATAAAACTTAATAAAATAACGTAAGTATTATTGAATAAAATCTGTACACAAAGCGCTAATTTATTATACACTTGTAATATGGGAAAGTTTTAACTGGAAATTTAAAAAAACATTTTTTTAAACAAAAAAATTGCAAATAAATAAATTAGAAATTATTTAACGGAATATAATAATTGATTATTGTTTGTGATATTGCAGGTATGATTGGGGCATTGCCCCCAGGTGCGATGCATCCAGCATTCGCAGCGCCAATGGGATTTCCTGGTGGTCCAATGCTAACACCGATGATGCATCCACGCTTCAGATGATCACCTCAAACTAACGGGCCTAATCCATCATTGCATTTTGTGCTCTGGGCCCGACCATAACTTTGGCTTGAACATTTTAAATTAATTGAACTTTAAATATAATAACAATTATTATATACAATTAACGACAAAAGCCATGGGTTTGGAAATTTTCAAGAGGACAGTGCGACGTTAAAGACATCATCATCAATCACGCCACTCAATGATCCTTCAAGTTAACACGAAGTTAGCAAAAGTCTTTGTTTTTTTTTTTTTTATTACTATTATTATTAAACATTGTTACGCTATAAACAGCATTTGGAAATATGAAGAATAATTCCAGGTACTGTTTTCAATCCACAGGATATGCTAGTGTGGATACGGGTGGCGCTTCACGCTGCCGCTAAAAAAATACTTTTTATTTTTTATTATTTATTTATTTAAAAAAATTAAAAATAAATTAATTGACTTTGGATTTATTTTAAATAATTAAGTAAAATTGTGAGTACGCATTTAATGGATGGAAGTAAGAATGTAAAAATATAAATGAAATTAATAATTAATATTTAGGAATTATAAAATAAATAAAATAGTTTATTAGCCGCAGCGTGAAGGTTTCGGTTACCTCAGGTTAGTCTGCCGTAAATATTTTTATTTTGTTAAGAATCATTTTTAAATCTTTATTTATTAATTAACAACATTATTACTATTATTATTTTATATTAATACTGTTTGTTGTTTTAAATGGATAAATTATTTACTTGATGTTGTTAATTTAATGAATTAAGAAATAATGATTCTTTATTTTCATTCAAGCAACTTAACGTGTCGACGACGCATGAGTGAGTGGTAAGTACGGAGAGTGCTCACAAAAAAAACTTATTAAAGAAAAATAAAATAATAAATTTTAATAGAAAAAAAGTACGAACACCAGCTTTTTACACTAAAAGCGCGACTCTTATTCAAATACTCTTTTCTTAAATTTATCGGTATTAAAATATCTTCCTATAGATTTTTTATTCATTAATAATAAATATATTGTATTTTAATGAGTATTCACGTTTTTAAATAGCGGATTTTTTTTTATATTAAATTACTCATTTTATTTCCTAACTAATTAATTATTCAAATTAAAATCAAAGTATAAAATGAAATAAAACGATTTATGGATGAAAACTAATGCATCATTACCGTGCTTTGAACACGTGTACGTACAAATGCTACGTATTGTTATAATAATTATTTTATTTTATTAATTGTCTTTCTGAATAATTAATAATTAGGGTAAAAAATAAATAATTGACATTTTAATTGATCTTAATTTTACATAAAACAATGAATTTGATGAATTATTATTAATAATTACTCTTAAATTAATTCAGGAGGACAATTTGAATTATAAAAATTTAATTAAATATGTAGAATATTGAATTATTCAGTGAGTGTCGCCGACAATAGTTTTTCTTTTTTTTTATTTAATTTAATTATTTTTTTTAAAATAAATTTGTGGAAAGTTTTGATGGGTTTGGGCACAGCCTGACGTTTTAGGAAAACTTGAAAAAAAAAAAAATTATAAATACATAACGATAAATAAAACTAAAACTTTTAAATATACTAGGAATAATAAAATTAACAAATTGTAATATGCTTGTAAAATATTACACATGTAATTAATTTATTATTTTATAATATTTGTATTAGATTTTTAAATGAATTATTATTTTTTTTTATATTTAAATTTATTAATTATTAATATATTAATGATATTAATAAATTTCCTGAAACGAGCAGGCAATAGTCACACATTGTTTAAAGCAATCACAGCTTACATCGCTGTTGGACCAAACGTTTTTTTTTTTTTTTTTTTTTTTATTTACTTTTTTTTCTCTCTCTTTCTCTATCTCTCATTTGGTCCCTTGTCTTGTATCAAAAAGACAGGCGATTGTTTTGATCGTTATCATTTTGTCAAGTTACTTACTATTATACTTCTTAAATACTTGAATTTATATAAATTTAAACTTTAAATACGATAAATAAATTACTGAAGACTATAGTTAAATAAATTGTTAATTAAACAATTTAATAATAATAATAATAAAATAATTAGATAAAATCAAATGTAAAGAGAGTTGACTTGACAATATGACCGAGTGACTAAATAGTAATATAAATAAATAAGTAATTAATTAATTAAATGAAATTAATAAAAAATAAATGAAAATTTATCGATAATTGCAAAAGTTTGATTTATTAACCGATTAATCCAACAATTGTATCTAAAATTTTAATAAAAAAAAAAAAAAAAAGATCATCAAAATTTTCGTGTCTTAATTATTTCAATACCATGTTATTGTATTATATTTTTTTTGTAATATATATTTAATAAATTATTAATAATTCGTAATTATTTTTTTTTGTAATTATTGTCGACATTGAGAGAATGGAAAGTGAGTGAAAATAACTTTTTTTTTTTTTGGTTTAGATACAATTTTCTGGTAAATGCTCAGTTCTGTGTCTAACTATTGATATTATAATTATCGTTTATAATTAAATTTTGCGCCACAGTAAAAAATATTGTGTATCTGTGTCAAAAACGGTCCGTGTAAAGTTTTGTTTGTTAAATCAACACATTTCACTTTCTCACTTGAAAATTTTAAATTGGTCTATTATTTAACACTTTAAAAGTGTTACTTAGTATAAAAATCTAAATTATCAGCAATTAGTATAAGTGTTACTTTGAAATTGATGTTGAAAATTCAATCGATAGTCACGGAAGAATTATTAGAAAATGAAAGTGAAATCGTCATTTTATAAATGTCAATTTGTTATTATTATTAACATGAAACTTTTCATTATTAATATATTAAATTCACTATTATCTAAAAGCTGGAATGTTTATTATGCTAATCAAAAAGATTTAGTTATAATTACAAATTATTTCATATAATGTAAAAATGTATTTTTTTTTTAAATTAATTGATTTACTATTTATAACTGGTATGAAATATTATGTGATTTTTTAAAAATCTTAACTATAATAAAAAAAATTGCTAACTGTCCAAAAATAAGTTGAATGTCAAATAATAATTGTTATCATGTTTGATAATTATCACTAGCGTTTTCATTCTAACTGAAAAATTGCCGTTTTAAACCGCTGATAATGGTTTCAACCTGGTTATTTTTTTTATAAATCTTAAAATTATACTGAATCCAACCATTTAAATGTAAATTTTTCAAATCAATTTTCAACCAGAAATCAACCAGTTTTTGATAAAAAAAAATAACCATTTTTATACCAAGTTTCAACTAAAAATAATTATTTATTTACAAAATATTTAATTTAATTACTAATTCAAGTTATTTGCAGTTCATTAACTACATAAATTTAAAAACAATATTTTCATTCTAACACTCACACACGCGCTAATTTTTTTTTATTTTAAAAAGTGGTTTCATTTTGCCTTGAATTAATCTATACTACTTTTATTAAAAACTATTCAATTTTAACTCTTCGTATTTGAATTTGTGGATTAAATTTAGGGAAGTTCTTAATTTTTATTGGTAATAACAATAATTCTTTTTGAAATAAAATTCACTTCGCGAGAAGTAAATAAATCAAAAATTACCCCCTCCACATTGAGTTAGTGTATAGTCAGCAAACTACTACATGTTTTCTACAGTACTTACTGTATAACATTATAAAAAAAGTCTTATTTCTATAAGAAAGTATCAAATTTCAAATTAATTAAAAATAGGTCTAAAACTGGTTGAATTTCGGTAAAATTCCAACATCGAACAAAAATCCACCAAAGTCTTATCAAACAAAAAAAAAAAATATCGTTTGGATTGAATCTGCTAGGAAACCTTAAAATAATATATAAATTATATTTAATGAATATCCATGGTACAAAAATAAAATGTAAAGAGTTAATATTTTTTTTTTTGTGTTGCTAATGACATTTAAAAAGTGTAGAATTAACTTCTCGTATTACCCAAACTTCGTGTTGAAAATTAAACACAAATAGTCTGTTAAAAAATAACACAAATATTGTGTGGATCGTTTTTGACACACAGATCATGTGGATTTGAACAATATTTTTTATTGTGCATAATTTTATCTAAATGCCTGAAATAGATTATTTATCACTCCACTAGGAAAGGAGAGTCATTGTCGACGCCCTATATGCTTTTATATTAAAAGAAAAAAAAAATTATTTAAAAATTTTAAAATAATAAAGACATTAAAAAATACATGTGGCATTTAACTCATTTTATTTTAAATCTCATTACTACTTAATTGATTTTGTTACCTTTTTCCTCTAACTCTAAGTAATTAAAAATACCTATCGTATTTTTTTTTTTTTTTTTATAATTTTTTAATTATTATTTTACAGAAATTTACTTCGAATATAAAATTATTTGTTTTTGTTTAAAATTTACTTATTTTCAAATGACGTCAGTATATAAATATTAAATATTTATTATTATTATTATCGCTACAACATTTAAAATCAGTTTTACACTAAAATATAAACTTTTTTTTTTTTTTTGTTTTTGTTTTTTTAAATTTAAAATTTAACTACTGTTTTAATCTACTGTAGATAAGTTATCATTATTTCATAATCAAATAATGTTCTAACATATTCTCGAATTTCCTACAACATTTTAATAAAAATAATGTTCTGGCACAAATTATATAAAGTAAAATTATCAGAAATTATTTACTTTACTGCAATTAATTGATTAAATAAATAAATCAATGTACTGTGAATCAGCTTATTTAAATTTTTATTAGCTACGCAAATCAGTAAGTATATTTTCTCATATTTTATGTAATAAAATTTTTTACAGTCAAAATATTTTTAAAAAGAATATAAAAAATTAATCTAATGACAAATTTAATTAAAACTAATTTTGATCCAAAACTTTTAAAATAAAATTTCTTGAGATGGTGAGTTTTTAAATTCATAAATTTAATTTATAAAAATATTTAATAATTTATTTAACTGTAAATTTTACAAATGTTTTAATTCTTTTGAAAAATCATCTATTTTATTTATTTTAATTATCGTATAAAAAAGTACAGTAAAAAATTTTTAGTTTCTATAGAAACAAATAAAAGAATGATATACAAAAAGCAAATAGTAAGTATATTATTATTATTATCATTTAATTATAGATTGCGTATAGTTAAAAGATAAATAAAATTAACAAAAGTATTTGAATAATTGCGCCAAAACAACAGCTGGCAACTATTCAAAAATTAAAAATAAATTGCAATTCAAATAAAAATAATTACTTCAAGGTTGGTACTGTAAGTAGTATTTTTATTTTTGTCTCGCTACAACTTTCGTAAAAATAAATCACCTAAACAATTATTTTTCCATATTAAAATAAATAGATTATTTAAAATGTATCCGTAAGAAAAAATAAATAATCAAGTAATTTAATTAAAAATGTGCGATAAAACAAAAATCCTCATTTATTTTAATTAATATTATAAATTTAGTTGACATAACCTTAATTCAACTAAAAATTAAAGTTTACCATATAAAAAAAAAGAATAATTATTAAATTCTATCACAATTTTAGATTGAAATTAAAAAAACAAAAATGTCTAAAAATAACAAATCAATTTATAAATTCAAACCATTCGTTTTTACACAAAATGATCCAGCATCAAAAGAAAAACCACGAGCTAGAAGTGGACATCGGATTGTTTGTGATGAAAAATATCTTTATTCATATGGTGGATATAATCCATGTATTCGTGATGATGATTCAGAATTATCAAATGACGAAATATGGCGGGAAAGTAAACCTCTATTTAAAGAATTATGGCGTTTTAATTTAACAACGCGAAGATGGAAATTATTACCTGGTCGTAAGAGTTTGCCGAAAGAATTGGCATCCACAGCTGTCATACTGAGATCAAATAAATTAATTATTTACGGTGGAACTGCTGAACCATTTGGGGAGAGCTGCAATAATCGTCTGTACGTATGCGATCTAAATGATGGTAGTATTATTGAGCCAAACGTCACAGGGATACTACCAGATCCACAGTATGGCCAGGCATTGATTTGTCATGATTCATATTTATATACAATTGGTGGTACAACTGGTTATGATTACACTTGTGATATACATAGAATTGACTTAAGAACAGGTATATGGGAAAGTGTATATATTTGTACTGGTAGAGATCCTATTGAACCTGGTGGACGTTATCGTCATGAATTAGCGTACGATGGAAAATTAATTTTTGTACTTGGAGGTGGAACATCGTCTGAATGTTTTGGATTTACGGTTTGTTCATTATTTATTACTTTACTAGATTATTTATCATTTTTTACTTTAAATATGTAATTAAGTTCATATATTTACATAACAGGAAATTCCGGCATTTGATTTAGAAAAAAATCGTTGGTTAAGACTACACACTTTTGGTGATTTAAGTAGTAATCCATGGATTCCAAGTGCGAGACGTTGTCATGGATGTGTACAATACGTAGATCAAGCAACTGGTGATATTAATGTTGTTATTTCTGGAGGTTATACTGGACCTCAAGTGTTCAATGATGTTTGGAGACTTAATTTAAGACGATTACAATGGACCTGTTTGAAGAGATTTGGCACTGAATTACCTCGACCAGTTTACTTTCATTCAGCAGCTCTTACTCCTGCCGGACAAATGTATATTTTTGGAGGAATTGTTCAAAATGGATCACGGGTAATTTTTATTATTAATTTATTTAATTAAATATAATTATTAGGGTGGTTGTACTTTACACTTGGAAGGACTTTTTTTTTTCACTCCCACTTAAAGTGTTGTTGTAAACATTGAAAAAAAAATTCCCTGAAAGTTTCAGCACTCAATTTTAATTTTAAATTCTTTACATTTAATTTTGAAGTTTTCCCATTTAAAATACATAGGAAAGTTTTAATTTTTTTTTCAATCATCTATACCTCAGCCACATTTCAAGTTATCGAGTCGCCGTTTGCGTTTTTTTTTTGTAGGCAATTTAATACTCTTCAAAAGTTTCCCTAGTAATTTTACGGATGTTTAGACTCGCGGTTGGTTTACCGAAAGCGATTGTTGTTACGTGCAAGACTTGTAATAAGTTTTGCACCAAGAAAAATATTCAAGATTTAAGTAGATTACAGTACTTTATTTTATGCGACTGTGTGCTATGATATTTCTAAAGTAACTACTATTACAAAAATTTACAATGTTCAAAGATAGCTTGACCCAGGGCGTGGGTCATTACAATATTTAGTAGTGGGAATCGGTAAATAGGAAGTAGGATGATTTGTCAACGAATGGCAAGTAGGTCAGGTGACCAGAAGGAGGAGTAATTAAAAGGAGATGGTTTTTTGGGAAGGTGTAGGTGGCGAGAGAGGCCAGGTACAAGGTTTGACGTCATTGGGTCCAATGGCATACCTGAAGATAATTGAGGTAACGGTATGGTTGGACCCTAATGGCAATGTTTACCAAAAATATTAGTACGTCTACTGAATTTTATAATAATGTGCAGACTACGACAAAAAACCCGGAATATTGTAGAGAAATTACAAACGAATATGTCTAAATGTAAACTTTATGACTATAAGAGGATGAGCGAGAATACCCATCTCTTTTGGTATAAATATTTGAATATTTTCTAAAATATAATATTTTAATGGCTGGGAAAATCCAGCTATTTGACGACAACTCAATATAATTTTTAAGCCTAAGACTGCAATAAACAAATAAGCAGCTTAAAACTTAAGTAAACTAAAATTTAAGTGTATCTTTAAAAATACATTTTGACTATAATTTTGAACAAATGAATTTAAAATCTGTCTAGACAAAAAATAATTATTTTAAAATATAATAAAATTAAAAATTATAAAATTATAAATGTGCGACTGAACAACGGAGACTCTAATTGTTTTTTCTGTATTGGTTCTGAAAATCAATTTTTTAATGATAATTTAGGTGTTTAATTGATATTGACCAGGTAACGACATTTACAGTAAAAATGCACATAACGATTTTTTAAGGAATTGGATTCTCTACAAAAAAAGGTCGTTGTATTTAGTTAAGTTGCTCAAGTTCGTCGTTAACGTGATATAGGGATGTTAGTAATTTTGTGAATAAAATATTTGTCAAAAATTTTTCTGAAGCTTATCAAGTATAATCCTTCTTATATTTATCGATAGGTTTAATTAATAAAAAGAAAATTATTTACTGGTTTAAAATTAAAATTAAAAGGCATTTGGTCGAATTTTTAAGAAAATATTTTATTCACAAAATCATTGAAATCCTTATATCACATGAACGAAGAACTTGAGCCACTAAACTAAGAGGACCTTCTTTGTGGAGAATTAAATTTTTTCTAAAAAATTGTTGCCTGTCTTTTTACTGTAAATTTCGCTACTTAGTCAATGTCAACTAAAGACCCAAATTATCATTAAAAAATTGATTTTCAGAACCAATACAGAAAAAACAATTAGAGTCTCAGTAAAATTACTAGCGAAACTTTTGAAGAGTATTAAATTGCCTACAAATACCGCACATAGCGACCTGATAACTTAAAATGCGGCTGAGCTGTAGCAAAATTGAAAAAAAAAATCCAAACTTTTCTATGTGTTTTAAATGGGAAAACTTCAAAATCAAATGTCAAGTACTTAAGGTTAAAATTAAGGGCTGAAACTTGCCGGGAGTTTTTTTTTCTGAATGTTTTTATAATAAAATTTTGAATTGGGAGTGAAAAAAAAATAGTCGTTCCAAATGAACCACTTTAATAATTATTTATAACTTCATAAAATTTTATGGCATTATTAATTTATAATTATTAATTATTACAATTATTATAGGGATCTAGAACTCAGCATGTACGTTCAGTTTGGCTCGTCGTTCCTAAACTCACTGAAATATGCTGGGAAGCTGTTAATTATTATTTCAAAAATTTAAGAAATAAATCCAAAGATGAATTAACGAATCTCGGTATTCCTTTAAAATTTATACAGCGTCTTGATATCACAAATTAACTACAATTTTCTTTCTTTCTTTTTTTTTTTTAAATTATTATCATTTAAAAAAAACAATATTAAGTATGCATTATTCAGTCTGTTTATTAAAATATTATTTCCTTAAATTATTGACTTACTATATAAACAATATTTTATTTAACGTTATTTTTTTCTTTATCATACTTTGTAAATGAATTTCATATTAATAATGGTTTCGTCACAGAGCTCTTATTTTGGGCTACCGTAAATTTTATCATTGCTTCGAACTGATGTAAAGAAAAGAAAAATTACGATATATAAAATTATGAAAGGTTTGATAATAAAAAGTCATATTTTCGCAGACCAGATATTATTACGCTAGACATTTTTTTGTTTCACGAGTCAGGTGTATTTCTTCCTTTTTTTAATATCTTTAATCAAATTTGTAAATATTAGTATAATATGAAGATCTTACTTTTGTAAGTAATTAAATAATTGTTTAAATTAATTCATCAATTGTAATATTTAAAGCATCACATTTTAATTAATAAAACTTATTTCATTAACCTGATGAAATTTATTTAATAATAATTAATTTAGTAGTTGTAATTGATTAAGTAATAGTTTAGTATTACAAATTGAAAATTTTTAAATAAAGTGTATTCTTGTAGACTAATGTGTCCATTTAGAAGATGCGCAATTTTATCCCACGACAAGTGGTCCCAGTTGGCTGATCTCTTAATAGGGTAGAAGCACCACTTGTGGCCACTGCTCTATTTTTGGACGTTTAATACATAATTTTAATTAATGAAAACGTCTTACAAAAAACCTTCATTGCAATTATGTGATAAAAGTATCTGCGAACACATTTAAAAAATTGATTATGTCATCCCAACTCGAGTAGCACAGGTGGCTTTATGACATCTATACGATAGTAGTTTTGAGGTTTTTTTTGACTTATCGATAAGTCACCAAAATTTTGACAAAACAATTAAAATTTTATGTCACCGAATTATATCTCAAGTTTTTTAAGCAGATATTTTTTTGGTGACGTAAATTTCTGATAATTTAGTCAACACATTGGTGTCTTATCGATAGGTCAAAAAACAGCCACAAAACTGCTATCTTACAGATGCTACAAAGTCAAGTACGCTACTTGGGAAAATTTGTATTGTCCTTTTAAAAAACGTTCTATAGACAAGCAGTTCAGATTACTTATTTTATAATTATCTGTAATTGACTTTTTGCCACTGTTGGTGTCGAGTCTTTTAAGGGCATTCTCAGACAGTGCCCCCCCACTTTTTAAAAATATTCAATAGCTTTCAACTGTCATAATAGCGGTAATAATATTTTATTAATTAATTAAAAAAAATTGAATCATTTATTGCGAAAAGGACAACGTAGTTACAATTTTGCCAAGATATAGATTTGAAAAAAATGACTTGCAGTTGTTATCAATTAGGAGTTAGAAATTTTGCAAGTATATTTTAGCCCACTAAATATGACATTTCGAATTATAATATTGTCATGAAGATTTTACTGAAATTTATTTTTCAAATTCCGTTTAGCTTCAAACTGATAACAATTGTAAGTTAATTTTTTTTTTTTTTTTCAAATTTATATCTCGGCAAAATTATAACTGCATTGTCCTTTTTTCAATTAATACTTTAATTTTATTTTTAATTAATTAATAAAATTTTAATACAGTTGTGACAGTTCAAGGTCATTAAAAATTTTTTTAAAGTAGGGGGAGGGGGTATTGTCTGAGAATTCCCTTAAGGGAAAACGCCATCGGACTTCTTTCTCACACTCAGGAAAAATGAACAGGACTATCTTTGTTGCACTCATAGAGTAAATGAGAATTTTAAAACTATTTTTCTCAAAGACGAATTGGAATTTTTGAAAATACGAAATTTTTAGCCATCTGTTAAGATTTTAAGAAACGCTCAAGACCCTCTAGTTTAGGTTTCCACTTTGTCCATAAATTAAATTGAATTGAAAATTGGTTGACGTTATCCCTTAACTAAATATCTTTTTTATGACATCATTTTCTGATTGTTTTGTCAACATTATGGTGTCTTATCAATATGCCAAAAAAACACCCTCAAAACTGTTATCTTATAGATGTCATAAACGCAAGTGTCCTGCTTGTGATTGCTTATTTTACAAATTACTTTAATTTAGTTTTTGAAGTACAAGTAAATGATGTCTGGATCAGTGGGATCATTCGTCCAGGATCAGTTGAAATTGACTCCATTTATAATTTTTACTAATATTTTTTTTATACACCCAGATGTTTTATCGACTGGGAAAAGATAAAACTTATATTTTTATTTACTACGATAATAATTAATAAATAAAAAGTGTATTTTTTATAATAAATTTAAAATTAAATTGATAAAGAATTATTATTAAAAGTCAAACTTATTAATTTCTAATTGGGTAGATAATAAAAAAATTTTTTTATTTTTGTGTCAAAAAATAAACACCTGTCACTTTATCTGACGTTTAAAAACCGGTAAGTTTACAGTTTAGATAATAAGTAAATAATAATAAAATTAACATTTAAAATATAATTATTGAAAAATTATTTATACTAATAATTATAAAATAAAATATGAATAAATTTATTATACTTAAATTGTTTATTTATATATTCGCATTTATAACCTTGTTGTGATAATTAAAAATTATCGTTCGATTTATTAATAAATATTTTTTTTATTGTAGATAATGTATTCTTTTAAACCTTTCGCATTTGATCAACATGACATAAAAAGATCTGAAATATTGAGAAGTAAATCAGATAGTAAAATTTCTTGTGATGATAAGTATCTCTATAGTTATTCAACATACAGCATTGATACACCTGAAGGTCTTGAAGACATCGCCGTAGAAGCATGGAAATTTAATTTACTTACACACCGTTGGACACCATTGAAAAATCCAGAAACTCAACTGATAGACAATTCATTTGAAGCTGGTTCTATTTTTGATGAAGGAAAATTGATTTTACTTTTAAAAGCTGATACTCCGCCGCAATTTTTTTATTTATTGCACTGGGATTTGAGAATAAATGAATTAAATATTCGTAAGATTAACAGACCACTGCCTAAGATGGGATTTGATCCGAAATTTTTATGCCATAGTTTTCATTTTTACGCTATTGGAAGCCAGGGTAAAATATTATATCAACGAACTGACGATGGACCGTACAAATTTTTAAATATTTATGATGTTTTGAAAATGGATTTGATAACTAAAAAATGGGAGTTTGTTTATTTGTGCCCTGAAAGTGATCCTTTTGATTGGGATCGAGATAATCAGTACGGTGATGTATTTGCATTTGATGGAAAAAAAATTTATGTACTTGATACTGATGAATTATCACAACAGCCACTAATCTCGCATGTAAGTCATCTTAATCTTAATAATATATAAATTAAAATTATATTATATGAATTTATTTACAGAGAATATTTGCATTTGATTTGGATTGTAAACAGTGGGATGAACTGGAAGTTCAAAAAGACTTGGAAAGTGAACCAGGAATTCCTTGTATGCATGGTAGTTACAGTATTGCTCAGTACAGAGATGCCAGAGGAGACGTTAATGTAATTTTAACTGGTGGTGACATTGATGAGTCCTCGTGCAATGACATATGGAGACTTAATTTGACGACATTGCAATGGACATGTATAAGTAAATTTGAAGTACTACCATGTCGTATGAGGAATCATGTGGCGGCTATCACACCTACTGGAAAAATGTATCTGTTCGATGGTTTGATGGAAGAAGAAGTAGGGGAGGTAATTACTTCAATACTTTTTATATTAATTGTACTTTTATTAAAATTTTTTTATCGCTGATGAAAAATTGATTTATGACTTTCAATTACTTTTAGATTGAGGTAAATATTATTGTTGATAAGAAAAAAACTATTAATTAGGTGTAAAACTGTCAATCCGGCATATCATTCTAAACTTCTTTAAAAATTTTTCCCAATAGTTTTGACCACTTTCTTTTTACACTATCTGTAAATTCAAAAATATATTTTTCTGTCCTCCGGCCGGAAAGTGGCAACTTTCGGGCCGCTGCCCTGATCAAAGTTGCAACTTTCCGGCTCCGTCGAGCAGAAAAATAGTATACGCACCTTGGCCAGTAAAAAAGAAAGCCTCAGACCACATGTTTGTCAGCCTCGGCTTCGCCTCGGCCAACAATTACATGTGCTCTGAGACTTTTCTTATTTTACTGGCCTAGGTATGTAATATACTATTGGCATAACAGAAAATACTTTTTTATTGCTCTATAAATAATTTAAACTGGGAAAATTATAATAAAAATTGTTTTTTAAAAGACTTGGTAGAAAAGTTTTTGTTTATTTCTGGATTTAAATCAACCATTCATTTTTGCCGGATTTGAAACCCCCTGCTAATAAGATTTGTTTGGCTTTGAAAACAACCGCGGATTTTTAAATTTATTTCCGGGTATTAAGTAGTGTTGCATTAAATCCTACGGGGATATGATAGTACTCAACAAAGAAAATAAGAATTTATGAACAAATAAGTTTTCAATTTTTTGGAGATGTCCGGCTTTAAAACTAGATGCCTCAGATACAGAACAAAACTACCAGTCCTGGACACTTCAAGAATTTTGACAAAGTGATTTATACAATACGCAAAAATATGACAGATATTTTCATGGTATCCAAAGATACTTTAATTATAATTATTATAGCAACGATAATTTTCATATTCTTCATAAATCAAAATAAAATATATAGTGTCGATAAATGGTGTAGTGTTAAAATCCGTTGTTTCTGCCATTGATAATTAAAACTATTATTCACACATAAATAATTAATGTTCATTTATATTATTGCAGGTAGAAAATACATCGATTTTTTCAGCCTGGGTGACGATTCCAAAGCTCACAGAAATAGCTTGGGAAGCTGTGCTATTTTACAACAAAGAATTAAAAGAAAAACCAAAAACTGAATTAATAATACGCGGATATCCACCGAAGTTCGTCGAACGCCTAACTAATTAACATACAACTAACATAGCTCATATTTTTTATATATATACATATATCAGTATTACATTTATTAATTAATTAAATAATATACAATTTATTTATTTGTTTATTTTTTATAATATATTACATTAGATATTTTGTGCAATTTAGTATTTAAATTATATAATAACGTACAAATGAACGGGATTATTGTAGTTGATACCGTATAAAATACTACACTTCCCTGCCAAAAATATTGTGATTACAACGAATTATGTTTACTAAAACTCCAATTATATATTAACGGCTTACAATAAAAATTTATACAATAATTATATGTTCAAATTTATTTAAAAATTTATGTTCTGTCACCTGTCAGATTTTTTAAATTGATTTATTTTCACAATAATTGCATTAAATTTTTATTATCAACTTCAAATAAACATTTTTTATGTATCATTTTAAATTTAATTAGCGGATAATTTATTCAGTTGAGAGTAAATTTCAAATTTATTGATTTTTCATTGGCCGGATGATTAAAAATAATTTCCTTTGTTATTTTTATCTATATATATGTGTACATATAAAATGAGCATTTATCATGTCATCTGAAGCACAAACACCGGTAATGTAATTTAACAATTCAAATAGTAAATAAATAAAAATAAGATTAACAATAATAATATAATTATTACAACATTATTTATATCAACAATTATATAATAAAATTCAAATTTATTTAATAAAATTTATAACCTCACTGTGACATAAACAAGCCCTCGTTTATTTTTTAAATAAAATAATAGCAATTAAATTTTAAAAAAATTATTTATTATTTCAATACAATTACAGATGCAAATTTTTAAAATAATTTTTAATTAATGAATTATAATTATAAAATTAAGACGTTTGATTTATTAATGAATATATTTTTTTAATTTTAGATAATGTACTCTTTCAAACCATTCGCATTTGATCAACACAAAGTAACGAGGAAAGAATTATTGAGGAAAAAAACCGATTCAAAAGTATGCTGTGATGATAAATATCTTTATAGTTATGCAACATACAACATTGATCCAGATGATAAAGGACTCGGTGACTGGTACGTCGAGTTGTGGAAATTTAATTTGTTAACACACAAGTGGAAACAAATAAGAGATACGCGAAGTCAAATTTTAGACAATTCATTTGAAATTGGTACCGTGTTTGAGGATGGTAAAATAATGATATGCTGCGAAGTTGATACTCCTCCAACATATTTTTATTTATTACACTGGGATTTAAAAATAAATGAACTTGAAGTAGAACGAATAAATCGTCCATTACCGGCAATGGATCATGATCAGAAATTTGTAAGCGATGGTACTTATTTATACGGACTAGGTAGTCGTGGTATTGTTAAAAATAAAAAGAAAAAAGGAAAACCTGTTTATTTAGACAGTTTTAATGTTCATAGAATGAAATTAAAAAGTGGTAAATGGAAAAATATATATTTGTGCCCTGATAGTGATCCCAATGATTGGGATACTGATGAATTCGGTCACATATTTGCTTATGATGGAAAACAAATTTATGTACTTGATACTGATGATTCATCACGAGAACCATTGAAACCTACTGTACGTATGCTCGTCTTGTTCTAATATTTTTAATGCATTTAAAAAAAAAAAAAATTAGCTTTTTAAAATTAGATTAAAATTATTAATTATTAATAACTTATATTAAATTATATTTATTGACAGAGAATTCTAGCATTTGATTTCGAGACCAAGCAGTGGGATGAAATGGAGGTTCAAAGAGACTTAGAAAGTAAGCCGGGAATCCCTTTTGTACGTGGAGATTACAGTATTATTCAGTATAAAGACGAAAAAGGTGACATTAATGTTATCTTGACTGGCGGTGAAACTGATAAATTTTTGTGCAATGACATATGGAGACTTAATTTGACAACATTGCAATGGACATGTGTAAGTAAATACGCTGGAGTACTACCATATCGTATGAGGAATCATGTTGCAGCCATAACACCTGCTGGAAAAATGTTTTTAGTTGATGGCTGGGTGGTAGAAAGAAGAGGCGAGGTAATTATTTATTATTCTTATGTTTTTATTTAATCATAAACTTTTTAGTTAATTATGAGTTACTTTAGAGCCGTTCATAAAATACGTTCTTACTTATGGGGGTGTCGTTTACTGTGACAAGATGTAACAGGGAGTACGAGGGGTCTAAGGAAACGTGACGTTCGCAGCTCATTAAACAATTTTCCAAATTTTTCTCTTAGTTTTTTTTTAATTTAATTTTTTTGTTTCATATTTGTAAATATATCAATATTTTTATGTATATATTTTCGTCATATTGGAAAGGGGGGGGGGTCTATCATTTGTGACGCATTATTGATAGGGGGATCGCAGAATATGTGACATAGCGTGACGAAGGGGGGGTAATCGGAAAAAATAGACCCTGAAAATAAATTTTTCAACTGACTATCGATTTCAGGTAGAATTTCATACTCTGCCTTACTATTTGGTCGTATCACGTCTTTCAATCTCAATCAATTCCCCTATTAATTTTTTTCATGAGAAAAGGACACCTCAAGGAGGTCCAGGGGCAAAGCCCCGATGAAAATAAGAAGTTTTATTAATTTGCGAACGTAACAACAGACGGGAAAAAAAGAGTTTCTTCTAGCAATTTTTTAAACTCCGAAATAATGTTAATTTTTTTTTCAATCAACTTGAAAACCTCACAATAATAACCTACCATTATCTAACTTTTACTATGTTAAAAATTTATTATTATAATTTTAAAATTTTTATTGGCATATGTTCGACATATCACTGTTTTGGAGGATGTTACTTATCTCAGAAATTCTTTTCAAGATGATATTTGCTTTCAATA
The DNA here is from genome assembly GCA_964016945.1 of Microplitis deprimator. NCBI lineage: Eukaryota > Metazoa > Arthropoda > Insecta > Hymenoptera > Braconidae > Microplitis > Microplitis deprimator. The sequence continues at coordinate 25,362,765 of OZ024706.1, read as the reverse complement.
AGTAAAAAAAATATTGTCTTGAATAAATTTTCGAATTAAAAAAAATAATTACGGTTTTATTGAAATATTTTTTCCTTTGAATCTGAGTATCAAAGATAATAGAATAGAATTAATTGTCAAATTAACAATATTAGATATTGTTTGTTGTTTCCAGGTCTATTTTTTCCGGGATCCTAAAATTAAATCCAAGGTAAAAGTTTGAGACTCAGAAAATTTTTATTGACTTCAAGGCTATTTTGGAAAAATGTTTTTTTTTTTTATGGCATCTGAATAGTTTTTTTTTAAATTTGCATTCAGGATTTTACTTATTTATGAGTATTTTTTACGCTGTCATTACTGCCAGATTAGTTTTAATTTAATGATGATTTTAAAATGTCATGTTCATTACAATATTTAGATATTCTCATTCAAACTAAAACTTATAAAATAACCACAGTATATAATTAGTATACATTTCATTGAAAGAATTCAAGTTATTTTTAATTTCGATTATACATTTATCATCTATACTTTATTTTATAAATTCCTCAGAAAATTATTATAAAACTTCATTGTTAGAAATTTTGTTATTATTTTTATTCATGACTAAAATGTCAAAATCAATTATGGCTCAATCGTGAAATTACATTTGTTATGAAATTATCACTCGTAAGTGTAACTAAAAAATTTATCAATTTTTTACTCAAGCACTAGGTATTGATAAGTAATTCTGATATTTATTTTAATTAAAATTAAACAACTAGTTCATTTAATTTTGATAAGATATTATTTTTTTGTTTAATAATCAGTACCTATTAAAAACTAATTAACAAGTAAAAATTATTTTCAAATCCATACAAACTCAATTAAATTAATTTACTGTACATTACGTTTTAAAATTTAGTTAGTACTTTAGAAAATCATGAATCAGTTTTTTAAAATTAATTAAAATTTTAAAAATGGAAAATGATTCTCTACTAATTAAAATAATTTACAACTTGATAATTATACTATTTTTTTTATCATAAAATAAAAAAACAAAATATTTCTAACAGTGTTTCAATAAAATAATTATTATAATCAGATTTTATAAAAATATTTATTACTAAAAATTAAATCGATAATTTTATTTTGTTCCAGGTTGAAAATTCCTCGATATTTTCTACATGGATAACAATTCCAAAGCTTACTGAAATAGCCTGGGAAGCTATTTTATTTTATAACAATAATTTAAAAGAAAAGTCAAAGACTGAATTAATCGATCACGGTTTTCCATTAAAATTTGTTGATAGACTTATCGATTAATAAAATCATATCATTATGATAAAAAAAAAAAATAATAAAGTAACAAAATGTTCTTTACATATCTTAAAATATTACCATTGATACTTATAATTTATTTCTAAAACGTCATTTTCTCGACAATAAATATTTATCACGATTTGTTTTATATATAACATATTAATTTAAAAAATAATATTTATATTAATATCATTAACTTATTTATTATTTTAAATTATTATGATTTCTTTTTATATAAGTATTAATAAATAAATTTTTCAAAAATAAAAATTATAAATTTACATATTCACCTTTTCCTAAGCAGCACAGAGATAACTTTAAAATATCATAAAATTGTCTTTTAAAAGGACAAGACAAATTTTATTTTGTCTCAAAAACAAGTTTCCTTACATAAATAAGATGTTGGGATAGGCTATGGAATTTTGTTTAAAATCAAATAAATTTTATAAATTTGATTTTGTTTATTAAAAAGATTTGCGTCTAGAGAAGTGTCTTTACTCAAGAGCTTCTTCTTAAAAATAAATAAAAATATATATTTTAATCTTGAAGCAAAACACATTGTCTTACAATTATATAGCACTTGGGCCTCATGACGTCAAAGATGTCCTTTGACTGACTCAAGTACCTAAGGTCATAAAAATCCAGTTCAAACTGGTTTACTTTTCCTCCAAAGAGAAAATATACATTTCAAACTTACATTTACAGTCGAACTCCATTAACTCGGATTCCATTATCTTGGAACTTCCCCTTAATCTTGACGACACTACGAGCTATACGCTGTCTCCTACACGATGCTATACATTTGTATGCGTTCTGTATATTTATATATTCATCATACATGTGTATAACTTACTCTTTAAAGGAGAAGTGGCATTCGATAAATCGGAATTTTCAAGAAATTTCCGCTCCTCCGTAGACTAGCTGTCCAAGTTAATGGAATTCAACTAATGTTATTTTTAAGAGAATAAAATATTCACTGAAAATAAGAAGAAAATATTAGATTAATTTATGTACTTAATTTATTCAGGGAAATCAACATAAGATGTACAGATGTTATTTCTAGAAGTCATAGATAATTTGTCTTTTTTTTTCCGTCTTAAAAAAGTCATTTCAATTAAAAAATCATTTCGATGACTTATTTGACAATTGTTTATATTTTACTTATTAACGTCAGTTGTGTCAAGTCTTTTAAGCAGACATTTTTTCGGTGACGTAAAATTAAAATCGTTTTGTCAAAATTTTGATGCCTTATCGATAAGGCAAAGAAAAAAGCCTCGAAACTACTATCTTACAGATGTCACAAAGCCGAGTGTGTTACTTGGGTTGGAATGACATAATTAATTTTTAAAATGTGTTCGATGATACTTTTATCACATAATTGCAATGGAGGTTTTTTTTAATACGTTTTCATTAATTAAAATTAAGTATTAAACGTCCAAAAATGGAGCAGTGTCTATAAATTGTACTTCTACCCTATTAAGGGATCAGTCAACTGGGACTACTTGTCATGGGATAAAATTGCGCATCTTCTAAATGAGCACATTAGTCTACAAGAATACACTTTATTTAAAAATTTTTAATTTGTAATACTAAACTGTTACTTAATCAATTAAAACTACTAAAATTATTATTATTAAATAAATTTCATCAGGTTAACGAAATAAGTTTTATTAATTAAAATGTGATGCTTTAAATATTACAATTGATAAATTAATGTAAGCAATTATTTAATTACTTACAAGAGTAAGATCTTCATATTATACTAATATTTAAAAATTTTATTAAAGATATTAAAAAAGCGAAGAAATACACCTGACTCGTGAAACAAAAAAATTAATAAACTAAATATCTAGCGTAATAATATTTGGTCTGCGAAAATATGACTTTTTATTATCAAACCTTTTATAATTTTATAATTCATAATTTTGGTGCCTTATTGATAAGTCAAAAAAAAGCCTCAAACTGTAATCTCATAGATGTCGAAAATCCAAGTGTGTCACTTGAGCTGTTTCCTTTTTTTATCACTCGGTAATTTTCGTAACTAAATTCAAATCTCGTATATTTTCGTAACGCGGGAAATACTTCGTTTAAATTCGTTTCCCCCACTTGCAAAAACGATTACTTAACAGCTAACTTCACTTTTAATAACTGAACCATTAGCATCTAGCCAACGAAAAGAGTTTCAGTTTCATTTAGAACCTACTCCAAAGTAATTTGTTATAACCAACAACCATAAGACCTTCATTATCTGACGAACGTTCGTCTGAAACGTGTGTACAAACTCCCAGATGTCTTGGACGTATAAAATAAAATTAAATTTCGGCATGCTCGGCAAGGTGTTGATGTAGTAATAATTTTAAACCGTAGACACCGTAGACCGTTGCCGAATTTTATTATTTTTTTTTTTATAAGACTACTCATCATCATCATCACCGGAAATTCTGCTAATTTAATCTCTGGCCCATCTAACAATACAACGTGGGACTGGTAAAAAAAGTTTTTTTTATAAATAATCATTGTTATTATTTTATAAAAATACCATCAACTTGAGACGTGACATCGTGTTTGAATTATAACATTAATAATTTAATAAAAAATTAAAATGGAACAAAAAAAAGTTTACAAGATCGTATTGACTGGAGGTAAGTTTTTTTCCAACCCTATTCTATTTATTGTTACTACCCTGTTTAATAAATTACATATATATTTATTATTCAATATTGATAACTATGGTATATTTATTGATTTAATTTAACATATATTTTTTATTAACTTTTTCATTTACATATATTTAGTTAATCCATTTTAATTTTATGAAGTTTGAATACCACGTGTTAAAAATAAATTATTGCATCATCAATTCATATTTTTTCATTAAATACATTAATAATAATAATTGTAGTTACTTTTATTTTATACTCTAGCTAATCTATTTATAGATAAAATATTTTATAATATGATATCATTTATTGATTATGTTAATTAATATTTAATTTATTTTATAAATAATAAGTAATAAGACGATTGATTTATTGTTAGTTATAGTCTAATTGCCTGGCACGATATTGTCGTTTCGTAAACTCTCATTTTATGTTCTATTATTAGTTACAGACAATACTTTTACATTAGCATGCTAAACAAAATTAAAGAATTTAAAAAATAAAGAAAAAAAGAAAAACATACATTTTAATGAAAGGAAAAATACGTGATAACACAAACCTAGTTACTGTAAAAACATTTCCAATACTTAAGACTATTGATAACGTTTTCAAACTTTCCATTAGAAAATTTTTAAATAGTGATTTATTATATTTTATTTAATTATTAACATGATAATTACTTCTAAGATATGAAAAAAAATTTTTTAATTTGAAATCCGAGATTTAATTATTTAAAACTTTGATAATAAGATATTAATAGTAGAGTTTTAATATTAACATATAGTAAAACAGATGTGTTTTATTTAGAGTTTTTTTTCTTTTTAACAGTTGTTCGTTATCAGTATTTGAATAATTACTTATTATAATTATTAAATAAATTTTAAAGTTTATCTGGGTGAAAAAATGTTGTGACGCAAGTTTTAAATTTGTTAAATAGACTTTTAAAAAATTAAATTGAGTAATGAATAGTTTATGGTTAATATATTTTTATTAGCTTTTAATAAAAATTTATTATTTTTTTTTATGGTTTAATTTTTTTTTTAATGATAGATATTGACGTTAAATGGAAATATAATTTAGTTTCAATTATATGTTATTATAATATTTGTATTTTGTTATGCACGCGATGAAAAGTCCTTTTGATGACGTCAAGGTCAAATTTAACATTAATGTACTAATTGAATGAGTTTTTATTATTTTAACTTATTTTTAGACATGAGAAGTTTATAAAAGGGACAATTTTTTTTTTTAAATTAAATTATGGATTTTAGTAAAAATTTTGAAGAAAAATATTTAGAGCATCTGCTGTTTTAAGAAAAATTTTGAGATTATATTTTGTAAAGAATTAAAAAATTATAAATATTTTATTTTTGAATCTATTAAAGAAATTTTTAAATAAAGGAAAGTATTTTAAAGATTATAAAGAAACAAAGCCGCAGGAGTTGAAAAAACTATTAAAACTTCATTAGTAGATATTTGAATAACAAAGAAAGTTTGATTTCGTTTAGATAAAATATATTTTTGTTTAAGATGTACAGTCACTAAAGATGTCACTGAGAGATAATTAATCGGCAGACGCTTGTAAAATTTTTTAAACGATTACTTAGAATGGAAACATTAAAGTTATTAAAAGTTTATTTAATCGGTTGTCTATTCAAATGAAAAAAAAAATATAAAAAACGATTGGTCAAAAAATATAAATGATATTTGATTTTTAAGTTCGCATAAAAATGGACGTTTAATTTGAATAATTATTAATCAATTATTTTTTAAATTTATTTTTCAGGCCCTTGTGGAGGTAAAACTACTGGACAGGCACGACTTTGTACATTTTTTGAAAATATGGGATGGAAGGTGTGTATTCAAAATACTATTTATTTATTTAAAGAGTATTTTTTTTATTATTTATTACAAATTATGTAAATTTTAATTTTTTGTCATTCAAAGAACTTTTTTTTTTCTATTCTAAGCTCGTTTTCTTTTTATTAAAATTTTTATAATTAATAATTTACTTACTACTTAATAATTATTAAGAGAAAATACAAACAGCTAAAATTTTAAATAAAAATGAAAAAAAGTAATAAAATGATTCTTTGAAATTAAATTGAAAACGAGTTAAAAGATAATATATAAATTAGTTTTATTTTTGCAATCATAGTAAATTTAAAGAAAATTCTTCAAGTTATGAAGGAGAGTTAAAGATTTTTTATAAAAAATAGAATGGGGTGGTTTGGAGTTGTTTATTTCTCCTTCGTTTTGGATTCGATAGAGTTGGTGGTTGTCTTATTTTTCAGGTGTTCCGTGTTCCCGAGACAGCGACCGTGCTGCTCAGGTATGCTAAAACAAACTAACAAATAATTGTATCTACAATTTCTATGTAGACATTACAAAAACAAAAAACTTATTACAACTGTTGAAATTAAAAAAAAATCAAATGTTAAAGTTTTTATTTTATACAATCAAATTTAATTATCAAAAAATTTTTTTTATCATTGAAATTACCTAAACATTTACGTAATTATATTTAATTGTACATAATTAAATTTAATGATTAGATGAATTACGTAAAACATTTTTAAATCGCATGTTGGATTTTTTTAAAATTCCAAATAAAATTAAATTTTTTTCAAAAATATCATTTAAATTTGAATATAATAATATTAATATCAAATTCATTATTTCTTTTATTGAAAAAAAAAAAAAAAACAAAACAAAAAAAAAAAAAATAAAATTAAAATAAATAGAAATTATGATATTTTTAATTTTTGAATTTCAGTGGCGGCGTCAAGTTCTCCGACTTGACAGAAGAAGACAGTGAGTAAAAATTTATTATCTTTTATATATTTTAATATAATTAATAAATTAATTCACGTTAATACTCAAAATAATGATAAATTAATAAAAACCAAAATAATTGATGTTAATTAATAAATTAATTGATCACAGGGCCATTGAATTTAAAAATATATAAAATAACAAAAATAAATATTAATTAAAAATTTATAAAACTTTTATCTTTAAAAATTAATTAAATGTTACGTATCAAGTTTAAATGAAGGTCTTTGGTCACTTAAAAATTGTATCTCTATACACAATATAAATATTAAGTGACCAGACAGTATGACGCTGCAGCTGATCATTGTCTTCTTAAAAATAATTAAAAAAATTCAGACAATATATTCATTTCGTTACCCAATAAATTAAATTACATGACAATGGATGATGTTATAACAATTGTATTATTAATTTATTGAATTTTTAACTTGAAAGAAAAAATAAATCGACCATTGTTATTTATTAAATTTTTTTTTAATGATAAAATCAATGAATATATAAGTATTTATCTTGTCAAATTAAGTGTTATTAATCTGAGTAGCATTGAATTAAATTATTGCACGTGGCATTTAAACTATAAAAGCAAAAGGGAGAGAATTATTTTCCACTTATATTATTAAATTGATTGAGTGATTGAGAGCACAATGACGCAATAACATTCCAGTTAATTTAGTTATTTTACACTAAACTAATTTAATAGATATTTATATACACATATATATAAGTGCGTCATTTCGGAGCAACATTTTTTTTTTAAAGAAAAAAAAATCTATGTTGATTATAGACCTAGCTCATTCAAAAATTCGATTTCCCATTTAAATAACACGGAAATTTTTTTTTTTAACTGAGTATTTTTAACTCGTTAAAAAATCAATAGATCGAATGGATTAATATATATTTTTGTATAGGAAATTGAACGCTCTACAAAAAAGGACATCATTTTTTGATAAATCCATCTGTTCAAAAGTTATTAGAGCTCGAAGTAAAGTTCGAAATCTTTTTACTTTTCCGGCGAAACTATCAGACTTATTACAAAATGTTATAGAGTCTTTTTTGTTGACAATTTTATTCTCTACAAATTATTACCCGTAAAGTTTTTTCAAATTCCGCATTGCTTTCTGATTATTTTCATTTCACTGTCGAGCTCTTGAAATCGATCAGAACACTACTTTTTTAAGTTTGAAATTAAAATGAAAATCACTAGAAAACAATGCGGAATTTAAAAAAACTTTGCTGGCAATAATTTGTAGAGAATAAAATTGTCAACAAAAAAGACTCTATAACATCATGTGATAAGTCTGATAGTTTCGCCGGGAAAGTAAAAAGATCTCGAACTTTACTAAGAGCTCTAATAACTTTTGAACAGATGGATTTATCAAAAAATGATGAGATCTTTTTTGTAGAACGTTCAATTTCCTGAAAAAATATTTTTTAGCTTATTCCATCTATTGATCTGTTAACGAGTTAAAATACTCAAAGCTTAAAAAAAAATGTTCCCGTGTTATTTAAATGGGAAATCGAATTTTTCAATGAGCTAGGTCTGTGATCGACGTAGAATTTTTTTTCTTGCGCGAAAATTTTTTTTTTTGTGTTGGACTATGATTTTTTCCACATGCACTTAAAAAAAAATGTTGCTCCGAAATGACGCATCCTACTATATATATATATATATATAAATGATTTGTAGACGTCCTTTATTTTCATATGATTAATAATCAGGAAGTTTATTATTTTTATTTAATTTTTATATTATGTATTATTCTTTATATATATATTTTCCAAGGCTTAAATCTAGTATTTTATTTATCACTTTCTTACATAATGCCTTTAAAATAAAATATAATTTTTACTTGGTAATATCTATTATCCATAAAAATTGTTACTTTATGACTTTTTTTTATGGAGTTACAATCATTGTAAGTGAGTTAGTAGCGAAGTACAATTAGTGAAAAATTTTTTCTAGTCTGTACAATTGTGTTTTAAAAAAAAATTTTTTTAAATGACTAAGAATTGTAGACAGAAAAAATTTTTAAGGTCAAGATAAGATACGTTGATTTTTTTGTTTAGTGCGAAATTAAATTTTAATGAGGTGACATTGAAATTTTATTACAATTTATCCTGGTTTTATATTGTTTATTTAAAGTTTCTATTTATTCAATGAGTTTCCGCAAGATTTATTATATTATAAAGGAAACGGCAGAATTTTTAGTTTTCTAAAAATTAAGTAAAATTTTTCTTATTTCAATTTTTTAAAATTAATTAGTTATCGAAAGTTGGAATGTAATTTGCTAAATTTTGTTTTTATGATTACTTAGCAAATATTCTATATCACTAAATAGAACTATTGAAATTAATTACATTTATTTCTTTTGTAAGATTGAAGCCATAAAATTTATCGAAAATTTTATCATTATTTTCTAGTTGTATTTTTTATTTGTTTTTAAATCTACGCGGGAATTATTTTTTTAAATGTAACTGTTGTTTTAATTTTGATTATAATAATTAAATTTACAATAATAATCAATCAAAATATCACTAGTATATAAAATATTTTATTCATTAGCGAAAAAAAAAAGTACGAAACTGTTGAATTTTTTTTTTAAATAAGAAATTTTTATCAAAACTGATTTTTTTTCTTTCTTTATGTAGATATCTACTGAAATTATTTCAACAATTGTTTTAAATATATGAACTGTAAAGTTAAAGTTTATTTTTTTTTTACTAAAAACATTTTCCCGGATCTTGTCACAGATGATAAAAATCGTATAGTATTTCAAAATTTGCTGTCGAGACATTTCAATTTAAAGAATCATGAATCATGATCAAGGAAAGATAACTCGTAAAAAATAAAAGAAACTTCAAGAGAGTAAAAGAGAAAGATGAATAAAGATGAAAAGCTAAGCTATGGATATTTTACTTGACGTGAAATTGCTGGCCTCAGGCTTTTCACTACTATGAATACGGATAATTTTTTTTTATTTTGCATACTGTCTAGAATATCCGGTATGGCTACTTGAGACTTAAGACCTATATTTAATAATGTTTTATATAAAACTTTGCGTATAAAATGTTAATGTAAGTGGAAAAAATTAATTCTTAAAATGAACACAAGGCTGATGATCAAAATTAAAACCGGCAAAATCTAGTCTGTTGGAGTTAAATATTTAAAGCTAAAGCAATATAATAATAAATACACACTAATATAAATGGCACTCATGATAGATGAATAAATATATTTTCATTGAGCCAAGTGATGTAATGCATTAATGCAGGTCATGCACTTAAAATTATCTTTCAAAGTTTGTACGACCCTAACTTACAATAAATAAGCGTATGACTTTCAAGACAACTTCTACATTGACAATTATTTTAATACGTCACAAAAAAGTCAAAATAAATAAAAAGTTTAAACAATAATACTAATAATAATTACAAAGTAAAAGAGAAGAAGACAAATTTATATTAAGTCTAAGAATGATAAAAAAGAAAAAAATACACGCGTCAACGATTGTATATAAAATTATTGAATCTTTGCCAAATATAAATGACTCCTTAAAAAGATATTTCTATATATATATACATATACTTTTTTTACATCTATATTAACACACGTAAAATTAATCAAATTTATAATATTTATTAATTAAATACGATAATTTAAGAAACAAAAAAAATATTTACACAAAAAATTTTTTTTTATTTGATAAGAAAAAGTATTTAATTAAATTTATAAGTCATTTAATTTTAACAGATAAATTAAAAAGATTATCGATTAATTAAATGATAAATTTTTTTTTTAATATTTAAAGCTTTTGAAAATAAAAATGATAATAATTATATATATATATTTACATGTATATATTGTTTAATAAAAAAAATAAGTGAACGTGATCTAGAATTGATTACGCAAAGTTTATAATGGCAAGTAGCCAAAGTTTTAAGTTATAAAACATGACGAGGAAACTGGTCTCAAGATCTTTAACAACCGACACTTGATACTAATAATTCATTGCATTGGTTTGTTAAATATACTGCTTACATATAATACAAATTTAACAACATTTCAAATACTATGAGATTGTATTTTCTTAAATAAGTTAAAATAAAACTCTTACGTCAATGGAAAATTTACTACCGGAAATATTTAATATAAAAATGAAATTTTAGAAATTTATTAAATAAATATTAAAGAACAAACTATAAATATATAACGATAATAATAAGAAACGAGCAACCTACAGTGACTACGTACTGCCCCAATGATACTACCAAATTTATTAATTATGATTTAAATTTAATTGTTTATTTAAATCAATTTACCAATTTACTCTCAAATATTTTGTTTATTTTTATTATCATTAAAGTTAAATGACAAACCTTGTCATTAACTCGCAAACTTATTGATTTCGATAATTGTATAATCATGGGATTCTTAAAATAAATCTACTCGCGATCAAATTTTCTTTATTAGTCGTCTAATACATATTTTTTTTTACTATAATATCTCAACTACGATGAAAAATACAAAAAACTTATTAAATTTTAAGGGTTTACCAAATGACTGTTGTCTTTCATTGATATAAAAAAAAATCAGTATCTAATTTCAAAATATTTAAAAATTTTTATGTCAGCAGTTTGATAAAATCGTATTAACATCTTTTGGCGCGAAATTGATATATATATATATATATTCATAATTATTTATAAAACTTAAGACATTGAACTAATTATTGCACAAAAACATTCGAAACTATAAAAAGGCACAAATTAAAGTCAAGACCTTTTCACGGATACAAAATTAAATTTTGTATCCGGACTACATTTTTCTTATTCTCTCTTAAGGCTGGATCGTACTCGACAAATTCCTGAATTTTAGATGTCTATTAATTAATTGATTATCAGTATAGGGATTTTTTAAACTTCCGGAAAAATGCCTAAGACAAACTTCCTCAGAAGATTTTCATCATTCGAGCCCCATAAATATTTAAAACGTAATTAAAAATCTAAAATCCGGAAATTCGGTTAGTACTGCCGACTTTTAAAAATGTATACATATAATAGATAAATATATTCTGTGATATTCAGCTATATTCACTGGCAGAATAATTAAAATATTAATTTATTTAAAGAAAATATTTACGATCTTTTTTTCCCGCGTAATTTAAATGTGGTTCGAATGATAGAAATAAATTGATTTATTTCGATACTTGGCAATAAAAAAAAAAATTGAAACCAGGAAAAGGCACAAAGTCAAGTCAAGAGTTTTTCAATGATACCAATTTTAAAAACAAATTCTATCATCTAGATATGGCTGGAAAAATTTCCTTATTCTCTTAATAATATAGATAACACTTGTATGATATAATAACAACTAATTCTATGTAATAAATCTTCGCCCTTGAGTTCTCATCAGGCTTCATACAATTAATGAATAGCATTGGCTTCTTTTGTGCAATAAAAAATTCAATTATAAGTTAAAAATATATATATATTTTATAAAATAATCTTTTTTAAAAATCTTTTTCATTGTTTACTTTGAAGGCGTTAATGGCAGAAAAAAATAATAATAATAATAGTCATATTAGATACAGAAATAATTAATCAAATAAATATCTCGTGACTAATACAAATAATTTGTTTGATAAAATGTCATACAAGTGTGCCAGATTTAAATGACACTGTAATTGTTACTCAAGTTTTTAATTTGGGTGACACCCAGCTTTGAGTAATTTTCTATAGAACACTGACTAACTTTTTGTGTACTTAATAATATATAGTAATTAAAAGTTATGTTAAGTTATTTTATTTACATGATTACTAAATGCCAGATTTATTAATCGACTGTTAAATTGTCTTGTTTACTTATATGTTTACTTAATTATTTTAATCAATCATTTGAAAAGTTTCAAAATTATAATGAAATTTGAAAATATTTTAAAATAATTTATTTTTTTTTTTATAAGAAAGTGATCTTTTTTTTCAACATTCACTTTAAAGGAGACAAAAAAAATATGTTAATAGTATTATAAATTGTAATCTTCTGATATGCTCATTAATTGAAGGTCTTTAAAAAAATATAGGTCAGTAAGGTTGGGGATTTAAAAACAAAAAATTTTACTTTAAAAATTATTTATCTGTATCTTAAAATTAAAAATTATTCAATTATTAAAATTAAAATTATTATGTATTTAATTTAAAATTTTTATTATCAAAAAAAATGGAATATTAGACAGACAGAATCTATAGTAATAAGGTCAATCTGGGACGTGAGTTGCGTTATAGAGTCACGTGTACGCAAGTTTATATCGAGGGACATAGAATAGAAAGGAGAGACAGGAGAGATGTCCTGGGGTAAAGAATCGATACAAGTATTTCTGGACCACGTCAGCTTTTGCAAGCTCACGTAACTCTCACCTTAAAATTCCGTTCAAGGTCAACGTCTATACACCCCTAGACTCTATTTATTATTATTATTCAAACTTAATACTATTTATAATTTAAAATTAAATTAATAATACGATAAAATATTATTTAATTTTTTCTGGAGATTTAAGCATTAAAAGAGACAATTGGAAGAAACAAAAAAGCAAAACGGTGACAGTTGATCGTCCGTTTGTAAACCAACTAAATAGCAAACGAAATTGGAGCAGTAGTTGTGATGATGATAAAAGGAAATTTAAGTGGTCAGAAATTCTCAAGGTCGGGTTTTACGAGGGTGAGTGAGTTGCAATAAAAAGTAACCACTCGTGTAAACAATCCTCTTGCTTTCACTCTTACATTCAAAATATAAAATACAGTAAATTCAAAAATTATGTCACAGGTATTTTTTAAATTTTATTTTTCGAGTACTGTGACATGAGCTTTGAATTTATTGGCTTGGATGTAAATTAAATAATTAAATGTATAATATATAATGATACTAATTAACGTATTGTAGTAATTAAAATACTACACTTAAAATGTTCAACACCTATTGTTGACCTGTAAAAATCTCGAGTAGTTTATTCCAGATATTCTTTATCTAAAAAAATAAACAAACATTAAAAGCTTGACGTCATTTCATATATTTTTTTTATTATGCTAGAATACATAAACATAATAATTTTTTTTTTATTCATTGGTACTGTGATCATTTTTTTTATTATTTCAATAAATTTAATAATATATTATATTTAAATTTAAATAATTAAAAATTTTATTATTATTTACAGGCTTGAAATTTCAAGAAAATCTTTTGAAGACGATGATCCAAATTGAGAATACATTTTTCTCATTGGGAGAAAGCTGCAGTAGAAATTGCCTTATTATCTGTGATCGTGGAGCAATGGATGCTTCAGCATGTGAGTATTTAAATAAAAATTGGCATTAAATAATTGTGTCGAGTCGGTCTATTTTTGGCCATGAAAAATAATCTTCTTGTCTTTTTTTTCTTTTTAAATCTACTCATCGGATTGATGAAAAATAAAAATAATTTTATCTTTGTACACTTTGTTATTTTAAAGCTGAAGAACTTTCAAACAAAAAAATGAATAATTTATTTTTATGCTGTCGTTTTTGATTTTTTTTTTTTTTTTGTAAACTATATTTACTGTACATATAAATAATCGGTCTAAAAAAAATGGATTGAAAAATATTTTTTAACTTCAAATTAATCTTTTATTTAATTCGGCTTTGGTTGAAAAAAATATTTATAATGTATATTTTTAGGTAGAACATAAATTTTTATTGATAATGTCGGGAGTTTAGTAAGATCTGGTTATTTTTTTCATCAATCATCTGAAGAATATTTAAGAATAAAAAAATATGATATTTTTATGACGAAAAATATGTGAAGCTACAAAAGAAAATAAAATAATTAATTTTAATTTTATAGTTATCGCAAAGGACAAATGGGACCTGATGCTAGCAACGAACGGTTGGAATAACGTTGAACTTCGTGACAATCGTTATGACCAGATAATACATATGGTATCAGCGGCAAATGGTGCTGAGGATTTTTACTCAACAGAAGATCATGCCTGTCGTTCAGAAGGTGTAGAATTGGCACGTGAATTGGATTATAAAGCAGCAGCAGCATGGGTTGGTCATCCTTACTTTGACGTTATCGACAATTCACAAGATTTTGAGACTAAAATATGTCGTATGATTGAGTGTATTTGCCAGAAACTTTGTATTGATACTGGTGACAGATTACGTGCTAGTAGTCGCAAAGTTAAGTTTCTTGTCAAAGGACCATTGCCAATTGACTCGGAATTTCCACCATTTCAAGACTTTGATGTTGTACATAACTACCTCCAAAGTAGAATGCCTAGTATGCAGGCACGGTTACGAAAACGTGGACAAAAAGGTTCTTAATTATTATTATATATACTAATAATAATCACGTAGTTATTTTATTTTATAATTTATTATTTTAATCTTTCGTCCATTGCGCCATTACGGTGTTGCCAAGTATCATAATTGTGATTTTTCAAAATTCAAACCACACAAGCTTATACGACTAGACAATTCTATTTTTTTTTTTTTTTTTTTTTTTTTTTTTTTTTTTTTTAAAGAATTTTTTTGCTGAAATAAAAATTTTGTATTAAATAAAGATATTAAAGAAAGAGATGAATTAAATGAGCTGGTAATGAGTAGCTAGTGGTAACTGGTCACACTGCGCAGAAAATCCGAACAAATTCAAGCCCGAGTCTACTTGCGTCAGCAGCAAATCTCCGCATTTCTCACAAAAAAAAAAAATTATTTTTTTAATATTTAAATATTTATACAGTAGAAGAACTCATAAAATTTCAAAAGACTAAGAAGTTTATTATCTTCTTAAATAATCTTTTAATAAAAATTGCTGCATTGGGCTCATAGCGCGACGGACGAAGGATTAAATTTTCAATAAGAAAATTTAAAAATAAATATATTTTCTGTTTCAAATGATATTATTTGCTAATTTTTTTTTCTTTATTTATAAAGGTCACTGGTCGTATATACATACAATAAGACGACCAAAAATGTGCGGACAAGTCGTTGAAGTAAAGACTCCACTAACACATCGTGATTATTTAAATATGCTGGCTCAACGTGATGATGCACATTTTACAATCTTCAAGCGTAGACGATGTTTTTTAATAAACAATCAGTATTTTCAATTGGACATATACCGAGAACCCGGACATCCACGGTAGTTTTTTTTTTTTTTTTAATTTAATTAAAGTTTCAATTAATGACTTTTAATTCTGACCATTAAATAATTAAAACTTAAATAATTTTATGAGCTTACTTAACTTAAATAAAATATTTTAAATTAAAAGGTCAGCAATTGAATAAAGTCAATAATAAAACAAAACATGTTTTAAATTATTAATGATAGTAATTATTAATATTCATATATTTAAATATAGATGCCGTGGATTAATGTTGTTGGAAACATACACAGCTTTAACAGGCGATGAATTAAAAAATATATTGCCAAATTTTTTGGCTATTGAAAAAGATGTTACTGGTAATCCTGATTACAGTATGTTCAACTTGAGCTTGCGAGAGGAATGGAATACAACAGGAAGTAAATACTGTCATAATTTACACAGTAAGTATTTGTTGATAAATAAAAAATTAAATAATAATGATAATAATACTAATGAATTAATTAATTAATAAATAAATGAAATAAGTAAAGTCGAGCGGATAAGGGATATAAAAGACCGCTTAGTGTGTGTTGTGCTCGTGTACGTCAATGGCTTTTGAATTGTATACAGATTACACTCTTGCAGGCATGGTGAATGGTGCCACAATACAAGACATAAAACGTGATACCTGTGAGGCAGTTGCAGCCTCACCTAAAAAACATATTAACCGAGTGATGGGTATTAGAGTTAACGGTAATGATGCAAACGGTTATGAAAACGGATTAGGCTACACGCGAAACGGTGTCAACGGTACAAATACTTTTAATGGTATTGATAAAAGTATTGGCGATTTAAATAAATTAAATAATATTATAAATGATAAGAGTAATAATAAAATAAATGTTAATAATGAGTATTCTGGTTGCGATAGTTTGAATGATAAATTTGATATCAATCCAGTTGATGAAATTTCAACTTCACCAGCATCTTCTGGTATTGACAAGTGTAAAAATACGCACGATAATGCAATTAAAATTTAATAATCATTGTCATTTTAAATATTTATCATTTTCATTTTTATTATTTCATTATTTTGGTTTATATACATTTTAATATTATTATTATATACATATATAAATAGATATTTTTTTGTAGTCTATATTTAGGATGAAAATAATAAATTGTTAATTATAAAAAAATATTTTTTGGAATTTTTTTTTTTCAATAGTTAATAAAATTAATTAATTTATTTTAATTATTTTATTAATTATTGCAATGATTGTTAATATAATTTTATAACTTTTTTTTTTAATTTACTGACATTATTAATAATAAAAATCAATATTCAAATTTTTTATTTGTAAATAATTTTAATAATTTGAAAAAAAAAATTATGAATTCCAAAATTTATTTTTTAACTTTAAAAAAAAAATAAATTATACATAAATAAATTTTCTAGTACTTAATTCAATCATGGAAATAAATATAGATTAATATTAATTATATACAATTTAAATAAAAGTATTTGTTTTTTTTAATCATTCAATTCATGACTAACTGAATTCTACCGGAAGTATTGGTGAGACTTAATATGAGTCAAACTATTTATCAATATAAATGTGATGTAACACATAAATATACATTGGATATTTGTCCATAATATGAAAAAAAATTAATTAATTAATTAAAAATAAAAACCAAAAAAAAAAAAAATTTAAGTTTAAGCAGACAAAGAATAAATTGAAAACGTAATTTAAGAATACTCATACCAATAAATTTTAATATGTAAATTATTGGTATTCTCAGACAGCCCTCCACAATTTTAAAATATTCAATGATTCAAACAGGGCAGCAATTAAACTTACGGTGCAGGTATGGTGAAAAAATAATCAATGACCTTGAACTGTCATAACTGTGTTAAAAGTTTACTAACTAATTAAAAAATAGTTGAAGCATTAATTGAAAAGAACACAACAAAGTTACGATTGTCGCCTAGAAATACATTTAAAAAAAATTACACACTTGTTATCAATTAGGAGTCAAACGAAAATTGTTAAATAAATTTAAGCCTACAAAATTTGAAAATTTGAATTATAAAATTGAAATCAAGATTTTACTGAAATTTATTTAAGAAATTTAGTTAAACTCCTAGTTGATAAAAACTAAAAGTAATTTTTTTAAAAATCTATATCTAGGCAAGAATCAAAATTATTTTGTCTTTTTTTAAATTAATGCTTTTATTTTTTTTTAATTAATGAATAAAATATCAAAAGCTTGAAAATACAACAGTGCACAACTCACTTGCTCATAATAACGTTAAAAAAAACGGCAGCTAATTTTTTTCATGAACTATCAGTTTTAAGTTTTTATTGATTATAAATAAACCGAAAGGATTTTTGGTTAGTGATTTTCAAAAGGGTTCTTTTATTTTAGAACTCAAGTGTAATAAAAAATGAAATAGATCAATCAGTTGTAAATTTTTTACGTTACTGTGTTTACCAATATCTGTACATACTAACGGACACCACAGGTTTTTTTTTTCAATCATTATTTTACAGAAAAATGACTTAAAATTGTGTTCATTTTATTCATTAATAAATTATTTTTCAAATAGTATAAATTTCGTTCTAGTTAACATATTTGAATAAGTAAATATGATTTTTACGTAAGTGAATCAGCCGGGACCGAGTGTTAGCAGAACACATCTTATTGCTTCGCAATTGAGGTTGAAAGTCATTGAATATTTTTAAAAAGCGGAGTGTATTGTCTGAGAATGCTCTTAAAGTAAAAAAAAAAATGAATACATTGTAATTATAACTATGCTTAATTGATAAGAGTGCTCATGCAATCATTTTGATTAAATTCTTGCCTCAACGCTTTAAAAATCGTGTATTTGTGAAAAAATAAAAAATAAAATTACAAAAACAAAAATAAAAAAACATAATTCCATGCTTATGTAAATTAAATAAGCTTCGTTGTAATTTATAATAAAAATAAAACTAAAAACAAAAGGTTTTAAATTAAACATAAAATTAAGAAAAAGATTGCGTTTCAGCTCTCTACGACTGATTCGAGTGCTGTGCGGATTACGGACAGGGCAGAGTTATACAGTCAGATAAAATGATCCTCGACTCATTTAAATTGAAAATTAATAAAACGTATAAATTTTTAAAATAAATAAATCAAACGCACAGTTGGATACTCGAGTGGCTCATCAATATGTCGGGTAAAGTAAATTATTAAATTTCAAAATAAATTTCATTCAATTGTTTACTGAATTAAAAAAAAAAACTAACAAGACTTGAATATCATAAAAATACAATAAGACTCTGATGCGTATCAATAAACATAAAAAATTTATAAATTTTTATCTTGTGCTTTATACAAAAAAAAAAAAATATTATTATTATTACACATTTCTGATGTCTAAACTATAAAATAATTATTTTTGCTACTAAAATATTAATTGAATTGATAAAAAACAAAAAAAAAGAAAATTTTTAAATAAATTTTTTCATATTGCTAATTATTTATTAATTAACTATATTAAGTTTTTATTTTTCACGAATGCACGATTTAGTGACTAATTATTATTATTTTTTTTATTTAAATATTTTATTTTTTTTAGTTTTTAAATAAAACGTATTACAATTTTTAATTCGTAGAGTTCAAAAGTTTAAAATAAAAAAAATTATTAAATTGTATTTCATTAGTACTTAAAAAAAAGAAAAGAAAAAAAAATAATTAAACATATTGTTAATTATCTATTGAATGAGTAACTGAGAATATGTAAATAGTGTAAGGCTGATATTGATTTACTTAATTTCTCTAGTTATCCATTATTATTAATGTTGATATATATATATATATATTTTTTTTTTTAATAATTAATTTTTGTGAAATTCATCGACGCAATTATTGTATGAAACATTTAAATTGTCTCTTCATAATGTACAATACTATTTTTATTTGTTAAATTAAATGTTGTATTAATAGATTTCAAATGATGTTTAGTTTTTCAATAGAGACAAAGTGCCTGTGAGATATTTAAATGCAAAAACAAAATTTAAATTTAAAGTTAAGCAAAATGTTGAAACAAAAAATATAATAACACTAAAAGTAATAAAAAAAGTTTTAATAAATATATAAATATATATTTTAAATAATATAATGTAATGATTAATGTACTGTGAACTTCACTGAACTTATCTTTATTAAATTTGTGTCTAATGATATTTCATATGATTTTGATGTATTTAAATCTATATAAATCTTTAAATAAAATCATCTTTATCTGGATATGTAATTGTTTTATTTTATTTATTAATAGTTTTTGTTTGTTGTATCTTTTAAATTGTATCAACTATATTAATAGTATATTAATTAGTTAGGCGATCATCGAATTTCGATGGACAATCGCGTTTGGCGAGGAAATGTAATATTTTATACAGTATTAACTAAGCAAGATCTCGTCAAGTGGACCCCCCATTTTCCACTTGATCATGGAAATTAAGCCTATATATTTTAAGTGGTTTCTGAAGTGGTCACTATGAAAGATTAATTACCTAAACTACTTTTCAATCTTTTCATTTTAACAATGAAAATTTTGAGTACTTTTAATTAAAAAATACAGTGAAATTTTCTTTCGGGATCTTAAACTTTAAAAAATAACGCATGCATCTGATGAAAAAAAAACTTAATTTTTTTACGGAGAAGTCAATGAAATTTTCATTTTTTGCTTAAAAGTTAATTAGCAATAGTATAATAAACAAATAATCTTTAGCTATTAATACTTTTCTAAAATATAGATATTTGAAAATAAATCCTAAAAATTTCATTAACTTATATTTAACGGTTGTTTTGAAATCTATTTTTTAATTAAAAGTAGTCAAAATTTTGATTGTGAAAAAAATTGTTGCTAAAATGAAAAGTTTGAAAAATCATTTAAGGGATAAATTTTTCATAGTGACCACTTGAGAAAAAAATACATAGATTTAATTTTCATGATCGTGTAAAATGGGGGGTCCACTTGACGTGATCTTGCTTAACTACAATAATCCTGTTCATTTGTACGTTATTATATAATTTAAATATTAAATTACACGAAATATCTAATTTAGTATATTATAAAAAAAAAAATAAATAAATATTCTGTATATTATTTAATTAATTAATAAATGTAATACTGATATATGTATATATATAAAAAATATGAGCTATGTTAGTTGTATGTTAATTAGTTAGACGTTCGACGAACTTCGGTGGATATCCGCGTATTATTAATTCAGTTTTTGGTTTTTCTTTTAATTCTTTGTTGTAAAATAGCACAGCTTCCCAAGCTATTTCTGTGAGCTTTGGAATCGTCACCCAGGCTGAAAAAATCGATGTATTTTCTACCTGCAATAATATAAATGAACATTAATTATTTATGTGTGAATAATAGTTTTAATTATCAATGGCAGAAACAACGGATTTTAACACTACACCATTTATCGACACTATATATTTTATTTTGATTTATGAAGAATATGAAAATTATCGTTGCTATAATAATTATAATTAAAGTATCTTTGGATACCATGAAAATATCTGTCATATTTTTGCGTATTGTATAAATCACTTTGTCAAAATTCTTGAAGTGTCCAGGACTGGTAGTTTTGTTCTGTATCTGAGGCATCTAGTTTTAAAGCCGGACATCTCCAAAAAATTGAAAACTTATATGTTCATAAATTCTTATTTTCTTTGTTGAGTACTATCATATCCCCGTAGGATTTAATGCAACACTACTTAATACCCGGAAATAAATTTAAAAATCCGCGGTTGTTTTCAAAGCCGAACAAATCTTATTAGCAGGGGGTTTCAAATCCGGCAAAAATATATGGTTGATTTAAATCCAGAAATAAACAAAAACTTTTCTACCAAGTCTTTCAAAAAACAATTTTTATTATAATTTTTCTAGTTTAAATTATTTATAAAGCAATAAAAAAGTATTTTCTGTTATGCCAAAATATATTTTTTTATTTACCAATAGTTTAAAAAGAAAGTGGTCAAAACTATTGGGAAAAGTTTAATATGTATGCCGGATTAATAATTTTATGACTCATTAATAGAATATTTATTTTATATGTAATCAATTTAAAAAATTATCGATAGTTATTGTATTAAAAAAATCTATTGTAAGCAGCAAATTATCAAATAGATAATAATATTAATAAATATTCAGTAAAGAATTATCACAATGGGTTTCAATTTTCCGTACTCTTTTTGTTGCTTCATTTGTTTACTAGCTGTACTTTATTTAAGATATACTTGGCTTCAATATAATTCAATAATTTTGTACGTAAATTTTTTTGTAAATAATTTACTAGCAAAAGTTCAAGATTATAAATTACAGTAATTTTTATGACCTGCTATTGTTCATACCCATAGAAGACAATTGAGTTTCAGAGCTTCATAAAGGAATAAAATTCTTGATAGATTTGTTTCCTAACTTTTGTCTGAATAATTTCAAGAAGGTGATACTTGTATACACAATAAAATTTTTTTTCTTTTGAAAAATATTTACTTATTTCGTAATTTATAATCTTAGCAGTAAATATATTGACCCTGAAAATAATAAAATATTGATATAAATAAAAAATCAATTAGACTTCAGATAAATTCTCTTTAGTTAAATTTTTATTTATACAAATAAATTTTTTAACTCAGTCTACAACAATTAATATATTTTTGTAAAAATATAAAATTATTATTTTTTAAATACTTTTCTGGCAGTTACATTTATTTATAAATATGATAATTAAATTGATAAAAATTAAAATTTAATACCATATGGAATTTCTTTAATAATATTTGATTCAATGATACCGACAACAAAAAAAAATTATATATTAATTAGCATGAGAAAATTAAAAAAAAAGTTTATTACTAATATTATTTGATTCTGAAATTGACAGACAATCAACAATCTTCGGATTTTTTTTTAACAAATCAATTACAAAAAACAAACTAAAAATATGCATATGTAGGCAATTCAAAAAACTACGGGTGCATTTTTTTCAAATATTTTTTTTTTTATAATTTATCGTTTTGAAAAAAAATCTAAAAATTATTCGACATCGGTTAACTTCAGTATCATTATTATTTATTAAAATTAATTCTAACAATTAATTTTTTTAAATATAATTAATTAAAATCCTTACAAATTTAAAAATACGCTGGAATTTCAGTACCAGTTGTTTTAGGCGTAGAATTGTTGATGGTTTCACAATTATTATTTAAGTCGCAATTACCATCTTTTGCAGTTTTTTCCAACATTAAAGTAATTCTATTATATATTTTAATCTTAACATTAAATGGAATTTTTTTGGTACTTTCTAACACATCAATAACATCACTTCTTAGTTCGATAATTTGTTTTGAAATTGAACTTTCTTTACAAATTTCTTTATTATTTTCTTTTGAAGTTAATGCGCAACTACTCAGTGTATAATAATCTATTATATTTAGTTTTTTCTTCCTGCATTTTTTATTTGATTCAGATTTACGACCCATTATTTATTTATATTTTATTTAATTATGTATTAATAAATTGTTTATAATAAGTTTACTTGCTTACTGCTTGCAAGACAAATGCATAGAAAATAGACCTTAAATATAATGCGGGTACAATAAGATTTTAAATTACTGAGCATGCGCGGTACTGCGCGTTTGTAAAAGTCTAGTGAAAAAGGGAAATTATAAAATTTTGAAAATTTATATAAAAAATAAACCTCCCAATCTTGAGTCTCTGAAAAATTACCTTCTAAAAAATAAAAAAATAAAATTTATGAGATGAAAGTCTCAATTATTGAAACCAAAAAGTTATTATTTATTTTATTCAGATTAATAATAAATCGTTTTTTTTTACGCGCTCTTTTGTTTAAATCTTCTGCTGAAATTTAATTCTTTTTTGTATTAATGAATAAAATTTTAAAAAATATAAAGCATTTTATTTGATAACTAAAATGTAACGATTTCCAATTGTGCCGGTTGTAAATTCACAACTTTCTCAGATTCTCCGTGTAAAAATATATAAAAATTTTCAAAAATTAAAAAAATAAATAAAATGAAAATTTTAATTATTAAATTAAACAAGACCAAAATGAAGGAATTTAATTAAAAATAAATATATTTAATATAATTTATATTTATTAACTAATTATATTTCAAATAAATTTCATCAAGATAAATTACTACAAATTCACTTATATTTATATACATAAATTTATTTAAACTTACTATTATTCAGTATATACTTTCTCTCAATTATTTCAGTTATTTTTATATATCATTTTAATATATATAAAAAAAACATATTTCTACAATGGAGTTAATAAAAAAACAATATCATTAATATTTAAATATATATTAACTAATAATACTTTCTTAAAAAATATTGTATTTAATATTTCGTTTATAAATCTATGAATATATTAGACTGTGCCAAATAAAATCGATATTTTTTTTTTCGATCTCATACGCAATTGTTATTGTGTGTAACAAAAAAAAAATTTAGCCACCAAATAGAGTCCTCTGAGTCAATAACAGAGCTTACGCTCGCCTACATAAGATTTCCTATTTAAATAACATGGGAAAAACTTTTTTGAAGCTTGGAATTTTGTAACTCATCAACTGATCAGTAGATTGATAAAACCAATTTATATTCTTGTAGAAAATTGAACGTCCTACAAAAAGGCATTTTGACAACTCGCTCCGAAACCTCTTTGCACAGATAACTCGATAGCATTTCTCTACCTAAACCATGTCTATCGTAAAATAAAACTATCCTTGAACTGATTACTCCAAAACATATCTATCCAGAAAAACTCTCCTCAAGCTCAAGAAGCTTTACTTCGAAACTTCTATTCAATGTCGACTATCCAAAATAACACTATTAATTATAGATTTAACTTGAAAATCATCGGAACCTGAGAAAACAAGTCAGTTAACATGAAAGTTCACGTATTTTTTCAGTTACCGATGATTTCTTAGCTGAGTTAATAATGAATAGTGTTATTTCGGATAATCTTGGCATTGAATAGAAAAGTTTCGGAGTTAAGTTTGCACTTGAGGAGAGTTATTCTGGATAGAGATGTTTTGGAGTAATCAGTTCAAGGATAGTTTTATTTTACGATAGACATGTTTTATATATAGAGTTGTCTGTGCATAGAGAGGTTTCAGAGAGACTTGTCATGATGCCTACAAAAAGGTCTACTATAATTTTTGGTAAATCTAACCGTTTAGAAGTTATTAAAGCTTAAATTCAAATTGATGGTAAATTTCACGTTCTTTTTTTACTTTTCTAGTAAAACTATTAATCTTATCGCAAAATGTCATAAGACTATTCTTGTAGATCATTTTTTTTTTTTTTTTTATCAAAATCTGCTATTTGATGATTTTTTAATCTCACCGTTCAAAAGTTATAAATTTTATAAATTATTTATTTGGGAAAAAAACTGAAATTTCTATAAAAAAATTCACTTTTAAACGGTTAGATTTTTTGTAGTGTTCAATTTTCGATAAGAATATATATTGGTTGTGTCAATTCTTTGATCAGTTGATGAGTTATAAAATTCCAAACTTAAAAAAAAAATTTTCATGTTATTTAAATAGGAAATCTACGTTAGGCGAGCGCTAGCTCTGTAATTGAATTAGAGGGCTCTATTTGGTAGCAGAAATTTTTTTTTTTGTTACATGCAACAAATTTTCGTATGGGACCGATAAAAAAAAATATCGATTTTATTTGGCACAGTCTAATATAAATATATATATATAAATTTTTCGACATTTAAATTTAAATTGTTTAATAGACGGAAAACAAAATATTGGAACAGAGATTTAAAAATGAATGCACGTTACTGGATAACTATTGACTTTAATTTAATAAAATAGTCAACAATAATTAATAATGAATGATTAATAAACTTTTAATAATGAATATAATTTTAAAAATTGTAAAAAGGTACGTACTATGGAAGTATTTAATTGATATGAATATCATTAGTATATTAAACTGAATAAAATATCAGTTTTTATAGGCATCTATTTATGTTTATAGTTTTAGAAGAATTATTATTATTATTGTTAATTATCCAAGGAAGATTATATATTATTATAATTATATAATTGTTTGATTAAAATGGAAATTTTTTTATTAAAAAACGTTTTTTATCTCTTTATAATCTACGTATTTGGTTAGTGCAAATGGCTTTAGAGTTTAAAAAATTTATTTATCAAGTCTTCATTATTTTGTAGTTTCAATAAATAAATAATTCGATTTAAAATATTAATCAAAAACTAATTTTCATCTTAATCGATCGATTAATAAATAAATCATTTATACAATTAAAATTCCTTTATATTTAATTTCATGATTTATAATTCCCGTGGCTTGTTTCGGTTTTTTTTTTTGTTTTCATCATCGTCAATATCTGCGTATCGTAATTCATAAACATTGGAAGCTTTTGCTATTCATTAAATATATTTTATACAGTAATTAATAATTGTGTAAAGATAGATTCTTGTTTAAATAAACTTTTAAAAATAACAATTTAAAAGTTATAAAAAAAAAAAAAAAAAAAAAACCTTATGATTTTATTTTAAAATGGAAAACTTTATACGGAAAAAAACTATATGATTATTCGATGCATTGAATTTTAATAAATTAATTCATTAATTAATTTATATTTTTTAATGAGAAAGTTTGTCAGTTAAAAACTATCATCATATCAAGTTTTGCTTACAAATTTCAATAATTTGCAATAAATTCCCGTAAAACCACATATTCAAGTGATCAAAATTTAAAAATTACTTCTAAAATATTAAAAAAAATTATCGATAAATAATAATTATTTTTATTATTAATTTCACCAACAAACTTTCCCATCATAATAATAATAAATAATTCTATCTACCAACAGCTTTAGTTTGTTGCGCTTTATACATTTTCAAAACTTTTTTACCCGGAATAAGACTTTGGCTGAGTCCAGGTCGTTTTTTACGTTTAATCATTTGATTATTTTCTTGATCGATTTCATCATCATCATTATCATTATCTTTATTATTATCATCATGATTATCACCATTAATATGATAAATTTTTTGATTATTGAAGTGTGTTTGACAAATAACAGTCTCCTGAGGTGTACGAATTGCTTCAAGTTCAGCAGCACTGCGATGTAGATCTGAATCATGTGCAAATGTACAATTGTGCCCAAAGCGACATCGTCCTTTACGATAATTCCAACATATTTTACGGCCATTAATCATCTTTGTGTCATCTAATGTTGGTGTCATCTTAACATGTTTTTCTAAAATAGCACTTTTAGCTTTTTCAGCTTCGACAAATGGATTTGTAAATACGGAAGTTTTTAATGTGGGAGTTGCATTGAAATCTGGAGTCGGTAATGGAAGCTTATTGTTATCATATGAACTTTTATTGTTGCTATTATCATCTCGATCATTTGATTCATCATCAATATCATCCTCATCTACACCATTTTCCTCTTCATCATCATTATCATCATCATCATCATCATCATCGTCGTCGTCATCATTCTCCACCTTTGGACTTAAAATTTGACCAGATCAGATTACACAGAATAAATATTATTTTTAAACTAATAAGCATATTATTTTATATTTATTAATTAATAATTAATTGTTACATTATTTAAAAATAGTTGAGGTTAGTAACAATAGGTTAAGTCTTATGTTTTTGTAACTTGAAATCTGATAAAAAAATTATTTGTAAATACTTACATAATTTTAACACCTTCTGATTCACTTTCTGAACCTGAAGATGTTCCATAATCGGCTACTAAGGAAGTCATTGTTATTTAATTATTTTTTTATTTTGTTTTTAATTATTTATTTTAAAAAAATCTTAATGTAATAAAAATATTCTACAACTATACGACAAACTATTTTGTTTGTGCGCTTTTATATATTTTTTTTTTATTATTATTATTATTATCATCATTGTAGTAGTAATATATATATGTATATACATTTTATATCTTTGAGATTTATAATTATGCATTTGGCAACGTTGCTTTTTATTGTGGATCATAAAAATTCCGGAAGTCACCATTTTTTCGCGCTAAATTTTTAAACTTTTTTTTCTATTTTTGGTTAAAATTTTTTATTTTTATTTAAATTAATTATTCGTATTAATTTTACTTTTAATTATCACTTATTGTGGCGTAAAAATAGACGACTGTGTAGATGCGCGATAGAATGTAATTTTTGGTTATGAAAAATGTATTTGTATTATTATTCACCGGTCTATTGAACTAAATAAATAATTATATGAATTTTTAATCTAAGCAATGATTATAAACAAAAAGAAATATTTAATAATAATTATAATAATAGATTTAATTGTTCATCTTTTGAAATAAAAAAAAGTAGTAAATATTTATCTTAAGTAATAAAGATAAAAATTAAACAAAGTATATTTTTTATTTTAAAAAAATACAAAATTACAAATTTAAATTTAAATATTTAACTTATTTTTATCTTAACTTAATTTAAATAATTAATTATTTTTAATTTCATTTTGAATTAAATATTTAAATAAAATAAAATTATTTATTTGTTTAATAGAAATAATAATTCAAATAAATCCAGTATCATCAACAGTGACTTGAACACTAGAATTAACTTCTAAATCAATGCTTTGTAATACTTTGATTTCTCTAGTTTCATTATCTTGTTTATCAATAAATAATCGTGTATTAGGAACATTGATCCAATATTTACCAAGATGAGGTACTAAATCCATTGTATCATCAGCACTTAACTCTCTTAAATCGTCGTTATCACGCCATACTCGTAATAAATTGACAGTAACAATTGATAAACAACATTCAGTAACTAAATAACGGCATACGTTTGCTAAGTAATTTAATGAACTAAAATTTTCAGCATTTTCTTCCAACATTGAAAAAATAACAGGCAAAGAATCAATTATTATCAACTTTGGTTTATCTTTATCATTATTTTCTTTAAATGATGATGCAAAATTATGCAAGACTGTTAATAATTCACTTATATTTTTTAAACTTGTTACTTTTATTCGCTCCATTGCGCCGCCAATTACCTGGACACCAAAAAATTAATTTAAAATAATTTATTATCTATTATATATTATTAAGAGAATAAGGAAAATTTTGTTCCAGCCATATTTATGTGATAGAATTAGTTAATGTTATTAAATTTGGTATCGTTACAAAGGTCTTGACTTGAATTTGTGCCTTTTCATGGTTTGAACTCTTTTTTATTGCCAAGTATCGAGATAAATCAACGTATATCCATCATTCAAATTACATTTAAATTATGCGGGAAAAAAAGACGATCGTATTTATTTTTTTCAAATAAATAAATATTTTAATTATTCTGTCCCATAATTATACAATCATCGAAATCAATAAGTTTGCGAGTTAATGATGAGGTTTTTCTTAGTGACTTTCAATGATAATAAGAATAAACAAAAGATTCTAGAGCTAATTTTAGAGTTGAGATTTTAATAAATAATTAAATTCAAATCATATTTAATAAGTTTTGTAGTAATACTCGGACAGTCACGTAGTGACTGTAGGTTGCTCGTTATTATTATTATTATTATTATCATTATTATTATTATTATTATTATTATTATTATTATTATTATTATTATTATTATTATTATTATTATTATTATTATATTATTAAATAAAAAAATTTAATAAATACCTCATCAGATAATTTTTTAGCTTCCAAAATGCTTTGTAATCTTGTTGCTGAAAAATCTTTTTTGGTATCAATGTAATGGATATTTGATAATGAATTGATAGCAATATTTGCAGCTAATGTTATACATAATTGTGTTTTTCCTGATGATGATTTTCCACATATTTCATATATTCTACATGCATATAAGCCACCGCTCAATAAATTATCTAGACTGCAGTCAACAAAATAAGTAAGTTAATTTCATTTTACTATGATTAATAAAAAAAAAAAAAAATTATTAAATTAATTATTTACTTTTTAATACCAGTTGAAATAAATTGTGATTGCTGTTCTAATAATACCAATGGATCTTTATCAATTCCACTAAATCTTTCAGCTATTTTTTTTCTTATGGTTTCAATAGTCTGTAGTTTGAATAAATTAATTTATTAATTAACTTTAATCATAATTATTATTTTTTATAAATAAATATTTAAGTAAAAATTCAAATATTTGAAATTTATTTGAATTTAAAAATGAAACAATTCCAAATAAAAATTTTTTTTTTTAATTTCTTTTTTAAAATTAACAATTCTAAATATTTTACTAACTTATTAAATAAGTAAAAATAGTTAATTTTTTAATTTTTAATTTCTATTTTTTTATCGATAATTAAGAATAAGTGGTCAGTAATTATTATGCCTTTCCTAATAATAGTAAATATATATATAAATTTTTATTTCCCATCTGTACAACTTTGCAGTCTCATCAATTATTTAATAATTAATGTATTTCATTGCCCAAATTCCAGTTAATTAAATATGATTATTATTAAAAATCGTGGACAAAAATTATTTAAAAAAAAATATTTATCTAAATAAATAAAACTTACTAAAACAGGTAACTCAGTAATATTTTTTAATTTTTCTAAATCTTCAGATACAAAATCAAGTACTGTAAATATTTTTTTATTATGCAATTTATTAATATGATCTTCATTTAACAATGAAAACATCTTTGGAGTTAATCTCGCCATCGTAATTCTAAAAAAAAATTAATTAATTATCAGTAATAAAATTTTAAATTTTTATCAACGATAACTACGCTAATCAATAGAAATATTGAGTGCCCAGATGATGCGCCGTTCAAATGATTTCCGTCATTTACTCACATTTATGCATATAGATACCTACATATACACATATAGTCAATGTAGGTACATGTGTGTGTGTATATATATAAAGTATTAAACATTCATACGTGGTAAAACGACATAACAAGTAGTATATATATCTGTAGTTACGGAAATAATAATTACTAGATAGTTAACAGAACGGAGTTGGTCAACCGGGCAGAGTAACAGTAGATGTTGGATCATTAGGATCTCAACTAGTTTATTTAAATAAATAAATTCTTATAAAATGGAACTAAATATTTGATATTTAACTTTTCATGGTTTTAGAAGCACGTGTTTTAAATTAAACTATAATATGAAAGTAAAACGTAAGGTACTCGTGCTCAATTTCATTGAATCGACCTCATATATTGAAAATCTTAACAAGCCGTTTGATAACGGATAGAACATATATATAGAGAGATATATATGTAGAATTTTATTATTACATTTGATAAAATATTTTCGTACAATAAAGTACTCGCTGAAAATAGATGATAATTAATTATTTAATACATCGCGACTTGGTAATTTATAAGAAGAGTTTGTTAATAAGGTAAGTGCTTACTTGATATAATATTTTATTTTATTGAAACTTGGAGAAAAAAAATATATACATATACATATATATTTAATTAGTATTCGTAACGCATGATCACCACGTGGTCGCCATGTTGAATTTCTGTAAATTTTTTTTGCGCGCGAGTTATCGCGTTTCAATAAATATTGACTTCATAATTGTAATTACTCATTTATCTTTTAAATATTACACTAGTTGAATTTATATTTGTTAAATAATTATTTTTATGTGATAATATATCATTTATTTTAAACGATTACTTGTTAAATAATGGATTTATCTTAAATTATTTTTCAAGTAAAATTTTCGTGCGCATTGAAATTAAAAATTTATTTAAAATAATTTGAATTAGCAGTATTTCGAAAAATATTAATGATTAAAATATATAATTTCAAAATGAAAATTTTAATATTCAAATATTTAAATGATATTGAAATTAGCCGACGTCTTGTAATTTTTGAATTTTTTTGCAAACAATAAATTATGAAAAAAAAAAAAAAAATCAAAAAAATTGCGCCTGTAGTTTTTTTTAAATTCCTACATGTGCATATTTAAAATTTTTTTAAATTTTTGTAATTGATTTGTTAAAAAAAACTCCGAAAATTTTTCGTTGTCTACTAACTTCAGGATCATATATTTAAAATTACTTGTTTAAAAAATTTTAATATTCAAGTATTTAAAGCTATTCGATTTAATTATAATTTGAGTGAAATTACTAGACAACAATATTCCGTTAAATGATCAATGAATTAAATATTAATAGAAAAAATTTTTTTTTATGCATACTAAGAACTTTTTGAAATTCCTGTACGTATCTTCATATAATTTTTTTTATTTTTATTAATAATTTTTTAAATTAGTTTAGGTAAAGATAAAAAATGATCAAATGTTTGCTATTTTCAGTAATATAAATATTTAAATACCTAAAATGATCTAAATTACATATTTTTATTCATAAATATGAATAGAATATATTATAATAAATATAATAAATAATTCATGTGATTTTAATTTAAAAAATAATTTTAAAAAAATAATTAATCAATTTTGTGTCGGATGAGTTTTAAAAATTTTTTGAACTCTAAAAATTGAAGCATCATTTTTAAAAAATCTGTAATCATGAATAAAAATTTTCAAATTATTTAAAACAATCATCAATTGGATAATTTAATTAACTAAATTGATAGTAAGCAGTCGTATTGATTCGTGAGTTGAAAAAAAAAAAAAAAGTTTTACCCGGAATTTTGTACGTTAGTAAAAAGACGCTGATTTGACCAGTAAAACCGGAAATGATATTAACAATAAGTAAAATGTGTATAAAAATACGCCAATGAGAGTGTAGTATTTTCGCCACGTTGCCAAATTGGAGTATAATTTAAACCAATGGAATACGAGGATTGCAAGTAAAGGGAACAGAAATGCCATCTAGGAATGGCTTGTATAAGTAAAGTTTTGAGTAGTAGGCAAGCGAGCAAGCGAACCCGAGCGAGGATCGTGGGCCTGGTTGTGGGTTAGCTCGTGAAATATTGTCGGGAACCGTCGCCATGTTTAGAAGTGTGCTGTACGTCCTTGATAAAGTCTAACTAAAATGTATCGTAAAATATTAGATATATCTAATGTACTAAACATTACGTGAGGTACCTAATTAATTAATTACAATTGCTTTAAACAATTGTGCGGTTTATTTATGTGGATGCCGTATTTACGTACCGTAATTTTGTGATTAAATAATGGTAAGTCCGCCCTTAAAATCAGTCAACGCCAATATGGCGGACATTAAATTTCCTTTGTATCGTGTCGAGTCGAGGCGAGGCTTGCGACGAAATACATTTTTTTTTTTTAAATTCAATAAAATAATTACTACAACTCAGTATTTATTTTTAAATTCAATTTCACTAATAATTATTGTCGCTTTGTGTTATTTTTTAAATTTTAATTTATTTAATTTAAAAAAAAAAAAAAATTTTTTTTTTTTATCATCTCAGGCTTAGGTAGCGGTAAGAGCTCATTGTCTTATTTTTTTTTTTTACTCATATAAATGACATGATTATTTAAGTTGTTTACATTAATCTATGGGTTTTAATAAATTGAGTAATATTTAATTTATTATATAATTAGTTATTATTTAATACTTAATAAATTAATTTATTACTGTACATAACGATTGTTCACATTACGGATTTTGATTTCGGCGCTATTTCGGCTAATCAATTAAACGAAGTATTCCGAGACTTTACGGACACTTACTTTTTTTATTATTATTAGCAATTATGAACACTAGGTTATAAAAACGTGTTAATTATTTTTGTTTATATTTATTTACTTTTTTTTTTTATTCAAACAATACAATAAAATTGAACCAATTAAATCATATTGTTAAATCGATAGAGACTTGTCAATTATCAATTATTATTACTACAGTTATTAAATTGATAATTAATTTTATTTAATGTGTAATTTTTTTTTTATTTATGTTTTATTACAGTGTCATGTGTAATGAGTGATAAGCAGGGCGTGCCAACTTTGCCGCCCCTCACTGGGGGTGGAAATAACAATGGGGGAAGCAGCAGTTCTAGCAGTGGAACTCAGCAGCAACAGCAAACAGTTAATTTGCAGCAAGTATTGGCAAGTCAAGGTCTCAATGTCCTCACAACAGGAGCTGGACAACAATTTGTCATCACGTCTCAAGTTCCTGGCCTTACTCAGGTAACTATTTCTTGACCTACCACTATTTTAATTGTTTTTTTTAATCTAATAAATTAAAAGTATAATTTAATGATGACATTCTACCGAACCTGAAGAATTGATATCCATTCAAATCTTTTCTATTTATGCTGTTATCGAGGCATTTATCTGATAAAAATTATTTAAATAAATGATTTGTTTTGATAATAAATGATATAAATGACTGATTATTAATGAATGATAATTGTGATTAATAGGTCCTACCAAGTGGTGCGACGACAACAGCTGGATTACAACAAGTCACACGTATTGTCAACATCAGCAATATGTCGACGGCAAGTGGTTCGCCTTTGGGGTCACCCAATCGGCAGAACACGACGAAAGTTGTACTCGCAACATCACCGAAACTCGTGAGAACGACATTGGGAAATATGTTTCTTACGCCAACGTCTCAAATAACATCATCGCCACCAGCTAAAAAACTTAAACTTACTGATGCTACGGAAAAACCGACGATGCTTGATGATGCCAATGGTTATCGTCGACGTATTATGGAGCACAAGATCAAGAGAATGCGCGCTATTCGCGAAAAGTACACGGAGAATGCGTCAGAACTTTATTTTCTTCATGCTGGTGGTAATATTATGGACTTTCAAGCGTGGAAAAAGAAGCCGGCTACGTCATCATACCTTCAATTTCTACGTCAGCATCGTTTAGATCCTGACGATGAAAATGAAGATCTTACTGCTCCGTTGCCAGCAATTGCAGACATCGCGGTGTCATCAGTAACGACTATGCCCACTTCAAACACGATTTCAACAAGTCAAGGGGGAGAAGTGAAGATTGCTGGTGTTGGTGTTACTCCCGTTGCAGTCTCCACAACTTTACCAGCTGCTGTTGCACAACTTAGTCAGCAAGGTATATATAATTTGAATACATGTACATATAAATATATTTTTTTTACTCCATTTCTTAGTACTACTAAATCTTCAATATCGTACACAATCTTTAACCCTAGCCTCCGGTTATCTCTTGTAATTTAAGCACAAGTCTGTAATTAGTGAACCCTGACTGTAAAACAAAATTAACAGCAATAACAAAAATAAAATCTATGCACCAATAAAATTGATTTGCGTAGTAGGACAGATACCAGGTAGGCCTCAAGGGGGCCGACATGGAATGGTATTTGCCATCCGAGCAGCAATTCAATCTCCATCAGTGACCGTTCACCCTTCACCCACGTCTACTATAGCACCCACATTCATTATAGGTGATTACCATTAGCGCAGTCATTCGATGTTACTAGACGACTTTTCCTTAGACTGTTTTTGTACATTGATCGTATATTCTTACATATACACATATATAAATTTATATGTATATGTGCAAGTATATATTTTTTTTTTATCGTCACGATTTATGTGCTGATGATTAAGATGGAAGAATTTCAATATCTCGATTTATTTTATCGTTTCTTTATTTAGTATATAGTTTTTTTAGCATCAACGCATCCTGGCATGATTTATTTAAATTTATTCAATATTTAACATGTTTTATGCTTATCGTGTATTCATTGTAATGTAGACATATAAATGTTTGTTTTGTTTGTTATCAGTCAGTTATTTTGTGTGTTTAAATAGAATAAATATATTAGAATAAAAAAAAACCAAATAAATAAATACCCATGTGAAAACCACTGGTTCAGTATTTTTAAAACTGGATTAGTCAATATGATCGTGGGGATATTAATATCGAGCATGTGTAAGATCTTGAGGGATTTAAACTCGCAAGATCTAAGGGAAAATCTCGTTACATTTTTTTAAATCATATAATTAATTTGCTAAATATATATATACATGTATATAAATTTATCTATTTAATTTCATGTGAAGCATTGTAGCGAATAAATTTATGATAAATTTGTATTTTGATAACTGTAGGTTGAAATTTAGTTCCAGATTCATCAAAACCTTCAGCAGTTGTGACTGCAAATCCTTCTGCAAATACGTTAAGTAAACAGCCTGCGGCCTCAACTTGTGTGAAAACAATGGTATCAATGACAACAGCGGTAGCAACCACTCCGACAGCTACCCCTACCGCAACTTCAACATCAACTCCAACTTCATCCGCTCAACCCGTTGTTAAACTTTTTAAATTATCTGCAAATGCTCCGTCTTCATGTGATATTCAAAATAACCAGGAGCAAATTGCAGAGAAAGCTAAACAAGTAATAATTAATTTATTATATTTTATTTTATTAAATAATTTACTCGTTGGGTTTTGTTAATTTTGCATTGTGATTTATTATTTAAAAATAATTAAACGACAGTTTAATTAATCTCATGGGTGTCTTTGTGGTATTATAGGAAGCTTATGTAATGCAAAGAATAACGGAACTACAGCGCGAGGGCCTTTGGTCGGAAAAACGATTACCAAAAGTACAAGAGCCAGCGAGAACAAAAGCACACTGGGATTATCTGCTGGAAGAAATGGTATGGCTGGCTGCTGATTTTGCGCAGGAGCGTAAATGGAAAAAAGCTGCGGCTAAAAAATGTGCTAGAATGGTACAAAAACATTTTTTGGAAAAAGAAGCACAGGCTCAAAAAGCCGAAAAGTTGCAAGAATTGAAGTTGAAAAAAATGGCTGGATTTATTGCTAAAGAAATAAAAACTTTTTGGGCTAATGTTGAAAAAGTATGTAACTTTTTATTAAAATATTTATTTATTACCCCACATACTTAAGCCGGCAATTTATGTACTTAATTACTTAATTTGTGTGCTCATTGTGGGAACATAAACTTTCTAAATAAGACAACTCCAACTGTATCACGTGATTCAGTTTAAGATTTTTTAGATACAGTAATTTTTAAAGATATCAATTGAATATTTTTTTAATCGGGTTTCATTTATATTTTTATTGTTTTACTTTTTATTAAATTATATTTTATTTTTGTTAAAAAAAAAAAACAGCTCGTAGAGTTCAAACAGCAGACGAGACTGGACGAAAAAAGAAAAAAAGTACTAGATCAGCAATTGAACTTTATTGTCGGCCAAACTGAAAAATATTCCACGTGGTTAACGGAAGGATTAAATAAAACTGAAGGTACCACGAGTATTTCAGCTTCGAAAAATAGTTCGAGAATAGCATCACCCGTACCCACACAAAAACAACATTCAGATGGTAAATAATTATTAAAATAATAATGAATATTTTTTCTTCTTTTTTTTTAATTAATCTTGATAACAAAAGATAAAAATTAAATTATTTTATAATTCTTAAGATGAGTTTGAGCCAAATCAAAGTTCAGAAGATGACGAAGAAACGATAGCAAAAGCTGAGGAGGAGATGAAATCAAATCACAAAGAGGAAGTTGAGTTACTTAAAAGAGAATCTGAAATACCTTTAGAAGATTTATTAAAGGAATTACCGCCAAACTATCTTGAAGAGAGGGATAAAAGTTTGTCTCCGCCTCCAGAAGATTCGATTAATGTTGAAGAGGCACAAGAAAATAATACGGATGGTGATGCTGAATTTACCGTTGCTTCGGAAGAATCTTCAGATGACGAAAATACAATTATGGAACAGGAAGAGGCTGAAGGTAATAGTGTAGATCATCGGCAAGAGTTGGACGATCTTAAAGCCGAAAATGAAATGTCTATTGATGAACTGATGGCCAAATATGGAAGTATGCCAGCTACTATGGATGTCGATGAAGAAAGTGAACACGGTACGTTTTTAAATATTTATTTGAGTTGTTATTTATTTATATTTTCTCAATGATGATACTCTTACCGAACTTGATGGGGCGAGCATCCATTCAAACTCGACCCCATAACGTGAAATTACCGAGGCATTTATCTGAGAGTTTAATTTATATAATATATCTTTTAATTTTCGTACTGACATAAGAAAGTACTAAATGAATTATTATTTTATTTGTTGTAGAATCTGATAAGGATGATGATGAAGAAGGTGAGGCCGAAGCTGAAGCTGAAGCCGAGGCCGAGGCCGAAGTTGAAGCTGAAGAAAAATCCGAGAGTGAAAATGAAAGTGAGGATGAAACTAAAGAAGATGATGAAGATTCACAAAGTCAGAGTAACGATGATGATGAGGAAACGGGTATTGGTCTTAAATCGTTGTTAGAAGATTTAGATGATAAATCGTCGAGTAAAAATGCCAATGAGTCACACTCTGAGGCGCACAATGAAATGGATGATGTTGCCGCCTTAGCTGAAAGTATTCAACCCAAAGGAAATACACTACTAACAACAAGTGTAAGTAATTCCATAGCTTTTAACGTCTTAATTTTTTTTCTCCGTTTTTTTTTTGTATACCTTCACTCCAAAATGATTAGCATTTTCTATGGCTTCTCATTATTTCACGGAAGGTAGATTAAACGTGAATGCTTTCCCATGTAATAAATTAAATAATTTATTGCGCAAAAGAGTCAGACAATTTTTTTTTTTTAATTAAAGTTTATTTTTATAATAAATTACAAATTGATAATTGATAGCTCATGATTAATTAATGAAAATTATTGTTTTTCTTAAAGGTTGTGACGAAAATCCCGTTTCTTTTGAAACATTCGCTTCGTGAATATCAACACATTGGTCTTGATTGGCTTGTAACAATGTACGAACGAAAATTGAATGGAATATTAGCTGATGAAATGGGTCTTGGTAAAACAATTCAAACAATAGCATTGTTAGCACATCTTGCTTGTGAAAAGGGTAATTGGGGTCCTCATTTAATAATAGTACCTACATCTGTGATGTTAAATTGGGAAATGGAATGTAAAAAATGGTGTCCGGGTTTTAAAATTCTTACTTACTATGGTACACAAAAAGAACGTAAACAAAAGAGAACAGGTTGGACAAAACCAAATGCTTTTCATATATGCATTACATCTTATAAACTTGTTATTCAAGATCATCAAAGTTTCCGTCGGAAAAAGTGGAAATATTTGATTTTAGACGAAGCTCAAAATATTAAAAATTTTAAATCACAACGATGGCAATTATTATTAAATTTTCAAACACAAAGACGTTTATTATTAACCGGTACACCATTACAAAATAATCTCATGGAACTTTGGTCACTGATGCATTTTCTTATGCCCAATGTATTTCAATCACATCGTGAATTTAAAGAATGGTTCAGTAATCCCGTTACTGGTATGATTGAAGGAAATAGTGAATACAACGAAAATATTATACGTCGACTTCATAAGGTTTGTACGTACTAAGTAATACTAAATTTTAAGTTTTTTAATATTTTTTGTTTTACTTATTTATTTAAATATTGGTCATTCGCTGCCGACAACCTGCTTGATTTAATTATATCTTGATTGGTCTTTATTTATAAATCAGCGAAATATTAATTTAATCTCCATTAAAACTCGTGTAACGGATAAGTGGAATTTTTTACGTTATGCGAATCCTGTCTGGAGTTACAATTTAATTTTTAAAAACAAGTCATTTTTTTATTCTATAAAGATAAGAGACTCAACATCTAATTTTCGAATGCTCTAGCTTTAGCTAAGTTATTACTATTTTTTTTTCTCCATTTCTCACTGGAAAAATTAATAAATGTCACGCACACGCACATAGACATTTGTTTATAATTCTGCCGATACGAAAAACAGCTTTCACACATTTGAAAATTTGAAATCTATTGGGAATTTAATATTGGAAATCAAACTCTAATAATAACTTCATATCTTTACCGAGAAGTAAAAAATAAAAATTTTAAATTTGAATAAATTCGCGCTATTGCTACAGTTAACAAAAGCTAGAGAATTTCGGATTTTCATTGAAAGTAAAATAAAATAAATAAATTATGTGCTAATGAGAAGAATCTATACTAGATAACTTATTTTTTTACTAATAATTAAAATAAAAAGATAATTTATCCATTAAAATTTTTTAAACGCATAAATGAATAATTTGATAGGTTTGTTTATAATCAACTGACTCGAAAAATAAATTTATTAATGTTTAAATATACAAAGCGTGATTCAGTACATTGAAGAGTACACTCTGTGATCGTCGTTTTAAATTTTTATCATAATCTTTAATATTCAATCATGCGGTACATTTAATGGTTATTAAGTTGATAACTTTTTCCGCAAATTTATTTCATGATTTTAAAAGTATTTATTGATAGCTAACATAAGATATCGGGTCTCTTAATTTATTTGAAATGTTTTTTTTTTAAGAAATCATGAATCTAAAGTTATTGATTTTTTTTTTTATAGGTTTTACGTCCATTTTTACTCCGAAGATTGAAAACCGAAGTAGAAAAACAATTACCAAAGAAATACGAACACGTAATAATGTGTCGTTTATCAAAACGTCAAAGATTTTTATACGATGACTTTATGTCACGTGCTAAAACTCGTGAAACTTTGGCTAGCGGTAATTTGTTGAGTGTTATCAATGTATTGATGCAATTACGTAAAGTATGTAATCATCCAAATTTATTTGAAGTAAGACCGACGGTGTCACCATTTCAAATGGAAGCTATTGACTTTATTACAGCTTCATTAGTATGGAATGCACTTGATTACGATCCATTCAAGGTAATTTGATTTTTTTTGTTTTTAATTTTAAAAAATGTAAATCAGTTTTTTCATACTATCTGCATTGAATCTGCTAGATTTAATCCCTGTTTTGCCAGTCGAAACAAGCCAATTTCAGATCAATGTGGTTTAGTGAACAGAAACTGATCAGTTTGCTCCCTAGAGAACAAGCTCATTAGTTTTTGGCTTGATTCCATTCCTGTCGTGATTAAATTTGGTTATTGCAAACCTCTAAATATTCATATCATTCAAATTACCGACCAATCTGACAGCTGTTTTTGGTAAATTGAAATAAATAATATTAATTTCAATAAAAAAAAAAAAAATTGTTTAATTACTAAAATTTGGATATTTAAAATATACACAGAAAAAAAAATGATGTTTTGGCGTAAGAAATATTTTGCATTATGAATTGAAGAAAAGATTTTTCTTAGGACTAGAAAAAATTTCTTGTCGCTAGAAATTGTTTTTTGCCCCAAGAAATTTTTTTTTCCCAATTTTTAATGCAAAAATTTTCTACGAGCGAGTATAAATTCTTTGCGTCAAGAAATCCTTTTTTTTCTATGCAGCATTATTTTTTTACCTCGTTAATAATCAGAAGTTAGTCTGTTTTGACCGATCCCAGGCATTAAAGTTCTCAGTAACAATACAGGCAATCATGAAAAATGTAGGTCATGTTCAGAAACTCACTCTGGAAGAGAAAGATGCAACTTCGGTGTTTACAAAAATCTGGTTAAACCAGAGGAACAATTCGACATAACTATAATACAAAGCGTTCGTAAACTCTGCAGAGAAGGTAAATGCAGTATCAGGTATTCTCTTGTTCCTCTGGTTTTAATTAAACCACGTGGCTTTCCGCTTCATGATCACCTGGATAAATATTTATCAATCCCCAGAGTGTTTTTCTGAACATGCCCAGTGTGTGGCACGGGATAAAACACGATTTCAGACTTCTGGTAAGTCAGCCTTTGGCTCGAGCACTCTCGATTTGACCTTTGTCTGGAATCGTCTTGCCACTCAATTTACTATAAAATATAATAAATATAACAAATGATTAATAGTTTTAAAAGCTTATTGTTTTATTTTCAGCACATTGATTTGGCTATTTTAAATTTAAATCTATTGAAAATAGAACGTACAATAACAGCATTTGTGTCACACAGAATACGTCGTTTACAAACACCTCGTAAATTAATTGAAGAAATAGATAGTCAGCCACCGCAACCACCACGTTGTCCAGCTGGTAAAATAAAAATAACTGTAAGACTGTCAAATCAAGTTAAACCACCATCAGTAACACCCCAGCAAGTAACTCAAGCTAAAATAAAAAGTTTTACTGGTATTTTACCAACACCGCGTGTTGGTACTTCCCCATTAATTAAAACAATTAATAATCAAACTCCTGGACAAGGTGTTACATTACGTGTTGCTGGTGGACAACAATTACAAGGTTACGTTCAACTTGTTCAACATCAAGGAAATGTTAAAGGTATAGTAATTTAACTATTAATTATACTTATAAATTAATGCATCATCGATCGGTGGTTGTATCACACGTACAATCTGCCTTTGCAATGGTGCTATAATAAATTCCTTGGCCAGCCTGTTCATTTTTAATTCATATTATGTACATTCTAGAACCGGGAAAACAATTTGAATTTTTTTAAAATTTTTATCGTGATTCAAATTGTAGAAGTTTAAATTTAAATTTAATTAAATTAAAAAACATGTTTTTTTTTAATGTAGCGATACCTATGGCCACGATAGCGCACAATTCTCAAACGACAACACCAGTAACGGGTACTACGACAACGATAAATGCTCAGAAAATAGCCGTTAGCAGTCCAAATATCCGTGATGGCTTACAGAGATTAACGCAAACTGTTACATTTAAACAAGGAGATTCTGTACAGAGGATACCTATGTCAAGTTTTGCTCAATTAGTACAGACGTCTACCGGTCGGCATATTATTCTTCATTCCAATCAACAGTCAACCAATGCAGGTAATTAATTTAATTTGGTTATTTTATTAACATCTAATGAATACGATTAATTTAGTTTAAAATTATTTATTTTTTCGTTCATAAAATTCGTGTGAAAATTAAATTATTGATTTATTGTCTTAATTTTTAATGGAAAATTATTTTATTTGATTTTATCAACAAATTTAGAATTGTGTAAGTACTTCCGATTCAGAGTGACTGCATTTTTATTTTGCTTTTTAATCGAGTAATAATTATTTAATTTTCGGTTAAAAAAATTATTTTAATTGATATTTTAAATATTATATTTTAAAATTAATAAATATGACCTATCGCGATTCTAAAAAATTACAAAAAAATAAAACAAAGAATATAAATTTATAAATATTTTTATTTTTAGTTTCTTTTCCTGTGATGACATCAAGTGGTCAACGACTAACTGTCCTATCGCCAAAATTTACGCCAGTAACAAAAGTAGTCGGTGGTGTTGTGACAACATCAGCAAATACAGTTGGTGGTCGACCTGTAATGCGAGTACCACCATTAAATGTTTCTACGAGCGTAGCATCAGCAATGGCATCACCATCACAGCCACAGATACGTGGAATCGTAACAAGAGGTACCAGTGTATCAGCAACTGCTGGTGTAACTGGTGCTGGCAGTGGTAATAATGCTAATGGAACAACGATTCAGCAAAAAGAAATAATTAAAAGACGTAAAGAAAGTCCTAAATCAGATTTTTATTTATCACAACTTGAAGAAGATCGACGACAACGACGTCAAGCTAAATTAAGTACAATAGCTAGTATAAATGAACGTAAATGTGCGGCTTGTCCATTGTACGGCGAGGATCTTTTTACAGCATTGAGAATTGATAGACCAGCGTCTGGTTGTCAATGGCACAATGGCTGGTTAAATTGTAAAAATGTTAAACAACCAGCACGAACCCGTCGTCAATATTTTTCTCATACGGAAGCTCTGGCCCAGGCGATTAAATCAACAGAACAAATAGTCGAAGAATTAAAAGAAGTATTTGAACGTTTTGTTTGTTATGTACCAGCAGTACGTGCACCAGTACCGCGTTTTCATGTTTCACATCCACCTCCATATAAATTATGGCAACATCAACGTATGCAAATGGTATTACAGCGACGGGTAACACCTAAATGTGCGATACTTCATCCAATAAATAGTGCAATGATGACACAATTTCCTGATCCACGTCTTATACAATATGATTGTGGTAAATTACAATC
Source organism: Microplitis deprimator (assembly GCA_964016945.1). Classification (NCBI taxonomy): domain Eukaryota; kingdom Metazoa; phylum Arthropoda; class Insecta; order Hymenoptera; family Braconidae; genus Microplitis; species Microplitis deprimator. The sequence continues at coordinate 25,318,860 of OZ024706.1, read as the reverse complement.
ACTCGATCGTTTATTACGAAAATTAAAAAGTGGTAGTCATCGTGTTCTTATATTTACGCAAATGACAAGAATGTTGGACGTACTTGAGGCATTTTTAAATTACCATGGTCATATTTATTTAAGATTAGACGGTACAACAAAGGTTGACCAACGTCAATTTCTTATGGAAAGATTTAATGGAGATAAACGTATATTTTGTTTTATATTATCAACAAGATCGGGTGGTGTTGGTGTTAATCTTACTGGTGCTGATACAGTTATATTTTATGACAGTGATTGGAATCCAACAATGGATGCTCAGGCACAAGATCGTTGTCATAGGATTGGACAGACTCGTGATGTTCATATTTATCGGCTTGTTAGTGAAAAGACTGTTGAAGAAAATATTCTTAAAAAGGCCAATCAAAAGAGATTACTTGGTGATCTTGCTATTGAAGGGGGTAATTTTACTACTGCTTATTTCAAGAGCTCGACAATACAGGATCTCTTTAATATTGATCAGACTGAAAATGATGCGTCGGCACGTATGGCTGAAATCGTTGAACAAAATAAAGATCGTGAAAAATTATTGCTGAAAGACGTGTCCTCTAGTTGTAGTAGTAATAATAGTAATAGTGGTAATGGTAATAGTAATAGTAATAGTAATGTAACGACGCCAATTGTTGAAGAAAAAGTAGCAATGGGCGCCTTGGAAAGCGCACTTGCTGCTGCTGAAGAAGATCTTGATGTATTGGCTGCTAAAACCGCTAAAGCTGAAGCTGTTGCTGATCTTGCTGAGTTCGATGAAAATATTCCGTTGGATGATGCTGATCGTGAGGACACTCAAATTAGTAAAGCTGAACAAGAAGTTCAAAATTTAATTTCACAGGTAATATTTTATTATCATTATTTATTCATTTATTTTTTGATCAAATTTATAAAAATAAAGAATCGGAATAATAAAAATGTCTCAATATTACCATCAGCATCAATAAAAAATTGCCTTACCTTAAATACAGTTTTTTATACCATTGTCTAGTCAAATAAATTTTAAATGAAATAAAAAATGATTTTTTTTTATAGTTATTTTTTGTAGTTTTGAGTATTAAAATAAAATTTTAATTTCAAGAATAATGTTGATGATTAATTATTATTAATTGAATACCTTAGGCGTGAAAGCGCTCAGTGTGTTTTATTGACGCTCGATTTTTTTCGGGTACCTCACTCACTTTCAATCATCTCTACACTTTGTAAAGTATATTAAAATAGGTTGAAACTTATATCATTATATAAAAAATTCATTAAGGAATAATTATTATAGAACATGATGTTGATTCCTTAATATGTTGATTTTAAAATAAATAATTTAGTTTAGGGGAGCCCTAATGTCAACATTAATTAACAGATTTTCTGCGCGCGATAACTGACGAATAAAACGGCTTACGAACCTTTTTTTTTTAATTGGCGTTAGTTTGGTGCCTACAAAAACCCTTTCGTTAATCACTATTCAACTTTATTTGGTTTAATTGTAATTAATAAAAACTTAAAGACTTGTAATTCACGAAAAATTGAGCTGCAATTTTTTTAAACTAGTGTTATTTTTTTTTCCTTTTTTCTCCCTATTAACTATTGGCAGCAGCACTAGCGTGCCAGTAGGATTGGAAAAAAAAAAAAAAAAAAAAAAAAAAAAAAAAAAAAAAAAAAAAAACAATAAAATAATCCAAGACAAAAAGGTGGGATGTTTAAAAAAAAATTTTAATGAAAAAAAAATGAAACTGAAAATTAGAAATGAAAAACAATCATATTAATAATTTAAAAGTTGAATAAAAATTCATAATTAATAAAAATAAATTAATATTATAAAATAAAAGTAATGATTAAAAATTAAATGAGTGATTGATGTGTGCACTTCTGGATTTTCCAACATTTTTTTTAAATTAGTTCGTTGAGTGTATCCATAATCGCCCACTCAGGGCCCATTTTTCAAACCCGGTTTGAAAAACTGGCCCTAAAAGTTGTGGTTTCCATGACTCGATCAATATATGGCTCTTTACTCACTCAAAAATAATATCAATTGAACTATGATAAATTTATTGATTTAGAGAATAATTTATAAAATATATTACTTTATTTAATTTTCACAAATTAAAAATACATATATTGAAAAATATATTTTTATAACAATTATTACAGAATGTAACTTTACCTATAAATTTAATAAAACGAATGAGCGAACGTTAAGGACATTTTCAGACAATATACCCCTTCCCCCTCCAATTTTAAAAAAAAATATTTAATGACCTTGAACTGTCATTACAGTATTAAAATATCAATTAATAAAAAAAAAGTTTAAGTATTAATTGAAAAAAAGACAATGCAGTTTAAATTTCGCCGATATAAAGATTTTAAAAAATTACAGTTGTTATCAATTATGAGTTGAACGAATTTTTTAAAAATAAATTTCAGTACAATCTTCATATCAATATCATAATTCGAAATGTTATATTTAGTGGGATAAAATATACATACAAAATTTTGTTTAACTCTTAATTGATAACAACTATAAGTAATTTTTTTAAAAATCTATATCTCGGCGAAATTGTAACTACGTTGTCCTTTTTTTAATTAATGCTTTTACTTTTTTTTTTTTTTTTAATAAAATTTTTTTAGGGCTATGACAGTTCGAGTTCAGTGATTATTTTTCCTTCCTTGGTGTATAATATACTATTGAAAATTTGAAGGCATTGTCTGAGAATGCCCTTGAGGTAAAAAATGCTCAGCTGAGCACTATTTTGAAAACAGTCACTCAATTTAAATTTATAATAAATTATAAAATACTTTGATACGTTACATTCACAAGCAAATATTTAACGATGATAACTTTTTTATTTGAACTTTTATTTTACAAGAATTATAAAAACGCGTTAATCAGTTAAAGTAAGCGACTAATGATACTGATCCGGCTGAGGGTCTTTTAACTAACGTGAAATAAAAATTTTTTAAAAAATACTTTTTGTTAATCGGTTCTTTTTAATTATTGCGTTTTTTTATCGGTATTAATTTACTAATAAATACAATTATTATCCAGTCACTTTTTTTTTTTTAACTTTCTTTTTAATTCGGTCACTTTCAATATATTAATTATCTATAAATTAAAAATACGGAATTTCAATTCTGTATTATTTTATTACTATTAATTACATTAATTTATTAATGTACGTATTATTTTGTGTTTTAGTTAACGCCAGTTGAACGTTATGCAATGAAATTTGTTGAAGAAACAGAAGGTACATTTTCAGCAGCTCAATTGGCTGCAGCGGAACGTGAATTGGAACAACAGAAAAAAGAATGGGAATTAGATCGACTACGCGCACTACGTGAAGAAGAAGAACGTCGTATGAGGATGGCTGATGATGACGATAAACCATTGACATTTAGCCGCGAGGATGCTCAGAATCAGGTTAATGATACAAGTAATTCTAAGAGAGTAGGTAATAGTAATAAAAAACAAAGTCAGGCCGCGCCGAGTAGACGTAGTTCACGTAGACATAGTAGAAGTGCCCGTGAATCTTCAGTAAGTGATTCTGAGTCTTCGACTAATAGTGAGTCGGAGTCTCAGGAAGATCTTGCTGAAGATAATTCTGATGAAGAAGAGTCAAGTCAAGAGAGTCAGGATGATGAGATAGGTGATGATGATGATGAAGACGATGATGATGGTGATGGTGATAACGAAAACGAGGATGACGATGATTTAAATGCAAGTAAATATGATAATAATAGTAAACGTCGTCCAGGTCGACCTAAAAAAATGAAAATGCGTAAAAATCATCTTGATCTCAATAGTCCGCGTACAAGATCCCGCGGTAACGTTAAAATAAATTTATGGACATTAGATGTAAGTCCCATTTTACCGGTTGTTAAACGTAGTTATAAAGATATGCATTGGCGTAAACGTAATAAACGTGATGATAAAAATACAAATAATGATAATAGTAAAGATTTGGTGATAACAGATCAAGGTCAGGATAATGATAATGATAATGATAATGGTAATAATACAGATGATAAATCTTCAGTTTTAGTTGATCAAGTTAAATGTGATGATTTATCATCAGCTAGTCTTAGTGTTAATGATGAGGAAAAGAATGATGAAACAAATTATATTGAAGTTAATAAAACAGAAACAATTGATGATAAAATGCCTCAAGTTACGGATTCAATGGATATTTCGGCATGTAGTGATGACAATGATGATCATGAAGAAAAACAAGAATATTCAGAATCAGAGCAGTCAAATAAAACAAATTTTAGTACCTCATTGTGTAATGAGTCATTAAAAGCTGATGGTAATAAAACTGAAGATGATAATAGTGATAAAGTTGATGAAGTTAAAAATTTAGATGAAAATAAACGGACTCGTTTAAATCGTAGTAATAATATAAAAAAAATACCCCAATCTTGTGATGATTCAACAGGAAAATTTGAAGAAATGGATACTGATGTTAATCACGTAGCACGATCTCATAAAACTGAACAATTTAAAACAGACAATATTAATAATGAAGATACGGAAAATTTAGATGTTAATGTTGGGTCACCAAATAATGTAATTAATAGTACGTCGCCTACGACTTTAAATGAATCTGCACTAGATGTTGAATATTGTATTATAAGTAATAAAGATAAATCAGGTGATGATTCTTCAGCAGATTCTTCTTGTACGGATGTCAATGCTGAGCCTAAAATAGAAAGTATTATTTTAAGAAAAACACGAACAAGATCATCTTTAATAAGTAGTGCTCCTTTGAGTAGTCGTACTCGTCGTGCTGTAAAATTACAGCACAAAAATCCGGATGACTTGAGTAGTAATACAGACGCCGAAGCTAAAGAAATAAAACAAGAGTCAATTGATGGTAGTGAGGAAGTTGGAAAAAATCAATTAGAAAATGATGAATGGCCAAAAGTTTGTGTTGAAAATATTTTACTTGATGAATCTGTGCCAATTGAAGCGACTATTATACCTCCTGTCGAGTCAACTGATTTAAAATCAATTAATTCTGAGGAAAAAAATACTGAAGCTCCGTCAAATTCAAATTTAACGTTACGATTAAAAATAACTCGACCGGATACACCTTATCCACGTATTTCAACACGGAGATCTAAAGCTAATTCACCTTTTACAGAACCCTTAGCTCCTGTTTCCAATGACGTTGAGTTAAAAAAGTTACGAAAAAATTTAGAAAAAAAAACGATTAAAAAATCATCTGACTCGGAGTCGTCACAAGAGTCCGTGGATGAAAAAAAAAATGACGGTTGCAAAAGTCCTATGTTGATTCTATCAGACATAAAATTAAAATTACCAGTACAAAAATCATCGCAAGTTGAGGCTTCGTCATCGCGCGTAACTCGTTCATCAGGGGTACTAGATTCACCGATTGTTCTTATAAAAGAGCATCCATCTTCCGCAGAAAGACCTACAACACGTTCAAAAGGTGCTATGGACAACGGGTTTTTGTTACCAACTCAAATAAATCGTAAAACACGCGGCAATTCGTTGCCCAAAGTATCAACATCATCAGCAATAATACCAGAATCTAATAAATTAAAATCCAGTGATACTGTTAATATATTTCCCAGTAGTCAAAAAAGACGACCAGATACACCAGTACCTAAAAAATCATCATCACGTATTACAAGATCAGCGGATCAAATTATTTATTCATCAAATTTTAATTCACACAGCAATTTAATAAATAAAAATAATAATAAATCAACACGCCGTACGTCAACTTGTTTAGATAAAAATGAAACAGATGTACATTCACTTACACATACCGGTACGCGTACACCATCACCACCACTACCAGTATCATCACCACTTGCTGATAATATATCAGGAAAAAAAGAATCTGTTGATACTGATTCAAATGGTAATGCCGTAAATAATGATAATTTTACTCACAGTAAAAATGATAATGTTACATTAATTAATATTGACAATGAAAAACCTCAGAGAACAGCTAAAGTTGTTGCTATGATAACACTAGATACTCATTCGCGTATTAATCATAATAAAACGAGTCCTGTTAATTCCGCGGTTAAAAAGAATGATGAAAAACGTGATTGTGAAGTTATTTGTATTGACGAACCCATCGGGATTAAAATGAGATCAAGAAGTAGTTCTAAACTATTATTATCATCATCAACATCGTCATCATTGCCGTCATCATCATCACCTATTGAAACAATAGTTATCCATGATAATGATAGCGAATCTGAAAATGACACTGAATCGAGAGATAAAAGATTGCGTAATAAAAATATTATAAAAAGATCACCAAGACTTATTAAGTCAAATTTAAAAAATAAATATAATGATATACAAATTTTAGATACAACAGCAGACAATGATGATGAATTAGGGCCTAATAAAAAAATAATTAAACTTACACCTGTTGATAAAATTAATCGTCAAATTTCTTGAGATATTTAATTATCATTTTTTTTTTAAATTTCATCAATATTTAAATCATTCATAATAATTATTATTATTATTATTTTTTTAAAGCTTTTTTTATCAATTTCTTCATCTTATCTTGCCTAATCTTTAATGTGAATTTTGTAAATATTAATAATAATAATAATAATAATAATAATAATAATAATAATAATAATAATAATAATAATAATAATAATAATACTTAAATAATTATGAACAATAAATTGAGACGGCAATAAAATATTCCGTACTCGGTAAAAATTATTGATTGATTAATTAATTTGTACTGTTTTTTTTTTTATTATAATTAATTGCTACGTCTGGTGACGTTATTGTATAAAATGAACGGAGGAGTAAAAAGAAAAATAACTGAGAAAATGATAATGATGATAATGATAAGAGAATAAAAATAAAAAAAGAAGTAATAATGGAAATATAATTTATATTTTTCGTGATATCCGCGAGACTCATGACTGTATTATATAATAAAAAAAAAAAAATAGGTTTAAAAAAAATATATTTTCAATATAATCAAGACGCTACACTCTGTTATTATTATACGTAATTATTAATATTGTTTATAATTGTTAATATTTTTTAATTGATTTGACAGTTTGTTTTTTTTCTCGTTTATTTTTTCTTTTATTGATAAATGTTTTTTAATTTAATAATAAAACTCTCGAAGAGTTTTATATGTGCTTCTGTCTCTCTATCATCTCTTCTGTACACGACTGCGACGTCGTTCAATGTGAAATAATAATTATATAAATATGAATATATATATATATATATATATATAAATATATATAAACGTTTTTAGGGATTAAGATAATTAACGTATAGAATTAAAACGTGTAATTTGTCGAGTGTTAAGATATATATATATATATATATATATATATATATATATATATATATATATATATATATATATATATATACATGTACATGAATGGACATATAAATATATATACGTGCATTTATGTATATGTATGTATATTTATTAAATGTAACGCGATAAAATAATAATTAAGTCGTGTGGCTGTATTTTTTGTATGATCGAGTGTGAGATAAAAATTAAGGAAATAAACGAAATATTCCTTACAATATATAATGTGTTTTCTTATTTCTTGGTGTGTTTCCAAGGTTCAAAGGTTCAGTTCCGTTTTGGTGTCAAAAAAAAAAAAAAAAAAAAAATTAAATTATAAAATCAAATAATTATAGATTATTGATTTACTTATTAGTTAAAAAAAAAAAAGTTACATAAAATTAGCTCAGTGTGCTTGTTTATGTTTGGAGGTCACTGATCTCATGTTTGGTGTGGCAAGGCCGTCTGGACCGCACAATTAATTTAAAAAAACAAAAAAAAAATTAATTTAATTTTTTTTTTATATACATTTAATGAATTATATTTATATAAAATTTATAATTTAAATTACATGTCTATTAAATGGCACCAAAACACTGCCTTTGCCATTCCAAACTTATCTTGGAGACTGCCAGAATATAAGCAGGCACATTTATGAGCGTGAGGAGTATTTTATATATATTCCTCGATGATATATATGAATGTAGCGAATACCAGAACGGTTTTGAAGCTTTTGAATTTTGGTTCATCTTTACATTTATTCTAGTTTTATTTATTATTGTTGTTTATTTATTTATTTTATTACTTAGATGTATATAAGATTTTTAAAATTATAATTGATGGGTAAGTTGTTTGAGTTCTGGTTATCTTCGCTGCAATCAATATTGAGTCAACTGATGAACGACTGGATTGTTATTTTTTAATTTATTATTATTATTATTATTATTATTATTATTATTATTATTATTATTATTATTATTATTATTATTATTATCATCATATTTGTTTACTTTTATTTGATTTAAAATGAGTTTTTTTTTGTTTCTTTTAATAATTATAGGTATGGTTATCTGAAAATACTCTGGAACAAATGCCGGTGAGTAATATTTAAACAAACAAATAAATTAATTAATTAAAGGCATTCTCAGACAATACCTCCTACTTTTTAAAAATATTTGATGATTCAATTTTAAAAAATTACTTAACGTTGTTATCAATCAGGAGTTGAACGAAATTTGTTAAATAAATTTCAGTAAAATTGTCATTTTAATATTATATTTATTAAATTTCGTTTGACTCCTGATTGGTAATAACTGTAAGTAATTTTTCAAAAATCTATATCTCGGCGACAATTGCAACTTTGTTGTCTTTTATTCAATTAATGCTTCAACTTTTTTTTTTAAATCAATTAATTAATTGATAAAATTTTAATACTGTTTTGACAGTTGAAAGTCATTGAATATTTGTAAAAAGTTGGGGAGGGGATCACTCTCTGAGATTACGCTTAATTACAAATGTAAATAATTTTAATATAAATTTAAAAATTAATTTAATAGATGTGGTGTCCACCAACGCCTCCAACTTCTGACAACGACGTGTACGTCGACTACTCTCTAGGTTTTCTTTATGAAAATTCACCAATGACTGAAGCGCAATTGCCACCTGTTTATGTTAAGAAAGAATTGAAGCGCAGCCGGACCGAAACAACGTCGAATGAACGAGACGGTCGACGGCCGGCTAAAATTCGTCATAAAGATGAATCTGTATTTGCTCCACGCTCACTGTTTGATCGTCCAACTCCAGCGTTACTTAAGGCACGACGTGATATGAAGTTACACAAACATCGTGGAATACGTCCGCCGATAACATTAACTGGAGTTAAACCGACGGTATTAAAATCAATTGAGCCGGAACCGATGCTGGACTGGCTAGTGCACGAAGACTGGGCATTGTTGCAAGCTCTTCAAGTGTATCAAGGCTTGGCATTGAATTTAATGATCATATCACCTGCACATACTCCTAACTGGGATCTTGTTGCGGATATTGTTAATAATACTTCACGTATATACAGATCACCTAAACAGTGTCGGTATCGATATGAATCGGTCATTGTTCCACGTGAAGAAGGAAAAATAATGTATGATACAACTTCTAAGAAACAAAAGAAACAAAAAGGTCTTATGAAGTTACCGCATGTGGTTGAGGTAATTTAAAAATTTTTTTTATAAATATTAGTATTAAAATAAGAGACCTAATACTTGATTACTACTCACTGATAATTTTATGGTAATAATTACTATGGGAAATTTTGAATGGTTAGTAATTTTTAAATTCTGAATAATAATTATTTTCATCAATATATAAAACTTATCACTCAGATAATGAATGGTAATAATTATGTTAGTTGTTGGTATTTATTGTATTAAGGGGGTAATGCAGGAGACTAGATTTTCTTCCAGTAATCGTGAATATTTGGAAGACAATCGAGAGAAGTTTAAAAAGCGTAGTAATTGGTGGTGGGGATACGTCTGTGTGAATGTTACGCTTATTTGTACAAGAATAAAGTCTTCACACACCGGTAAGATCGGGAATTATTAGAGAATTTAATGCAACCGGGAAATGTCATAGAAATGCCAGGGAATTTTGAAAAGTATCCGGGAATTTAATTGCGACAGTTAATAATTTAAAAATTTTTCAATAATACACTAGTCACAAAAATTAAGAGATATTAAAAAAATTCCAAATTTTTAATTGATTTTCAACAGACTGTAACTCGGAGGATAATGTCCGTACAACAAAAACAACAAAGACAAATTGTAGCTTTCAAGTGTCTAGTTTTCTGATCTGGTCTTGAAATTTTTTTATCACCCACGGTTCCGAAGTAATCTTAAGAAAACTATTGAAAAAAAAAATTTTCTAAATTTTTGCTCGTCTTAAAAACGGTTTACGAGCTTCAACACATTTTTTTCGATAATTATGGTTGACTCCATTACTCCGGAACCGTGCATACTAAAAAAATTTCAAAATCAGATCTGAAAACTAGACATTTGAAGTTACAATTTCTCTTTTTTGTTCTTGTTGCACGACCGTTTTCCTTCGAGTTACAACCTGGGGAAAATCACTTAAAAATTTGCAATGTTTTTAGTATCCTTTAATTTTTGTGACTAGTATATTTTGAATTCATTTCTTTGTGGCCACCCTGTATATGGAATATAGTTATAACTATTTCATTTCATTATAAACAAGTAAACAATCTATCCGTTATAAAATTACTAACATTATTTAAATTATATTTACAAACATTAAATGACAAGGTACTTATATTGTTGCTTTCATTCAAAGTACTATAAAAATTGTTATTGATCTTTTTGTCACGACAAATTTCTGAAAAACTTCCCTCCAAATGTTAGTAACTTTTTTATTAGATCTTTAGATTTACTAAATAAAGCGGAAGAAGTAAGAGCACAAAGGATAAAAATTGCCGCTGAATCGAGATTGCAAGTGAGATACTCGATTCGTTCTCTACTCTTTAATTTGTTTCTTTAAGAACGGTTTTCAGATAATTTTGTCTAAGCTTTTCTTTGAAATAAAAGTTCTATACGCAAAATAAAGACACAGACCCTATGCTTTACTCTATGAACTAGCGAAGTGCCTTCAATTTTTTGATAACTTCCATTTGTTTACGAGAAAAGCTTGGACAAAGATCCCATTCACTGTACAAGTGCAACAAAGATAGTACCGTTTATCCAGTTGAGTGCGAATAGAGAAACAAATGAAAACGCGTCTTCAATGTGTCTATAAATTACTGGAATACAGAAAACTCAAAAATAAGAAAACTGTACGCTGTAAAATCAGTAACATTTTAAATTACAAAGATTAGTCTGCTAAGATCATAGTTTCTCAATTATTAATATTTTTATGAAAATTAATTTTTGAGTACATAGTTTACTATACCACTTACACTAACGTACTGTCGGGTAAACCAGTATGGAAAGGGTTCTGCAGACAGAGGTATAAGCCAGTTAGAAATTACATGAAAAAAGCGTCAAACAGAAAAAAATCGAGTTTACTGTCGATACCTTCGTGTATTTTTAAAAGTCATTCACCAACTTCAATTACTTACTAAGACATAATTTTTATTGTTTTTCATGTGATGATATAATAACAGCTAATATTTTTGTAGTAATGATTACTGAATTGATTTACTATTCAGAACGATAACTATTACCATTAAATTTTTAGCGTTTATTTATTGGCGTAAATTTAAAGTTAAAAAGTATTTTAAAAAAATAAATACAATTTCCCTGGTGGAAGTTGTTCGGAATTTTCTCCGAAAAACATTTGAAGACTTTTTCAAAGTTCTAAAGACTTTTTCAGAGTTTTTCAGAAAAAATTCCGAAAAATTTTCACCAGGGTTATAATTCGCTGCCGACAACCTGCTTGATTTAATTATATCTTGATTGGTCTTTATTTATAAATCAGCGAAATATTAATTTAATCTCCATTAAAACTCGTGTAACGGATAAGTGGAATTTTTTACGTTATGCGAATCCTGTCTGGAGTTACAATTTAATTAAAATATTCAAAATTTATTCTAACGAGTATATTTTGTTCAAGTATCAGGCCTCTTGTAATTTATAATAAATAATACATTGCATTTAACTAATTGATTTATTTATAAATAAATAGCAACACAACAAATCAAATCGTCCAATGCGTACGAGTCAGCTTTACGATCACGATAAAAACAATTCATTTACACTGATGTGTATTCAACGTATTGATACAGTTAAAATGGTATCAAGTAAACGTCCAGAACCAACAAAACCTCTTCTGGTAAATCCATCGTTGAAAAATCCTAAACACGCGGTCGTATTGGCTGATCATGGTATTCAATATGATAGTCCTTTGTCACCAATTGAAGTTGCTACACGTCGAGCTGAAAGGATCGCTAAAGAAAAACATAAAAATGTTAATGTAAGTTTTATTATTATTATTGTTATTAAATTTATTTGAATTATTTAATAAATGATTAATTTTATTATTCAGATATTGACACCCGAACAACAAGCGGTAGCAACAGCAGCACGATTAGCTCAACAGCAACAAGCTCAACAACAAGTTCAAGCTCAATTACAGCAAGTTCAACTTCAGCAACAAGTTCAACAGTCTCAAGCACAGCCACAAATTCAGTCTCAACAGATTCATATTAATTCGCAACAGCAACAAATTGTACAGCAAGTAGCCGCTATAAATACAACAACTTCCCAATTACAATCTCAAATAGTATCAGTAACTGCAGCTGGACCAACAATTAAAACAACCAGCGCAACGAGTGCAGTAACAACCGGTACTTCAATCGTTACAGCTTTAAAAGTTCGTCAAGGTACTGTACCGATACAAGACGTACGGCCTAATACTGCTGTCGTGAGTGTAGCAAATCTTCAACCTGGTCAACGTATTCCCACTGGTAGTCTAGTGTCTGTAGCACAATCAGGACCTCAGAAGGGTATTGTGAGTGTGACAATGGCCGCGCCACCAGGTGCCAAGTCGTTGACACCCGGTCAGTTGCAGTATTACGCGCGACAGCAACAACTTTTAGTACGTCAGCCTTACAACACTGCTAATCAGCAGCAACTAAAAGCACTTCAGGCAGCTGCCAGTGGACAGAAAGTTTCAGTTGCTGTTACGGGAACTCCACAGCAACGAGCAACTTTAATGAAACAAGGTGTTGTCGCGGGTACTGTAGCTCAGGTAGCTGTTGGTAAATCTATATCACGTGTTGTACCAGAAGCTGACATGGCGGCTATGATTAAAAGACAAGTTGCACTTCAGCAGGGTAAAGCTGTCGTGCAAATGTCGTCACCCTCGGGATTAACACCACATCAGATTCTTACACAGGCTGGCCTTCATGCACAACAATCTGGAAGCTCGACGAGTGGCGGTGCTGGTGCGACTGGTGTTGCTGGTGGAACACCAGTTACGGCGGCACTTGTCAAAGCCAGTATGGTACGCGGTGCGGCAACGTCTCAACATCTGCGTCAACTTGGTATGCACCCTATGATTAATCCCAAGAGGTTGACTGGACAAAAAGTAACTCAGCTTGCTCAAATGGCGGGTAAAGTTGGTGTACAAGCCCAATTTATTGTTCAGCCTAAATGTAATACTGTCACGGTACAGCAAGTTTTTAAAAATGTACAACCGTCTACTATGCAACAATTTGCTCAGGTAAAAAATGAATTTGGATTTATTTATTATTATGTAGATATTTATGCACAAGGGCTCCACGTATTTTTGATAACTAATTATCTAGCATTGTATAAATCGCTGTTGGATAAATTCCATAAGAAAGTATTTATCGGCGGATTGATGATACTTTTTGCATTATTAGATAGCAAATCGCCAACATGAAAAATGTGAGATAAAACATTAATTCACGATGAATTGATTCCTAAGTCAAATGTCGAGTCATGTGTGAAAAGTGACATAAATGTCATCAAAGATGATAGTTTCGTCTTAAGTACATTAACAGACTCATCAGTCCGTCCGGTACCAAAACACAGTAGCGAACTTCAATGCGTTAGCCCGATAATAACTGGAGGCGGATAGTAACCTAATCCTATGCATCTCTTTACATGTTTCAGTTATATATTATTTTATAGTAATCGAGTAACTGAAGTAAGTAAATTTAAACTGTTCAAAGTCTAAAATTTATTTTGCAAACTGAATAGATTTTTCACTCACCACTGTCCATCTTACGGCAATAAATAATTATATTATTTTTAATTAAAAATGATTTATTATGTGAAATTAATAACTACACTGTAAAAAATAACCGGGGTAAGTCCAAGCAGTGTAGGTGTTAAAATTTGCGGTTAAATTTCAACACAGAAAGCGGTGTGAAAATAACGCCGTCGCCGGTGTAAGTATTCTTTACCGATGTTAAATAAAATTTCCCGGTCTTAAAATATTTTACTTTAGGGATCTTTTTACTTACTCGATCACTACAGTTAAAAAGTGTGTGTGTGCACGCGTGTGTGTGCGCTCGTGAGTTCGAGTGTGTTTGTCTGTGTGAAGATATTTTTTGCGTTTTATAAGCTTTTAAAAGTTAATACTCCAAGCGGACGCAGTTTACCCCACTTTTACACCGGTATTACTCCGCTTTTACACCGGTTACTCCGTATTTACACCGGTATTTTAACACCGCCGAATTACGCTTCTTACACCGGTGTAATTTCATTTTAACACTGCTCTTTTTACAGTTTGCGAAAATTTTTCGATACTATTTTTAAACCAGTAAAGATAAAAATTTTAAGCCCCTAGTTGATGTTATTTAATCCGCGTAAAATTATGCAGATTGAGTAAAATAATTTTGAATTTATAAATATTATGGTCATTGAAATTTTTTAAAATATGTGGAACCTTTAAGCTGCATAAATTACCAATTATCAAAAGTCAATTGATAATTATTATTAATTAATTTTTTTATTTTTGTATTTAGGTATCAGCTGGAACTGGTGTGACTCCTTCAGGACAAGTCGTACTAACAAAGCCGCCTTTACAAACACGAGTTATTCCAGTATCTGTTTCATCATCAAACGCATTAAAACAAACAATTCAAGTTGTTACTGCAAGCAGCGCCCAATTAAGGCAGGCATTACCGCAACAAGCTAAGCCTATTGTTACTACTGCGAGAGGTAGTCCTGGTCCAAGTCAAGTTAGACTACAGAATGTCGCACACTCAATGCTTCAACAACAAGCAATTCAACAGCATCAACAGCAAGCTATTCAACAACAACAACAACAACAACAACAACAACAACAACAACAACAACAACAACAACAACAACAACAACAACAACAACAACAACCACAACCACAACCTCAGGCGTCTAATAGTCAACAAGATCCGTTAGCTAAATAAATTATATATATATATATATATACACACATTTTTTTTTTTAATATTAATTGACTTAAGATTTATTTTGTCATGTTATTTACATCAACATTCCAGTCACGGTCATTATTATAATTATTATTTATATTAAATTGCAATATTGTTTACAATAAGAGTTAAATGAGATGTTATTTTTTAGATTTTAAAATAGATTTAATTTTAGTTAAGTGTAATTAAGATAAATTTTTCTTGTAACTCACTAATGATTTGGATTAGAGCCAACGGATTTTTAAAAAAATTCATTTTATGTTTAATTTGTATTTTTTTTTTTTACTTCTTTTTTTTATCGAAACGCTTATTAGTATAATTTAATAATAAATTTAATTATAAGTTGTAATTTAATTATAAAAAAGGAATGATTGTAATTTTTGATGGGAGGCTAAAATTCACTAGCTTTATATTTGAAAAAATAAATCAAGGATATAAACAATAAACATTTTGGCTGTTTTGTTTAGATGGAGTAGTAAAATTAATATAGTGAGACGTATGTGTTGTGTTGGTTGTGTAGATTTTAATTTATAAATTGGAGAATAAACTCGCATGAACGGTGTCTGGGATTAAGTTGATCTCGGTTTGATTTAATATTTAATAGAAATATAAATAAAAAAAAAATAAGATATAAAAGTGATTGATTGGTGAGTGAATTAAATTAGTTAATTTAATGTTCTGTACATCTTAAAGATATAAATATATATTATAATGAATAATAAATAATAAATATCGTAGACTGAACAATTTGATTGTCGTAATTACGTTAATGTCATCATGTTTGATATTGAAAACGATATCTATGTATGTACTATATATATGTATAATAGATATTAAACAAAATAAATGAAAAATCTCGATTGAAATGAATTTATTTGTTATTAACAATTTTTTTTCCTTTTTGTTTAATATTTCGATTTTTTCTCTCCTTTGCTCTCGAGTAGAAAAACGATTTTTTCTTTTTTACGCTTGATTCCTTTTGCAATTATTTTTTGATAGTAAAAATAGACAACATTAACTTGTTAACTTTTCAAAAAATGAATAAAATTTCAATAGAAAAAAATTTAAAAGAACTTAGATGTGAATTATAAAATATCCGATAAAAATAAATGAATCAGTTCAGTTAAATTATTAATTATGTTTATGAAAACATAAAGGGCTGCAAAAACTTTATCGATAAAATTTATTAATTTAACCATTCAGCATCCGCGTTACAGCAACGTAAAACATTACCCGTGTAATGAGAAAAAGTCTCACACTTCGGCGCATCATAAATTTTAAGTTAAATAAAACAAAAATATTATGCACTATCCCAGTAATGACGTAATTATAATTTATTTGAATATTTCGTTTGTTTTTATTTTTTAATTTTCTATGTAATGATAGATGTAACGGCTGAAAAATATGGCGGTGATTGCCGAAAAGATTCGGAACTGAGCCGAACTGTATTAATTTTTACGCCTTACTTTACTCGGGTGATGAGAAAAAGTCTCATGGCTTTTCAAAAGTATTTATTATGTTCGAAATAATTTTAAAATTTCAAAACCATAAAATGCATAAAATTTTATGAAGAAAGAAAAAATTTCACTAGGCCATTCCATTTGAAATTACTTAGAAAAAAATATTTCAAGTCAAGTGTGAGAAAAAAAATTCAGCGCGGGTGCTGAAGGGTTAAAAATAAAATGAGCGATTGAGGTGTGCACTTTTGGATTTTCCAACATTTTTTAATGTTTCTGCCTGATTTGAACCTGTTAATATATCTTTGAGCAGTTTGCTTTAAATTTTAAGACGCGTTTTCATTGGTTTCTCTATTCGCACTCAACTGGATAAACGGTACTATCTTTGTTGCACGTGTACAGTAAATGGGAACTTTGTCCAAGCTTTTCTCGTAAACAAATGGAAGTTATCAAAAAATTGAAGCGCACTTCGCTAGTTCATAGAGTAAAGCATCGGGTCTGTGTCTTTATTTTGCGTTTAGAGCTTTTATTTCAGAGAAAAGCTGGGACAAAACTATCTGAAAACCGTTCTTAAGAAACATTTTATTAGTTAATTTATACTTAATATAACAGTTTTTTTTTTGCTTGTATGCGTAATATATATCTTTGTTAGTAATTTAATTATATTTTATTTTTTTTTTAACAATTCTTTTCTATTACGCCAATAAATTTACCGCATTAATTTAATTATTTAATGGAATTTTTTTTTCTCAAGTAATTTTATAGGAATTTCATATAAACATTTATATTGACAATGCTCATGAAAACCAAAGAATGATTTAATCAACTTTTTGTTACTCATTTCGTATTACAATATATCGTAATTATAATAAATATTAAAAATTTATGATTACAAAACCGCAATAAATTGAATTCTATTGACTTTTTTCAGAATGATTATCCCCAAGACAATCATTATTATTATCATGGAAGCAAACTTATATAAACAACTGAAATTTATATTTTGATATAAGTATCGTATAATAAATACAATGGACGTGTTTAATTACAATTTAAATTTTCAAAGTTTTAAATATTTTTCGATATTACCGATAACGTTTATTATTTATTATCTATATTGTCTCTATAGAATAAATTATTGGAAAAGACGCGGTGTAAAACAATTGACGAATACGGATATAATTTTTGGTGATTTCAAAAACGGTATTTTGTTTCGTACTGCACCGGGATGGCATTTAGGAGAAATTTATCGCAATGCACCTCAAGATGCTCCATATGTTGGATTTTATATATTTCATAAGCCGTGTTTATTGTTAAGAGATCCGGAAATTATAAAGCAAATATTGATACGTGATTTTGATAATTTTTCCGATAGACATTTCGCCGGGCCACAGCAAAAAGACAGCATTGGAATGAAAAATTTGTTTGGAATAAAAAATCCCGCGTGGAAATATTTGAGGAGTAAAATAACTCCGACATTGACGCGAGGTAAATTAAAGCTAATGTTTCCATTGATGATAGAAACTGGCCAGCCTATGATGGATTATATTAAAAAAAAAACTTTTAATGATCACGGAGTTAAAGTTATTGATGCTCAAGATATAAATTATAAATATACTGCTGATCTTATT
Source organism: Microplitis deprimator (assembly GCA_964016945.1). Lineage (NCBI taxonomy): Eukaryota > Metazoa > Arthropoda > Insecta > Hymenoptera > Braconidae > Microplitis > Microplitis deprimator. The sequence continues at coordinate 25,300,478 of OZ024706.1, read as the reverse complement.
GCTAATGTTGCTCTTGGTACTAAAACGGATTCTTTTAAATATCCCAATTCTGATTTCAGTAAATCTCGTAAGTTTTAATTTTTGAAATGATTATAGTTTTTTGCCATACCTGCGCCGAAAGCTTAAATTCCTGCGTTGCTTAGCGGGAAGAAAGTCGTACTTTTCTTCCCAGACAGCATTCATGTCGGAATGACTGCTTTACGACGTCTTTTTGAAGGCGTCCTCAAGAAGTCTTATAATGACTTCTTACACTGAAAAAAAAATACTGTTTTCACGTATCTGCGTGTTTGAATCCTCCCGAGTAAATATTTAAAGGTGTCATTTTTAAGAATTCTTGAAGACTCCATAAAGAAGACGTCAGTTTTGTGACGTCTAAATGTATTCATTTTTAAACTTCTTTATGAAGTCAAAATTAGGAGCTCCATAAAGACGTCATGGTAAATTCATACTAAAGTCTTATTTGCGAAGTCAGAAAAAAGAATTTTTTGAGAACTCTTTTTAAAGACGTCTTACTCAGCTCGCTAGGTGGCTCATTCGATATCTTGAGAACTTCTTAAAGACTTCTTTAAGATGTTGATGAGACGTCCAAATCATAAATAGGAACTCATTCAGAACTCATCAAGACGTCATTTTGCTATCTGGGTCTTATGAGAAAACACATGGTAAAAATTAGTGTATGCGCCATTCTTCCCGCAACCAGAGGAAAATTTAAAACGGTCAGGTGCAGATCTGGTGAAAAATAGTAAACACACTACAGATAAAGATAGAACGCCTCACCCTGATTAAAAGAAATGATTTGCAATGTTAAATGCCCATAAGAAAAGCGATTCAAAAGTATTCAAAGTATTCAAAAGCATTAAAAAGTATTTAAAAATTTTTTTTTCTAATCGTTTTAAATTGTTTCTTTTAATAAGCGTAATTCGCGTGTTTGCTACCCTCGCTTTTATTGTTTCGGTTAGAAAATCATACAAGCGGTTAAGGATGTTCTACTATCTTACTTTGGTGTGTAATATACTATTTTATATCACCTCCATTGGAACTGCGAATTTCAATGCCTATTTTGCCAGTCGCTGTTACGTTTTCACTGCACAATGTTGATGTTTAGCTCAGCTAGATTCGAAGTATTTCTAGGTATTGGGTTCTTGACAGTAAATCACCTCATGGTGACCCGAAATAACTGGTGTTGTATTTAGATATTATTTATAACAATAACTTTATTCAAAATAAAAGCTATATAGAATTTAGAAGTTGAAAGTATTCACTTGTAATATAAATTAACTATGTTCAATAGTCAAACTTAAAAAAAGGTAACTCTTTGGTCGTTGAACTCGTCATTTACTTATCAGTGCGAGGGGATTGGGCATAAGACCCATGCGTCAAGCGCGAGAAGGGTTTTGATTCTCGGCTGATGTAAATTTCTGAGAAAAGTTATTTATAAGAAAGTCAAAGTCCATTTTCATATCGTCTGCGTTTGTTACAAATTATTACTAATAGTTTATACAGCTGTGTTTTAAAATGATTAAATCATCTCCAGTTGAATATACTTGAAGATTAAAATGAAAAATGTTCTCATACCTGAGATTAAGTACATCTGGTGATTAGATTATTATTTGATTATTGATTTGAAAAATATATATTAGTTAAAGATATTCTTATTATTTATAATATACTTTTACATTATTATAATTATATACTTAAGGTACTCTAATTGTTGGTAATTAGGATACCTTATTTTGAGAATAGACTATAGGTCGATAATTAAGTCTAGTGAGCTTAGAACGGACCCTGATTGACAGCCAGGATATATAACACGAAACAAGCAGATTTCAGATCAATGCGATTTAGCGGGTAGGATAATTAATCAGTTTTTTCCCTATGGAACAAACTCGCTAGTTTCTGCCTGCTAAATTAATTTTTGACTTCATTTCATTCCTGTTAGAATCGCATATAATTATTGTTAAACTCTAAATATTTGTCATTCTAATAACCAACCAAACTAACAGTTGGTTGAAAAATTATTAAAAAAAAATCAGTCAGAAATTAGCCTATTTCGACTAACTCCTGACATTAACACTTCCAGTATCAATGCGGGTACAGTCGAAGTCCATTAAATTGGAACTTCTCCTGAATTTCGGGACCTCTACTACGACCTACGCTGTCTCCTACCCGATGCTCTAATTGTATATGTCTGTGTATACTTATATCACAGCATCATACATGTAGATGCAAGAGTGCATGAGTGTGGTGTACTCTTCGAAGGAGAAGTGGCATTCGATAAGTCGAAATTTCTAGTGAATTTCTGCTCTTCCGTACAATAACTGTTCGAGTTAATGGAATTCGACTGTAATATGAAAAATATGTGGCGTAGCACGGGATAAAACACGATTTCAGACTTCGGCTCGGGCAGTCAACTTCACTCTCGCCTGAAATAGTATACTTTCATCCCTCGTCACACAATATACTATATATTTTTTATAAGTCAATAAAAATAAAAAAATCTATACTTATTTGAATTTAGTTATGGAATTTTTTCATGGATTTAAACGTATGGTAGCATTGGTTACGGTATTTTTTATGCCAGAACTTGTAGAGTTGATTGGTTCACCAATGTTATTTGACTCAACATTTGTACGTAAAGTATTTTGGAGTGCCGTAGAGTCACGTGAAAAAAGCGGTAATAAGAGAGGAGACTATATTGATTCACTTATACAATTGAAAAATGGAGAACAAAATAATATTTACAGTAAGTTGTTAAAATATTTTTATTTACAACGTTTAATTGCAATTCTGTAATTAACATAATAGAAACAAATTAATCTGAATAAGTACTTATATTTGTAGAGCGCTTAAGAATGAATAAATAAATAACTATATAAATAATTAATTATTTTTTTTTTTTAGAATTTGAAGGGGAAAATCTTCTGTATCAATCAGGAACATTTTTTTCTGGATTTGAATCAAGCTCTACTACGTCAGCTTTTACTCTTATGGAGTTGGCGAAGAAAAAAGATTGTCAAGACCGTGCACGAGAAAATATAAAACGTGCTATTGATAAACATGGGTGGACATTTGAGGCTTTTAATGAAATGAAATACCTGGATCATTGTATTGCTGAGGGCGTCAGATTACATCCGTCTGTTTCTACTATTGATCGATATACTCGTGAAGATTACAAAGTAATTTATTTATTTTTAATTAATTGTTATCGATATGAAAATAATTCGTTTTTATAAATACTAGATATAGAGTACTTTTATCTAATAATTGTAAAAATAATTTTTTTTAATGATAAAAACTGACAACGATAAGTATATTATGTAATTTACATTTAAGATTCCTGAGACAAATATAATTATTGAAAAAGGTACTCCTATTTATATTTCGTTGTACGGACTACATGGTGATGAAAAATTTTTTGATGAACCTGACGTATTCAATCCCGAAAGATTCAATGATGATAAAAAAATATCTGACGCTTACATTCCATTTGGTGCTGGACCTAGGATGTGTGTTGGTAAATAGAATTGAAGAAGTTTAAATTATAAATAAGACTGATATTCGTGTTTTAAAAATATTTCAGGTATGAGAGTTGGACAATTGCATGTAAAAGTTATACTTTCAATGATTTTATCCGAGTATGAAGTCTATCAGAAACCGGAAGAAATAAATAAATTGGATTCACGGTCTACGTTTACTGCTGCTGCTGATGGAATAAATATTGAATTCAGAAAATTAGTTCAATAATTATTGTCCTCATAGTTATAAATTATTTTGGTAATGGTCCTTGCCTTGGACTACACCTTATACTTAGTACAAACCAAGCTAAAACTGTTACTTGCATTTCTGTGTTAACCGATCTGCCGTGTACCGTAAAAGTGATAAAATAACAGAAATATTTCAATTTTCAAGTATTACAAGAACTTAAAATTATTGTAGCTCCTAGATCAACCTTTATTTCTCCACACGGAAAAAAATAAACTTTAAAAATTAGTGTTTGAAATTATAACACGAAACCCGGGTGTCAATATGGGGAATTTTAACATTCCAAATAATAAATTTTATAATGTGTCGTCAATTTTTTAAGTATCACTTACGATTTTTAAAGTTCAAATAGTAATTTTTCTTGCATAGACAATAAATTTTAATATTCATCCAATAATTATTTACGTTTTAATTTATAAATTAAAGAATTACTAATTAGAATGATAGTATTTACTGATCACTTTATTATTGTATTACTTGTCGCTTCTTAATTTATATGGTTCATTTTTTCCCGAGCACCGTTGATCGTACGGTTTTATATAAAAATTGTAATTATATATTTAAAAATTAATTTTTTGAAAATTTGTAAGATTGCATGTTATCTTCATAAACTCCTGAAATGTAAGGCATGGATAGGTATCTAGTGTTACCCTGATTAAGAAAAATGATTTACTCCATGTTAAGTGTATATCTATATATTAGTCGATTCAAATTATTTAAAATTATTTCAAAATGTTTTGAATTAGTCCAAATCATTTTTTTTTTATCAGGGTATAGACATAGCCAGGAAATTTTATGCGCCGTGTTACTGCCCTGATTTAAAAAAATGATTTAGAATAATTCAGAACAATTTGAAATGATTTAAAACAATTTAAATCGACTAATATATAGATATACACTTAACATGGAGCAAATCATTTTTCTTAATCAGGGTGAATACACGGAGAGAAAAAAATGGGAATTTTTTCAATTTTACTTAGGGGTAAGGTAAGAATACCAGTACCCAGCCCCAAACCAGTAGCCAGCCACCTCATGTTAAATTATATCTATATATATTTTGAGCCAATATTAAAGTATAGGCCCGGCTGGCTACTGGTTAGGGGCTGGGTATTGGTGCTCTTACCCTAATTCCTTTGTTGGCGTTAAAAGTTTTACTATGTCAACATATGAATTGTAACTATGTCACATAGAAAATTTTTCTTTATTATAAACGAATTATTTATAAATCTAAATGTAAATTTTTCTCTACCAAAATTGGAAAAATAACTATGTAATATAGGATCATTTCCGATGTTAACATAGGAATTTTTCCTCTGTTAACGTAGGGAAAATTCCTATGCAGACTGCAAAAATTCCTGTGTTAACATTGCTGAAATTTCTTTAATGACGTAGGAAGTCCCTCAAAGTTAACATGAGGGAATTATTTCTACGTTAACAAAGTCGAAATTCCCACGTATGTAAAAATGAAATATTTGTCAACTGATGGTTTTTTACGCAATTTATTAAGTAAATCAAAATTAATAAATTGAATTGATAATTATATACTGTCGGAAACACGATGTAATTGACTAACATACATGTTTATATTAATTGAATTCGTAAAAACATTTGTTCATTGTTAGGTGCTACAAAAAAATTTTGATTAAATTACACAACAATTTTTCGAAAACTTTGAAACCCTATTTTTGAACGGATGAACCGATTTTGATCGTCGAGGTGTCATTTGACGCGACTTGTTAATTACTATAAGCACTGAAAATTTGAGCTTAATCGGGAGGTTACGTTCGGAGATATTTCAAAAATATTTTGTTTGAATAACTTTCAATTCGCTCGATGGATTGATTCCAAAATCTAATCAGCTCTAAAACTTTATAAGCCGCGTCGAATGCCACCTCATCAGCCATCGAAATCGGTTCATTCGTTCAAGAGAAACCGTGAACGAAAGAATTAAAAAAATTTTTTTTTATAGTTTTTTTAAAATTTCTCAAAAACGACTCGATAAATCAATTTTAAAATTTGATCAGCTCTAGAACTGAATCAAACGCGTCGATTGCTACCCCAACCGTTGCAATCGGTGAATTCGTTCGAGAGATATCGTTAGAGAAAAAATGCTAAAAAACGTTATTTTTCGAAAACAAAGGCATACAAAAGTATTTTCGAGCTCGAAGAGCCCGAAAATGTATTTTCAACAATGTTTTCGAGCTCAAGAAGTTCGTAAATTGCGGGAAGTTTTAGGGCTGGCCCGCAGGGTCAACTGACAGACTGATTTTTTTATATATATTCACAGAATTATAAATAATGATTTGAGTTATTTAAAAATATTACAAATTAGTTTATTTAAATTTTCAAAATCTCCAAAACTTGCTTTAAAGTTGCCGAAAACGGTACTGTCTTAGTAATTTAATAATTGCGACACAGAGAATTTTTGTTTCGCAAACGACTTTTTACTTTTGACTTACAATATTTTACTCTTTTAGTGAGTAAAAATCAAAAAGATGAATTTTTACTCACAATTACGAGTAAAAATTACCCCTGGCGCCTGTCTAAATAAACACTCTTTAATTCAATTTTTACTTTTAGATCATCTAGAGTAATATATAAAATAAGGTCACCCGCAAATGATAAATATCTGCACCAGAGGTGAAATAGAACTCGGCCCTAAGCTCATTAAGTTCACCCCCATTTATCAATTCATGTGATTTCAGTTCTAGTTCTCCCAGAGTAATTTCCAATTTTCGTATCTCTGCTTCCAAGTCACACAGTTTAATATCTTTTTCGATATTCATTTGATCTTGACCCGCAAGTTTACTTAATCGATCATCAAGGAGCTATACCCGTGCCTCAAGATCTGCTTTTTGATTATTGTGCTTCCTACACTGTTCATCAAATTTCTCTGATAATTCGAGGAGTTGCTTTTCTGTCATAGGTTCTTTTTTCTTATTCACTTTGTAAAATCATTAATTTTTCAAGCCTTCTCTATTGCTACAATTATACTTCATTCCGAATAGACTTTACTAATAATAATATTAATTACGTCAGTTCAAAAAAAAAAAAAAAAAAAAAAACCAATTAACTACTCGAAATTGAGCTCATAAAAAAAATTTTTGATTAAACTTAAATACTCTGATAAATTTTGATTAATTCTTACAGGTGAGAATGCCCAAACAAATCATATTTATACTCTATACCACATTAATGAACAATGGACAGCAATAATATTAAAAAAAAATTGATAAACTACACAAGATGAAATCCTGATCTAAGATACGGTATAGTAATCATTCCATTGCTTATACTAGTACTTTTCATTGATTCAACAATATTGGACCTTGAATAAGTGTATTTGATTAATTAAATTTAAATAACTCGTTAGTGTTTTGTAACGATTGCCATATAAGACCGTCAGAGGCGTATCAAGAATAAGGAATAGATTTTTCTAACCTACGTTTTAAGCGGGTGAGTTTAGCCATGTAAACAACACTAACTACGGTACTGTCGATGATCCCGCTGTCAAGCTGGAATCAGCGGAAGGGTACACACAGCCACACTACTACTTCTGCGTTTTACTCACACAAGCTTATGGCGCGTTATGATTCGTGCTCTCCCCACTAATCACACAACAAGACGATTTAAGACTCCCTGACGCTAAAGGGTCAACGGGCATTCCCCGACGGCAAGGACCCTTATTTATATCCGATATCAAAATCCGGAGAAAATAAAATGACTCTCGTATTGCATATGTTACGTCGAACATGCAAAATAAAGACAATTGTCATGTACAGTCTCTTATTTTGAGTCAAGACACTTGTCCTTTACTCGAGCAACGGAGACCTCGTCGTTACGGTAACAACTGTGAAATAGTAATGAGTATGAAGAATTGTTTTAAAATAATAAAAAAAAAACTTGAGAACTTACAGCTGATTAAATAAATTTTATTCAGCTTCTGTTGTACAATAAAGTTGTTGTTGGTTGGAAGATCGTACACTTATGCAAACCGTATGATGAGCAAGGCAGAGATTCTACGTTCAATTTCTATTTGGTTAGTATCTCTAGGCTGACTCCGTGGATTAATAATATTTGGATCGTTGAGGGATTCGCAGAGTAATTTCTTAAAAGCGACGAGCAGAGATTTTAAATGACGGGTGAGGCTTAGACTCGACTCGACCGAGTGGACTGGACAATTAGACCGAAAAACCGCGAGTTTATATAGTCCGGAATCGAGGGGAAATGTCATAAATCATGGACCCAGTCCTTGCTCTTGTACAAAAAATAAAATGCAAAGCTATATTTTTTATCGCTTTTCTAGTAACTTCTAACTTACTTCTCCTCTTGCGGGTCTATGGCGCACGTTCGGAAGCCGAGGTTAAATAAAGGTTAAATGAAGGGGATGTAGCAAGAGTCAGTGTGAATATAGCGAGAGGAATATTGTTTAATGTAAAAATATCTAAATTATATATATTCTAATTATACAGTATTTGAGTGGTTCCTTCATAAAATAAAGAGAAAATATTTTATTGCGGATACAAGTTATTCGAAAAGTATAGCATCCCCTTAGGAGGATATGAAGTTATGAAATTTTAGTGTAAGAATGTTCTGGAAACAAGCACCTTGGTTAGTTAAATAAAAGCTATGTCCTTGTTGGGGTATAACGACACGCGTCATCTTGACTTGACCTCTAAGTTGACGCGTGGGGAAGTGGCATCTGAGGGATACCGCCCAGCAGTAGAGGTGGTCCTCTAGTGGACTTTTACAAATGGTTCATAAAATGGCAAATTCTGAGAAGTAATATCGTGCTTATTGCTGTAACTCCTTATCGAAGAGTTATGGGCACTTAATATCGTTTAGAAAAAGTTCTGAAGCGTTAGTTTGTTTACCGGTGACGTTGTAAACTAAATTAAAAAATGAATTGTTTGGTAATTAAAACGAGAGCTCTTAGTGGACGGCTAGAATCATTGAGCGACAAAATGATGTCAGCACCGAGGCTTATGGTGCATAAATCACTCGACTTCGAGAAATAGAGAAATTAGAGGACTAATACGGGTGTCGTCTTTAGTCTTACTCGTGAAATTGGGGCTCCTCTCTTGTCCCTGCCTCTTCAGGCGTTAGACAGAGAAGTGCCGATGTGGGTAGGCTTAAACTAAGAGTAAATGTACATATGTGTATATATCGATATGAATATAATATAACTTTGTATATATCAGTGATTGAAATTATATGCTGTCTTCTCTATTATTTTTATTTTTTTTTTGTGTTGTATAATCTGTTATATTTTAGGTGACCATGCGAGTATGTGGATGTGTTTCCTTATATGCATATGTACAGATATTCTACACTATTTTTGTTATTATATTGGTGTATGTCTTTCTATACACATATATATATATAATTCGACACTAAGAATATTAGTATGTTTATTAATCAGTTTCTATGTCCTATATATTATATAAATAAATTTTTGTGTTCTCTACCCTGGTCATAACACGCACCGTTAGGTCATTTATCTATCGATTTTGATTAAAAAAAAAAAAAAACTAATACGATTAAGATCTTACCTTTGGGTATTTTTATGTTGTGAAGTTTGTTCATTTATTTATTTTTTTTTTAATTTTGTCCAGTCTGTTTTTCTATAATTCAGTCTATGAGCTTCTTCATAGGTTTCAAGGAACCATATACTGTCTAAAGGATGGGTAACTTGAACTCTAATTTGTGCGTGTTAAATTTACTTTCATTAAGTAATCTTATATCTGGATTATTATTTTCTAATAAGGATAACAGAGAGCCTCTTCTTTGGTGTTGAATAACAGAATTAACATTAACTGCAATAATTTTGAGCTTTTTAACATTTATTTTAGTTGTAGGATTGAAGCTAGCCATTTATGTTTTAACATCTTTATTTATAAACATTTCGAACAATTGTTCTATTTTTTCTGTGTTTTGTTTAACAATGTTCACACTCGAAAATTTGTTCTTGTAAAGCACAAAGCACTGTCATGAATTCCGGATTATTATTTGTATTTGGTATGGGGCTGGGAGGTTTGAAGTTGTCAGCAAAAGTTTTACTTGGGTTTATGATGCGGAATTTTCCGACCCGGCTTATGCTTGGGCCTCGGTGATGGTTTCATTTCTTTTCTCTTCATTTGTTACTGGTGTAGTTGTGTTTTTAATTTTTATTTCTTTGTATTTTGGGCATCCTTTGTACAATGCTGGATGACCATATGTTTGGTATAGTATACATTAAATAAGATTTTTTCTATCAAGTAATTCTTGCTCTTTTAGTGAAAAATTCCCTAGGTCATGAGAATCTTTGCATCTTACACAGCGATGTGCCAGATGACAGTTTGCCGCCGTGTGGTTAAATCTTTGACAATTTTTACACTGTGGCACATCGGGTGTCCGCAGGGCTTCCCACGTGATAACGTGATGGTCCAGGTATTTTATATCATGTACAGCGCTGCGTTTGCTGTCTGAGCTAAACTGTACTATATATATTGGGAGGGTGATGTTTTTTTGTACCGATTTGAAGTAGCAAACCGATTCACTTTGATGATTGTTAGGTCTGGTTCATTTTGATCCTTTAGTAATTGTAAGATTTCTTCTGGTTCCTATGTTTTATCTAACCCATTCAAAATTAAGGTTTGATATTTTTCTTCTTTCGGGGTATAGGTGTAATATTGTGTGTCAACTTCATTCAGTATTTGTTTAGTTTTATTGTAGTCATCGTATGAGTCAAGTCTTACTGTGTGTAGATGCTCACTGTGTTTTTTTATGTTGAATTTATTAGTTTTTAGTCCGTTGCGAATAGCGATAACGGTGTCTCTTGGTGTTTGTCCCAAAATATTAATAGGAGGTGGTTTGAATTGTCGTACTGGGGTCGAAGTGGGGGCTTTCGCCCGATTGTCTGGTGTAATTACGACTTTGGTGGATTCTTTGAAAATGTTATTTTCATTTTTCGAGTTGTCGGTGACTGTTATTTTGTATTTTTTATTTTTGTTTTTTATGACAGTTTTCCATTCTTCGTTGTTTTCCTGGTTAATTAAGTCCGTTGCCGGGGATTCAATCATCATATTATTCCCATTTTCAAGCACTGCAAATTTATTATTAGTTGGGATTTGATAACTTGATGCGATTTGTTCTTCGCTATTTTTTGTTAATTGTATGATTGTTTTTTTGAGCTCATCGATATCACGTCGAAGTTGCTTTATTAATTCACTGTCACTAGCTTCATCGTCACTATTCGAGTTAAGGTCTCGTTTTCTGTTTTTTGCGTCCTTCATTTTTTTTGGATTGCGGGGGGCTTTGATTTTTGGTGTATGAGGTGGAGCCACTAATGACCGCTTTCTTATATGTTTTTTAAATAGACCAGTAATTTCACTTGGATTTTTTGATTCTGTTAAAATATTTAGCAAATCTTTGTTGCTTAAGCTATCTATTTCTTTTTCTACATCATTTCTATTTCGGCTTACGCCGCTCATAAAATTTTTTTTTTTACAGCTATTGTTTTTATTTTTTTTTTAATTCTATTAAGGTTTACGTTCACTTATATCTTTAAATTTATATTTTACAATTTCACTTTAAGAATTTAATCTAATAATATGTGATTTTATTAAAAATTGCAACTACGAAACGAAAAAATAAAAATTTATTATTCAACTAACACAAAAAAAAAAAAAAAATAATAAATTTAATTTTTAGCAACTAGAAATAAAAAAAAAAAAAAAGAAATGCCAACAGCACGTGGTGTTCCCAAGCGGTCACCCATCGAAGTACTAACCACGCTCAATGCTGCTT